>JBBDGP010002253.1:1200000-1572500 GCA_037952835.1 Lithobates septentrionalis
CAGTCAGCATCCTCCGTTCTCTGACAGTGTTTCCCATAGTAACCAGTCAGCACCTCCGTTCTCTCACAGTGTTCCTCATAGTAACCAGTCAGCATCCTCTGTTCTCTCACAGTGTTCCCCATAGTAACCAGTCAGCACCTCCGTTCTCTCACAGTGTTTCTCATAGTAACCAGTCAGCATCCTCTGTTCCCTCACAGTGTTCCTCATAGTAACCAGTCAGCACCTCCGTTCTCTCACAGTGTTCCTCATAGTAACCAGTCAGCACCTCCGTTCTCTCACAGTGTTCCTCATAGTAACCAGTCAGCATCCTCTGTTCTCTCACAGTGTTCCCCATAGTAACCAGTCAGCATCCTCTGTTCTCTCACAGTGTTCCTCATAGTAACCAGTCAGCACCTCCGTTCTCTCACAGTGTTCCCCATAGTAACCAGTCAGCATCCTCTGTTCTCTCATAGTGTTCCTCATAGTAACCAGTCAGCACCTCCGTTCTCTCACAGTGTTCTCCATAGTAACCAGTCAGCATCCTCCGTTCTCTCACAGTGTTCCTCATAGTAACCAGTCAGCATCCTCCGTTCGCTAACAGTGTTCCCCATAGTAATCAGTCAGTCAGCATCCTCCGTTCTCCCACAGTGTTCCCCATAGTAACCAGTCAGCACCTCCGTTCTCTCACAGTGTTCCCCGTAGTAACCAGTCAGCATCCTCCGTTCTCTCAAAGTGTTCCCCATAGTAACCAGTGAGCATCCTCCATTCTCTCTCAGTGTTCCCCATAGTAACCAATCAGCATCCTCCGTTCTCTCACAGTGTTCCTCATAGTAACCAGTCAGCACCTCCGTTCTCTCACAGTGTTCCCCATAGTAACCAGTCAGTATCCTCCGTTCTCTCACAGTGTTCCTCATAGTAACCAGTCAGCATCCTCCGTTCTCTCACAGTGTTCCTCGTAGTAACCAGTCAGCATCCTCCGTTCTCTCACAGTGTTCCTCATAGTAACCAGTCAGCATCCTTCGTTCTCTCACAGTGTTCCTCATAGTAACCAGTTAGCATCCTCCGTTCTCTCACAGTGTTCCTCATAGTAACCAGTTAGCATCCTTTGTTCTCTGACAGTGTTCCCCATAGTAACCAGTCATCATCCTCTGTTCTCTCACAGTGTTCCTCATAGTAACCAGTCAGCACCTCCGTTCTCTCACAGTGTTCCTCATAGTAACCAGTCAGCATCCTCTGTTCTCTCACAGTGTTCCCCATAGTAACCAGTCAGCACCTCCGTTCTCTCACAGTGTTCCTCATAGTAACCAGTCAGCATCCTCCGTTCTCTCACAGTGTTCCCCATAGTAACCAGTCAGCACCTTCGTTCTCTCACAGTGTTCCTCATAGTAACCAGTCAGCATCCTCCGTTCACTCACAGTGTTCCTCATAGTAACCAGTCAGCATCCTCTGTTCTCTCACAGTGTTCACCATAGTAACCAGTCAGCATCCTCCGTTCTCTCACAGTGTTCCTCATAGTAACCAGTCAGCATCCTCCGTTCGCTAACAGTGTTCCCCATAGTAATCAGTCAGTCAGCATCCTCCGTTCTCCCACAGTGTTCCCCATAGTAACCAGTCAGCACCTCCGTTCTCTCACAGTGTTCCCCATAGTAACCAGTCAGCATCCTCCGTTCACTCACAGTGTTCCTCATAGTAACCAGTCAGCACCTCCGTTCTCTCACAGTGTTCTCCATAGTAACCAGTCAGCATCCTCCGTTCTCTCACAGTGTTCCTCATAGTAACCAGTCAGCATCCTCCGTTCGCTAACAGTGTTCCCCATAGTAATCAGTCAGTCAGCATCCTCCGTTCTCCCACAGTGTTCCCCATAGTAACCAGTCAGCACCTCCGTTCTCTCACAGTGTTCCCCGTAGTAACCAGTCAGCATCCTCCGTTCTCTCAAAGTGTTCCCCATAGTAACCAGTGAGCATCCTCCATTCTCTCTCAGTGTTCCCCATAGTAACCAATCAGCATCCTCCGTTCTCTCACAGTGTTCCTCATAGTAACCAGTCAGCACCTCCGTTCTCTCACAGTGTTCCCCATAGTAACCAGTCAGTATCCTCCGTTCTCTCACAGTGTTCCTCATAGTAACCAGTCAGCATCCTCCGTTCTCTCACAGTGTTCCTCATAGTAACCAGTCAGCATCCTTCGTTCTCTCACAGTGTTCCTCATAGTAACCAGTTAGCATCCTCCGTTCTCTCACAGTGTTCCTCATAGTAACCAGTTAGCATCCTTTGTTCTCTGACAGTGTTCCCCATAGTAACCAGTCATCATCCTCTGTTCTCTCACAGTGTTCCTCATAGTAACCAGTCAGCACCTCCGTTCTCTCACAGTGTTCCTCATAGTAACCAGTCAGCATCCTCTGTTCTCTCACAGTGTTCCCCATAGTAACCAGTCAGCACCTCCGTTCTCTCACAGTGTTCCTCATAGTAACCAGTCTGCATCCTCCGTTCTCTCACAGTGTTCCCCATAGTAACCAGTCAGCACCTTCGTTCTCTCACAGTGTTCCTCATAGTAACCAGTCAGCATCCTCCGTTCACTCACAGTGTTCCTCATAGTAACCAGTCAGCATCCTCTGTTCTCTCACAGTGTTCACCATAATAACCAGTCAGCATCCTCCGTTCTCTCACAGTGTTCCTCATAGTAACCAGTCAGCATCCTCCGTTCTCTCACAGTGTTCCCCATAGTAACCAGTCAGCATCCTCCGTTCTCTCACAGTGTTCCCCATAGTAACCAGTCAGCATCCTCCGTTCTCTCACAGTGTTCCCCATAGTAACCAGTCAGCATCCTCTGTTCTCTCACAGTGTTCCCCATAGTAACCAGTCAGCATCCTCCGTTCTCTCACAGTGTTCCTCATAGTAACCAGTCAGCATCCTCTGTTCTCTCACAGTGTTCCTCATAGTAACCAGTCAGCACCTCCGTTCTCTCACAGTGTTCCTCATAGTAACCAGTCAGCACCTCCGTTCTCTCACAGTGTTCCTCATAGTAACCAGTCAGCATCCTCTGTTCTCTCACAGTGTTCCCCATAGTAACCAGTCAGCATCCTCTGTTCTCTCACAGTGTTCCTCATAGTAACCAGTCAGCACCTCCGTTCTCTCACAGTGTTCCCCATAGTAACCAGTCAGCATCCTCTGTTCTCTCACAGTGTTCCTCATAGTAACCAGTCAGCACCTCCGTTCTCTCACAGTGTTCTCCATAGTAACCAGTCAGCATCCTCCGTTCTCTCACAGTGTTCCTCATAGTAACCAGTCAGCATCCTCTGTTCTCTCACAGTGTTCCCCATAATAACCAGTCAGCATCCTCAGTTCTCTCACAGTGTTCCTCATAGTAACCAGTCAGCACCATCGTTCTCTCTCAGTGTTCCCCATAGTAACCAGTCAGCATCCTCCGTTCTCTCACAGTGTTCCTCATAGTAACCAGTCAGCATCATCCGTTCTCTCACAGTGTTCCTCATAGTAACCAGTCAGCATCCTCCATTCTCTCACAGTGTTCCTCATAGTAACCAGTCAGCATCCTCCGTTCTCTCACAGTGTTCCCCATAGTAACCAGTCAGCACCTCCGTTCTCTCACAGTGTTCCTCATAGTAACCAGTCAGCATCCTCCGTTCTCTCAGTGTTCCCCATAGTAACCAGTTAGTATCCTCCGTTCTCTCACAGTGTTCCCCATAGTAACCAGTCAGTATCCTCCATTCTCTCACAGTGTTCCTCATAGTAACCAGTCAGCATCCTCTGTTCTCTCACAGTGTTCCCCATAATAACCAGTCAGCATCCTCAGTTCTCTCAGTGTTCCTCATAGTAACCAGTCAGCATCCTCCGTTCTCTCACAGTGTTCCTCATAGTAACCAGTCAGCATCCTCCGTTCTCTCACAGTGTTCCTCATAGTAACCAGTCAGCATCCTCCGTTCTCTCACAGTGTTCCCCATAGTAACCAGTCAGCACCTCCGTTCTCTCACAGTGTTCCTCATAGTAACCAGTCAGCACCTCCGTTCTCTCACAGTGTTCCCCATAGTAACCAGTCAGTATCCTCCGTTCTCTCACAGTGTTCCTCATAGTAACCAGTCAGCATCCTCAGTTCTTTCACAGTGACCCTCATAGTAACCAGTCAGTATCCTCCGTTCTCTCACAGTGTTCCTCATAGTAACCAGTCAGTATCCTCCGTTCTCTCACAGTGTTCCTCATAGTAACCAGTCAGCATCCTCTGTTCTCTCACAGTGTTCCTCATAGTAACCAGTCAGCATCCTCAGTTCTTTCACAGTGTTCCTCATAGTAACCAGTCAGCATCCTCCGTTCTCTCACAGCGTTCCCCATAGTAATCAGTCAGCATCCTCCGTTCTCTCACAGTGTTCCCCATAGTAACCAGTCAGCATCCTCCGTTCGCTAACAGTGTTCCCCATAGTAACCAATCAGCATCCTCCGTTCTCTCAAAGTGTTCCCCATAGTAACCAGTGAGCATCCTCCATTCTCTCTCAGTGTTCCCCATAGTAACCAATCAGCATCCTCCGTTCTCTCACAGTGTTCCTCATAGTAACCAGTCAGCACCTCCGTTCTCTCACAGTGTTCCCCATAGTAACCAGTCAGTATCCTCCGTTCTCTCACAGTGTTCCTCATAGTAACCAGTCAGCATCCTCCGTTCTCTCACAGTGTTCCTCGTAGTAACCAGTCAGCATCCTCCGTTCTCTCACAGTGTTCCTCATAGTAACCAGTTAGCATCCTCCGTTCTCTCACAGTGTTCCTCATAGTAACCAGTTAGCATCCTTTGTTCTCTGACAGTGTTCCCCATAGTAACCAGTCATCATCCTCCGTTCTCTCACAGTGTTCCTCATAGTAACCAGTCAGCACCTCCGTTCTCTCACAGTGTTCCTCATAGTAACCAGTCAGCATCCTCTGTTCTCTCACAGTGTTCCCCATAGTAACCAGTCAGCACCTCCGTTCTCTCACAGTGTTCCTCATAGTAACCAGTCAGCATCCTCCGTTCTCTCACAGTGTTCCCCATAGTAACCAGTCAGCACCTTCGTTCTCTCACAGTGTTCCTCATAGTAACCAGTCAGCATCCTCCGTTCTCTCACAGTGTTCCTCATAGTAACCAGTCAGCATCCTCTGTTCTCTCACAGTGTTCACCATAATAACCAGTCAGCATCCTCCGTTCTCTCACAGTGTTCCTCATAGTAACCAGTCAGCATCCTCCGTTCTCTCACAGTGTTCCCCATAGTAACCAGTCAGCATCCTCCGTTCTCTCTCAGTGTTCCCCATAGTAACCAGTCAGCACCTCCGTTCTCTCACAGTGTTCCTCATAGTAACCAGTCAGCATCCTCTGTTCTCTCACAGTGTTCCCCATAGTAACCAGTCAGCATCCTCCGTTCTCTCACAGTGTTCCTCATAGTAACCAGTCAGCATCCTCTGTTCTCTCACAGTGTTCCTCATAGTAACCAGTCAGCATCCTCCGTTCTCTCACAGTGTTCCCCATAGTAACCAGTCAGCATCCTCTGTTCTCTCACAGTGTTCCCCATAGTAACCAGTCAGCACCTCCGTTCTCTCACAGTGTTCCTCATAGTAACCAGTCAGTATCCTCCGTTCTCTCACAGTGTTCCTCATAGTAACCAGTCAGCATCCTCCGTTCTCTCACAGTGTTCCTCGTAGTAACCAGTCAGCATCCTCCGTTCTCTCACAGTGTTCCTCATAGTAACCAGTCAGCATCCTTCGTTCTCTCACAGTGTTCCTCATAGTAACCAGTCAGCATCCTCCGTTCTCTCACAGTGTTCCTCATAGTAACCAGTCAGCATCCTCTGTTCTCTCACAGTGTTCACCATAATAACCAGTCAGCATCCTCCGTTCTCTCACAGTGTTCCTCATAGTAACCAGTCAGCATCCTCCGTTCTCTCACAGTGTTCCCCATAGTAACCAGTCAGCATCCTCCGTTCTCTCTCAGTGTTCCCCATAGTAACCAGTCAGCACCTCCGTTCTCTCACAGTGTTCCTCATAGTAACCAGTCAGCATCCTCTGTTCTCTCACAGTGTTCCCCATAGTAACCAGTCAGCATCCTCCGTTCTCTCACAGTGTTCCTCATAGTAACCAGTCAGCATCCTCTGTTCTCTCACAGTGTTCCTCATAGTAACCAGTCAGCACCTCCGTTCTCTCACAGTGTTCCTCATAGTAACCAGTCAGCACCTCCGTTCTCTCACAGTGTTCCTCATAGTAACCAGTCAGCATCCTCTGTTCTCTCACAGTGTTCCTCATAGTAACCAGTCAGCACCTCCGTTCTCTCACAGTGTTCCCCATAGTAACCAGTCAGCATCCTCTGTTCTCTCACAGTGTTCCTCATAGTAGCCATTCAGCACCTCCGTTCTCTCACAGTGTTCTCCATAGTAACCAGTCAGCATCCTCCGTTCTCTCACAGTGTTCCTCATAGTAACCAGTCAGCATCCTCCGTTCTCTCACAGTGTTCCTCATAGTAACCAGTCAGCATTCTCCGTTCTCTCACAGTGTTCCTCATAGTAACCAGTCAGCATCCTCCGTTCTCTCACAGTGTTCCCCATAGTAACCAGTCAGCATCCTCTGTTCTCTCACAGTGTTCCCCATAATAACCAGTCAGCATCCTCAGTTCTCTCACAGTGTTCCTCATAGTAACCAGTCAGCACCATCGTTCTCTCTCAGTGTTCCCCATAGTAACCAGTCAGCATCCTCCGTTCTCTCACAGTGTTCCTCATAGTAACCAGTCAGCATCCTCCGTTCTCTCACAGTGTTTCTCATAGTAACCAGTCAGCACCTCCGTTCTCTCACAGTGTTCCCCATAGTAACCAGTCAGTATCCTCCGTTCTCTCACAGTGTTCCTCATAGTAACCAGTCAGCATCCTCTGTTCTCTCACAGTGTTCCCCATAATAACCAGTCAGCATCCTCAGTTCTCTCACAGTGTTCCTCATAGTAACCAGTCAGCATCCTCCGTTCTCTCACAGTGTTCCTCATAGTAACCAGTCAGCATCCCCCGTTCTCTCACAGTGTTCCCCATAGTAACCAGTCAGCATCCTCAGTTCTTTCACAGTGTTCCTCATAGTAACCAGTCAGCATCCTCCGTTCTCTCACAGCGTTCCCCATAGTAATCAGTCAGTCAGCATCCTCCGTTCTCTCACAGTGTTCCCCATAGTAACCAGTCAGCACCTCCGTTCTCTCACAGTGTTCCTCGTAGTAACCAGTCAGCACCTCCGTTCTCTCACAGTGTTCCTCGTAGTAACCAGTCAGAATCCTCTGTTCTCTCACAGTGTTCCCCATAGTAACCAGTCAGCATCCTCTGTTCTCTCACAGTGTTCCCCATAGTAACCAGTCAGCATCCTCCGTTCTCTCTCAGTGTTCCCCATAGTAACCAATCAGCATCCTCCGTTCTCTCACAGTGTTCCCCATAGTAACCAGTCAGCATCCTCCGTTCTCTCTCAGTGTTCCCCATAGTAACCAGTCAGCATCCTCCGTTCTCTCTCAGTGTTCCCCATAGTAACCAGTCAGCATCCTCTGTTCTCTCACAGTGTTCCTCGTAGTAACCAGTCAGCATCCTCCGTTCTCTCACAGTGTTCCTCATAGTAATCAGTCAGTCAGCATCCTCCGTTCTCTGACAGTGTTTCCCATAGTAACCAGTCAGCACCTCCGTTCTCTCACAGTGTTCCTCATAGTAACCAGTCAGCATCCTCTGTTCTCTCACAGTGTTCCCCATAGTAACCAGTCAGCACCTCCGTTCTCTCACAGTGTTTCTCATAGTAACCAGTCAGCATCCTCTGTTCCCTCACAGTGTTCCTCATAGTAACCAGTCAGCACCTCCGTTCTCTCACAGTGTTCCTCATAGTAACCAGTCAGCACCTCCGTTCTCTCACAGTGTTCCTCATAGTAACCAGTCAGCATCCTCTGTTCTCTCACAGTGTTCCCCATAGTAACCAGTCAGCATCCTCTGTTCTCTCACAGTGTTCCTCATAGTAACCAGTCAGCACCTCCGTTCTCTCACAGTGTTCCCCATAGTAACCAGTCAGCATCCTCTGTTCTCTCACAGTGTTCCTCATAGTAACCAGTCAGCACCTCCGTTCTCTCACAGTGTTCTCCATAGTAACCAGTCAGCATCCTCCGTTCTCTCACAGTGTTCCTCATAGTAACCAGTCAGCATCCTCCGTTCGCTAACAGTTTTCCCCATAGTAATCAGTCAGTCAGCATCCTCCGTTCTCCCACAGTGTTCCCCATAGTAACCAGTCAGCACCTCCGTTCTCTCACAGTGTTCCTCGTAGTAACCAGTCAGCATCCTCCGTTCTCTCAAAGTGTTCCCCATAGTAACCAGTGAGCATCCTCCATTCTCTCTCAGTGTTCCCCATAGTAACCAATCAGCATCCTCCGTTCTCTCACAGTGTTCCTCATAGTAACCAGTCAGCACCTCCGTTCTCTCACAGTGTTCCCCATAGTAACCAGTCAGTATCCTCCGTTCTCTCACAGTGTTCCTCATAGTAACCAGTCAGCATCCTCCGTTCTCTCACAGTGTTCCTCGTAGTAACCAGTCAGCATCCTCCGTTCTCTCACAGTGTTCCTCATAGTAACCAGTCAGCATCCTTCGTTCTCTCACAGTGTTCCTCATAGTAACCAGTTAGCATCCTCCGTTCTCTCACAGTGTTCCTCATAGTAACCAGTTAGCATCCTTTGTTCTCTGACAGTGTTCCCCATAGTAACCAGTCATCATCCTCCGTTCTCTCACAGTGTTCCTCATAGTAACCAGTCAGCACCTCCGTTCTCTCACAGTGTTCCTCATAGTAACCAGTCAGCATCCTCTGTTCTCTCACAGTGTTCCCCATAGTAACCAGTCAGCACCTCCGTTCTCTCACAGTGTTCCTCATAGTAACCAGTCAGCATCCTCCGTTCTCTCACAGTGTTCCCCATAGTAACCAGTCAGCACCTTCGTTCTCTCACAGTGTTCCTCATAGTAACCAGTCAGCATCCTCCGTTCTCTCACAGTGTTCCTCATAGTAACCAGTCAGCATCCTCTGTTCTCTCACAGTGTTCACCATAATAACCAGTCAGCATCCTCCGTTCTCTCACAGTGTTCCTCATAGTAACCAGTCAGCATCCTCCGTTCTCTCACAGTGTTCCCCATAGTAACCAGTCAGCATCCTCCGTTCTCTCTCAGTGTTCCCCATAGTAACCAGTCAGCACCTCCGTTCTCTCACAGTGTTCCTCATAGTAACCAGTCAGCATCCTCTGTTCTCTCACAGTGTTCCCCATAGTAACCAGTCAGCATCCTCCGTTCTCTCACAGTGTTCCTCATAGTAACCAGTCAGCATCCTCTGTTCTCTCACAGTGTTCCTCATAGTAACCAGTCAGCACCTCCGTTCTCTCACAGTGTTCCTTATAGTAACCAGTCAGCACCTCCGTTCTCTCACAGTGATCCTCATAGTAACCAGTCAGCATCCTCTGTTCTCTCACAGTGTTCCCCATAGTAACCAGTCAGCATCCTCCGTTCTCTCACAGTGTTCCTCATAGTAACCAGTCAGCATCCTCTGTTCTCTCACAGTGTTCCTCATAGTAACCAGTCAGCACCTCCGTTCTCTCACAGTGTTCCTCATAGTAACCAGTCAGCACCTCCGTTCTCTCACAGTGTTCCTCATAGTAACCAGTCAGCATCCTCCGTTCTCTCACAGTGTTCCTCATAGTAACCAGTCAGCATCCTCCGTTCTCTCACAGTGTTCCTCATAGTAACCAGTCAGCATCCTCCGTTCTCTCACAGTGTTCCCCATAGTAACCAGTCAGCATCCTCTGTTCTCTCACAGTGTTCCCCATAATAACCAGTCAGCATCCTCAGTTCTCTCACAGTGTTCCTCATAGTAACCAGTCAGCACCATCGTTCTCTCTCAGTGTTCCCCATAGTAACCAGTCAGCATCCTCCGTTCTCTCACAGTGTTCCTCATAGTAACCAGTCAGCATCCTCCGTTCTCTCACAGTGTTCCTCATAGTAACCAGTCAGCACCTCCGTTCTCTCACAGTGTTCCCCATAGTAACCAGTCAGTATCCTCCGTTCTCTCACAGTGTTCCTCATAGTAACCAGTCAGCATCCTCTGTTCTCTCACAGTGTTCCCCATAATAACCAGTCAGCATCCTCAGTTCTCTCACAGTGTTCCTCATAGTAACCAGTCAGCATCCTCCGTTCTCTCACAGTGTTCCTCATAGTAACCAGTCAGCATCCTCCGTTCTCTCACAGTGTTCCTCATAGTAACCAGTCAGCATCCTCCGTTCTCTCACAGTGTTCCCCATAGTAACCAGTCAGCACCTCTGTTCTCTCACAGTGTTCCTCATAGTAACCAGTCAGCACCTCCGTTCTCTCACAGTGTTCCCCATAGTAACCAGTCAGCATCCTCTGTTCTCTCACAGTGTTCCTCATAGTAACCAGTCAGCATCCTCAGTTCTTTCACAGTGTTCCTCATAGTAACCAGTCAGCATCCTCCGTTCTCTCACAGCGTTCCCCATAGTAATCAGTCAGCATCCTCCGTTCTCTCACAGTGTTCCCCATAGTAACCAGTCAGCATCCTCCGTTCGCTAACAGTGTTCCCCATAGTAACCAGTCAGCATCCTCCGTTCTCTCACAGTGTTCCTCATAGTAACCAGTCAGCATCCTCAGTTCTTTCACAGTGTTCCTCATAGTAACCAGTCAGCATCCTCCGTTCTCTCACAGCGTTCCCCATAGTAATCAGTCAGCATCCTCCGTTCTCTCACAGTGTTCCCCATAGTAACCAGTCAGCATCCTCAGTTCTTTCACAGTGTTCCTCATAGTAACCAGTCAGCATCCTCCGTTCTCTCACAGTGTTCCTCATAGTAACCAGTCAGCATCCTCCGTTCTCTCACAGTGTTCCCCATAGTAACCAGTCAGCATCCTCAGTTCTTTCACAGTGTTCCTCATAGTAACCAGTCAGCATCCTCCGTTCTCTCACAGCGTTCCCCATAGTAATCAGTCAGCATCCTCCGTTCTCTCACAGTGTTCCTCATAGTAACCAGTCAGCATCCTCAGTTCTCTCACAGTGTTCCTCATAGTAACCAGTCAGCATCCTCCGTTCTCTCACAGTGTTCCCCATAGTAATCAGTCAGCATCCTCAGTTCTTTCACAGTGTTTCCCATAGTAATCAGTCAGCATCCTCCGTTCTCTCACAGTGTTCCCCATAGTAACCAGTCAGCATCCTCTGTTCTCTCACAGTGTTCCCCATAGTAACCAGTCAGCATCCTCCGTTCTCTGACAGTGTTCCTCATAGTAACCAGTCAGCATCCTCCGTTCTCTCACAGTGTTCCTCATAGTAACCAGTCAGCATCCTCCGTTCTCTCACAGTGTTCCTCATAGTAACCAGTCAGCATCCTCCGTTCTCTCACAGTGTTCCCCATAGTAACCAGTCAGCATCCTCTGTTCTCTCACAGTGTTCCCCATAGTAACCAGTCAGCACCATCGTTCTCTCTCAGTGTTCCCCATAGTAACCAGTCAGCATCCTCCGTTCTCTCACAGTGTTCCTCATAGTAACCAGTCAGCATCCTCCGTTCTCTCACAGTGTTCCTCATAGTAACCAGTCAGCACCTCCGTTCTCTCACAGTGTTCCCCATAGTAACCAGTCAGTATCCTCCGTTCTCTCACAGTGTTCCCCATAGTAACCAGTCAGCATCCTCAGTTCTTTCACAGTGTTCCTCATAGTAACCAGTCAGCATCCTCCGTTCTCTCACAGCGTTCCCCATAGTAATCAGTCAGCATCCTCCGTTCTCTCACAGTGTTCCTCATAGTAACCAGTCAGCATCCTCAGTTCTCTCACAGTGTTCCTCATAGTAACCAGTCAGCATCCTCCGTTCTCTCACAGTGTTCCCCATAGTAATCAGTCAGCATCCTCAGTTCTTTCACAGTGTTTCCCATAGTAATCAGTCAGCATCCTCCGTTCTCTCACAGTGTTCCCCATAGTAACCAGTCAGCATCCTCCGTTCTCTCACAGTGTTCCTCATAGTAACCAGTCAGCATCCTCCGTTCCCTCACAGTTTTCCTCATAGTAACCAGTCAGCATCCTCTGTTCTCTCACAGTGTTCCCCATAGTAACCAGTCAGCATCCTCCGTTCTCTCACAGTGTTCCTCATAGTAACCAGTCAGCATCCTCCGTTCTCTCACAGTGTTCCTCATAGTAACCAGTCAGCACCTCCATTCTCCCACAGTGTTCCCCATAGTAACCAGTCAGCATCCTCTGTTCTCTCACAGTGTTCCTCATAGTAACCAGTCAGCACCTCCGTTCTCTCACAGTGTTCTCCATAGTAACCAGTCAGCATCCTCCGTTCTCTCACAGTGTTCCTCATAGTAACCAGTCAGCATCCTCCGTTCTCTCACAGTGTTCCTCATAGTAACCAGTCAGCATCCTCCGTTCTCTCACAGTGTTCCTCATAGTAACCAGTCAGCATCCTCCATTCTCTCACAGTGTTCCCCATAGTAACCAGTCAGCATCCTCTGTTCTCTCACAGTGTTCCCCATAATAACCAGTCAGCATCCTCAGTTCTCTCACAGTGTTCCCTTAGTAACCAGTCAGCACCATCGTTCTCTCTCAGTGTTCCCCATAGTAACCAGTCAGCATCCTCAGTTCTCTCACAGTGTTCCTCATAGTAACCAGTCAGCATCCTCCGTTCTCTCACAGTGTTCCTCATAGTAACCAGTCAGCATCCTCCGTTCTCTCAGTGTTCCTCATAGTAACCAGTCAGCATCCTCCGTTCTTTCACAGTGTTCCCCATAGTAACCAGTCAGCACCTCTGTTCTCTCACAGTGTTCCTCATAGTAACCAGTCAGCACCTCCGTTCTCTCACAGTGTTCCCCATAGTAACCAGTCAGTATCCTCCGTTCTCTCACAGTGTTCCTCATAGTAACCAGTCAGCATCTTCAGTTCTTTCACAGTGTTCCTCATAGTAACCAGTCAGCATCCTCCGTTCTCTCACAGCGTTCCCCATAGTAATCAGTCAGCATCCTCCGTTCTCTCACAGTGTTCCCCATAGTAACCAGTCAGCATCCTCCGTTCGCTAACAGTGTTCCCCATAGTAACCAGTCAGCATCCTCCGTTCTCTCACAGTGTTCCTCATAGTAACCAGTCAGCATCCTCAGTTCTTTCACAGTGTTCCCCATAGTAACCAGTCAGCATCCTCCGTTCTCTCACAGCGTTCCCCATAGTAATCAGTCAGCATCCTCCGTTCTCTCACAGTGTTCCCCATAGTAACCAGTCAGCATCCTCAGTTCTTTCACAGTGTTCCTCATAGTAACCAGTCAGCATCCTCCGTTCTCTCACAGTGTTCCTCATAGTAACCAGTCAGCATCCTCCGTTCTCTCACAGTGTTCCCCATAGTAACCAGTCAGCATCCTCATTTCTTTCACAGTGTTCCTCATAGTAACCAGTCAGCATCCTCCGTTCTCTCACAGCGTTCCCCATAGTAATCAGTCAGCATCCTCCGTTCTCTCACAGTGTTCCTCATAGTAACCAGTCAGCATCCTCCGTTCTCTCACAGTGTTCCTCATAGTAACCAGTCAGCATCCTCCGTTCTCTCACAGTGTTCCTCATAGTAACCAGTCAGCACCTCCGTTCTCTCACAGTGTTCCCCATAGTAACCAGTCAGTATCCTCCGTTCTCTCACAGTGTTCCTCATAGTAACCAGTCAGCATCCTCTGTTCTCTCACAGTGTTCCCCATAATAACCAGTCAGCATCCTCAGTTCTCTCACAGTGTTCCTCATAGTAACCAGTCAGCATCCTCCGTTCTCTCACAGTGTTCCCCATAGTAATCAGTCAGCATCCTCAGTTCTTTCACAGTGTTTCCCATAGTAATCAGTCAGCATCCTCCGTTCTCTCACAGTGTTCCGCATAGTAACCAGTCAGCATCCTCCGTTCTCTCACAGTGTTCCTCATAGTAACCAGTCAGCATCCTCCGTTCTCTCACAGTGTTCCTCATAGTAACCAGTTAGCATCCTTTGTTCTCTGACAGTGTTCCCCATAGTAACCAGTCATCATCCTCCGTTCTCTCACAGTGTTCCTCATAGTAACCAGTCAGCACCTCCGTTCTCTCACAGTGTTCCTCATAGTAACCAGTCAGCATCCTCTGTTCTCTCACAGTGTTCCCCATAGTAACCAGTCAGCACCTCCGTTCTCTCACAGTGTTCCTCATAGTAACCAGTCAGCATCCTCCGTTCTCTCACAGTGTTCCCCATAGTAACCAGTCAGCACCTTCGTTCTCTCACAGTGTTCCCCATAGTAACCAGTCAGCATCCTCCGTTCTCTCACAGTGTTCCTCATAGTAACCAGTCAGCATCCTCTGTTCTCTCACAGTGTTCCCCATAGTAACCAGTCAGCATCCTCCGTTCTCTCTCAGTGTTCCCCATAGTAACCAGTCAGCACCTCCGTTCTCTCACAGTGTTCCTCATAGTAACCAGTCAGCATCCTCTGTTCTCTCACAGTGTTCCCCATAGTAACCAGTCAGCATCCTCCGTTCTCTCACAGTGTTCCTCATAGTAACCAGTCAGCATCCTCTGTTCTCTCACAGTGTTCCTCATAGTAACCAGTCAGCACCTCCGTTCTCTCACAGTGTTCCTCATAGTAACCAGTCAGCACCTCCGTTCTCTCACAGTGTTCCTCATAGTAACCAGTCAGCATCCTCTGTTCTCTCACAGTGTTCCTCATAATAACCAGTCAGCACCTCCGTTCTCTCACAGTGTTCCCCATAGTAACCAGTCAGCATCCTCTGTTCTCTCACAGTGTTCCTCATAGTAACCAGTCAGCACCTCCGTTCTCTCACAGTGTTCTCCATAGTAACCAGTCAGCATCCTCCGTTCTCTCACAGTGTTCCTCATAGTAACCAGTCAGCATCCTCCGTTCTCTCACAGTGTTCCTCATAGTAACCAGTCAGCATCCTCCGTTCTCTCACAGTGTTCCTCATAGTAACCAGTCAGCATCCTCCGTTCTCTCACAGTGTTCCCCATAGTAACCAGTCAGCATCCTCTGTTCTCTCACAGTGTTCCCCATAATAACCAGTCAGCATCCTCAGTTCTCTCACAGTGTTCCTCATAGTAACCAGTCAGCACCATCGTTCTCTCTCAGTGTTCCCCATAGTAACCAGTCAGCATCCTCCGTTCTCTCACAGTGTTCCTCATAGTAACCAGTCAGCATCCTCCGTTCTCTCACAGTGTTCCTCATAGTAACCAGTCAGCACCTCCGTTCTCTCACAGTGTTCCCCATAGTAACCAGTCAGTATCCTCCGTTCTCTCACAGTGTTCCTCATAGTAACCAGTCAGCATCCTCTGTTCTCTCACAGTGTTCCCCATAATAACCAGTCAGCATCCTCAGTTCTCTCACAGTGTTCCTCATAGTAACCAGTCAGCATCCTCCGTTCTCTCACAGTGTTCCTCATAGTAACCAGTCAGCATCCCCCGTTCTCTCACAGTGTTCCCCATAGTAACCAGTCAGCATCCTCAGTTCTTTCACAGTGTTCCTCATAGTAACCAGTCAGCATCCTCCGTTCTCTCACAGCGTTCCCCATAGTAATCAGTCAGTCAGCATCCTCCGTTCTCTCACAGTGTTCCCCATAGTAACCAGTCAGCATCCTCCGTTCTCTCACAGTGTTCCTCATAGTAACCAGTCAGCATCCTCCGTTCTCTCACAGTGTTCCTCATAGTAACCAGTCAGCACCTCCGTTCTCTCACAGTGTTCCCCATAGTAACCAGTCAGTATCCTCCGTTCTCTCACAGTGTTCCTCATAGTAACCAGTCAGCATCCTCTGTTCTCTCACAGTGTTCCCCATAATAACCAGTCAGCATCCTCAGTTCTCTCACAGTGTTCCTCATAGTAACCAGTCAGCATCCTCCGTTCTCTCACAGTGTTCCTCATAGTAACCAGTCAGCATCCTCTGTTCTCTCACAGTGTTCCCCATAATAACCAGTCAGCATCCTCAGTTCTCTCACAGTGTTCCTCATAGTAACCAGTCAGCATCCTCCGTTCTCTCACAGTGTTCCTCATAGTAACCAGTCAGCATCCTCCGTTCTCTCACAGTGTTCCCCATAGTAACCAGTCAGCACCTCTGTTCTCTCACAGTGTTCCTCATAGTAACCAGTCAGCACCTCCGTTCTCTCACAGTGTTCCCCATAGTAACCAGTCAGCATCCTCTGTTCTCTCACAGTGTTCCTCATAGTAACCAGTCAGCATCCTCAGTTCTTTCACAGTGTTCCTCATAGTAACCAGTCAGCATCCTCCGTTCTCTCACAGCGTTCCCCATAGTAATCAGTCAGCATCCTCCGTTCTCTCACAGTGTTCCCCATAGTAACCAGTCAGCATCCTCCGTTCGCTAACAGTGTTCCCCATAGTAACCAGTCAGCATCCTCCGTTCTCTCACAGTGTTCCTCATAGTAACCAGTCAGCATCCTCAGTTCTTTCACAGTGTTCCTCATAGTAACCAGTCAGCATCCTCCGTTCTCTCACAGCGTTCCCCATAGTAATCAGTCAGCATCCTCCGTTCTCTCACAGTGTTCCCCATAGTAACCAGTCAGCATCCTCAGTTCTTTCACAGTGTTCCTCATAGTAACCAGTCAGCATCCTCCGTTCTCTCACAGTGTTCCTCATAGTAACCAGTCAGCATCCTCCGTTCTCTCACAGTGTTCCCCATAGTAACCAGTCAGCATCCTCAGTTCTTTCACAGTGTTCCTCATAGTAACCAGTCAGCATCCTCCGTTCTCTCACAGCGTTCCCCATAGTAATCAGTCAGCATCCTCCGTTCTCTCACAGTGTTCCTCATAGTAACCAGTCAGCATCCTCAGTTCTCTCACAGTGTTCCTCATAGTAACCAGTCAGCATCCTCCGTTCTCTCACAGTGTTCCCCATAGTAATCAGTCAGCATCCTCAGTTCTTTCACAGTGTTTCCCATAGTAATCAGTCAGCATCCTCCGTTCTCTCACAGTGTTCCCCATAGTAACCAGTCAGCATCCTCTGTTCTCTCACAGTGTTCCCCATAGTAACCAGTCAGCATCCTCCGTTCTCTCACAGTGTTCCTCATAGTAACCAGTCAGCATCCTCCGTTCTCTCACAGTGTTCCTCATAGTAACCAGTCAGCATCCTCCGTTCTCTCACAGTGTTCCTCATAGTAACCAGTCAGCATCCTCCGTTCTCTCACAGTGTTCCCCATAGTAACCAGTCAGCATCCTCTGTTCTCTCACAGTGTTCCCCATAATAACCAGTCAGCATCCTCAGTTCTCTCACAGTGTTCCTCATAGTAACCAGTCAGCACCATCGTTCTCTCTCAGTGTTCCCCATAGTAACCAGTCAGCATCCTCCGTTCTCTCACAGTGTTCCTCATAGTAACCAGTCAGCATCCTCCGTTCTCTCACAGTGTTCCTCATAGTAACCAGTCAGCACCTCCGTTCTCTCACAGTGTTCCCCATAGTAACCAGTCAGTATCCTCCGTTCTCTCACAGTGTTCCCCATAGTAACCAGTCAGCATCCTCAGTTCTTTCACAGTGTTCCTCATAGTAACCAATCAGCATCCTCCGTTCTCTCACAGCGTTCCCCATAGTAATCAGTCAGCATCCTCCGTTCTCTCACAGTGTTCCTCATAGTAACCAGTCAGCATCCTCAGTTCTCTCACAGTGTTCCTCATAGTAACCAGTCAGCATCCTCCGTTCTCTCACAGTGTTCCCCATAGTAATCAGTCAGCATCCTCAGTTCTTTCACAGTGTTTCCCATAGTAATCAGTCAGCATCCTCCGTTCTCTCACAGTGTTCCCCATAGTAACCAGTCAGCATCCTCCGTTCTCTCACAGTGTTCCTCATAGTAACCAGTCAGCATCCTCCGTTCCCTCACAGTGTTCCTCATAGTAACCAGTCAGCATCCTCTGTTCTCTCACAGTGTTCCCCATAGTAACCAGTCAGCATCCTCCGTTCTCTCACAGTGTTCCTCATAGTAACCAGTCAGCATCCTCCGTTCTCTCACAGTGTTCCTCATAGTAACCAGTCAGCACCTCCATTCTCCCACAGTGTTCCCCATAGTAACCAGTCAGCATCCTCTGTTCTCTCACAGTGTTCCTCATAGTAACCAGTCAGCACCTCCGTTCTCTCACAGTGTTCTCCATAGTAACCAGTCAGCATCCTCCGTTCTCTCACAGTGTTCCTCATAGTAACCAGTCAGCATCCTCCGTTCTCTCACAGTGTTCCTCATAGTAACCAGTCAGCATCCTCCGTTCTCTCACAGTGTTCCTCATAGTAACCAGTCAGCATCCTCCGTTCTCTCACAGTGTTCCCCATAGTAACCAGTCAGCATCCTCTGTTCTCTCACAGTGTTCCCCATAATAACCAGTCAGCATCCTCAGTTCTCTCACAGTGTTCCTCATAGTAACCAGTCAGCACCATCGTTCTCTCTCAGTGTTCCCCATAGTAACCAGTCAGCATCCTCCGTTCTCTCACAGTGTTCCTCATAGTAACCAGTCAGCATCCTCCGTTCTCTCACAGTGTTCCTCATAGTAACCAGTCAGCACCTCCGTTCTCTCACAGTGTTCCCCATAGTAACCAGTCAGTATCCTCCGTTCTCTCACAGTGTTCCTCATAGTAACCAGTCAGCATCCTCTGTTCTCTCACAGTGTTCCCCATAATAACCAGTCAGCATCCTCAGTTCTCTCACAGTGTTCCTCATAGTAACCAGTCAGCATCCTCCGTTCTCTCACAGTGTTCCTCATAGTAACCAGTCAGCATCCTCCGTTCTCTCACAGTGTTCCTCATAGTAACCAGTCAGCATCCTCCGTTCTCTCACAGTGTTCCCCATAGTAACCAGTCAGCACCTCTGTTCTCTCACAGTGTTCCTCATAGTAACCAGTCAGCACCTCCGTTCTCTCACAGTGTTCCCCATAGTAACCAGTCAGTATCCTCCGTTCTCTCACAGTGTTCCTCATAGTAACCAGTCAGCATCCTCAGTTCTTTCACAGTGTTCCTCATAGTAACCAGTCAGCATCCTCCGTTCTCTCACAGCGTTCCCCATAGTAATCAGTCAGCATCCTCCGTTCTCTCACAGTGTTCCCCATAGTAACCAGTCAGCATCCTCCGTTCGCTAACAGTGTTCCCCATAGTAACCAGTCAGCATCCTCCGTTCTCTCACAGTGTTCCTCATAGTAACCAGTCAGCATCCTCAGTTCTTTCACAGTGTTCCCCATAGTAACCAGTCAGCATCCTCCGTTCTCTCACAGCGTTCCCCATAGTAATCAGTCAGCATCCTCCGTTCTCTCACAGTGTTCCCCATAGTAACCAGTCAGCATCCTCCGTTCTCTCACAGTGTTCCTCATAGTAACCAGTCAGCATCCTCCGTTCTCTCACAGTGTTCCCCATAGTAACCAGTCAGCATCCTCAGTTCTTTCACAGTGTTCCTCATAGTAACCAGTCAGCATCCTCCGTTCTCTCACAGTGTTCCTCATAGTAACCAGTCAGCATCCTCCGTTCTCTCACAGTGTTCCCCATAGTAACCAGTCAGCATCCTCAGTTCTTTCACAGTGTTCCTCATAGTAACCAGTCAGCATCCTCCGTTCTCTCACAGCGTTCCCCATAGTAATCAGTCAGCATCCTCCGTTCTCTCACAGTGTTCCTCATAGTAACCAGTCAGCATCCTCAGTTCTCTCACAGTGTTCCTCATAGTAACCAGTCAGCATCCTCCGTTCTCTCACAGTGTTCCCCATAGTAATCAGTCAGCATCCTCAGTTCTTTCACAGTGTTTCCCATAGTAATCAGTCAGCATCCTCCGTTCTCTCACAGTGTTCCTCATAGTAACCAGTCAGCATCCTCCGTTCTCTCACAGTGTTCCTCATAGTAACCAGTCAGCATCCTCCGTTCTCTCACAGTGTTCCTCATAGTAACCAGTCAGCATCCTCTGTTCTCTCACAGTGTTCCCCATAGTAACCAGTCAGCATCCTCCGTTCTCTCACAGTGTTCCCCATAGTAATCAGTCAGCATCCTCCGTTCTCTCACAGTGTTCCCCATAGTAACCAGTCAGCATCCTCCGTTCTCTCACAGTGTTCCTCATAGTAACCAGTCAGCATCCTCCGTTCTCTCACAGTGTTCCTCATAGTAACCAGTCAGCATCCTCTGTTCTCTCACAGTGTTCCTCATAGTAACCAGTCAGCATCCTCCGTTCTCTCACAGTGTTCCCCATAGTAACCAGTCAGCATCCTCTGTTCTCTCACAGTGTTCCCCATAATAACCAGTCAGCATCCTCTGTTCTCTCACAGTGTTCCTCATAGTAACCAGTCAGCACCATCGTTCTCTCTCAGTGTTCCCCATAGTAACCAGTCAGCATCCTCCGTTCTCTCACAGTGTTCCCCATAGTAATCAGTCAGCATCCTCAGTTCTTTCACAGTGTTTCCCATAGTAATCAGTCAGCATCCTCCGTTCTCTCACAGTGTTCCCCATAGTAACCAGTCAGCATCCTCCGTTCTCTCACAGTGTTCCTCATAGTAACCAGTCAGCATCCTCCGTTCCCTCACAGTGTTCCTCATAGTAACCAGTCAGCATCCTCTGTTCTCTCACAGTGTTCCCCATAGTAACCAGTCAGCATCCTCCGTTCTCTCACAGTGTTCCTCATAGTAACCAGTCAGCATCCTCCGTTCTCTCACAGTGTTCCTCATAGTAACCAGTCAGCACCTCCATTCTCCCACAGTGTTCCCCATAGTAACCAGTCAGCATCCTCTGTTCTCTCACAGTGTTCCTCATAGTAACCAGTCAGCACCTCCGTTCTCTCACAGTGTTCTCCATAGTAACCAGTCAGCATCCTCCGTTCTCTCACAGTGTTCCTCATAGTAACCAGTCAGCATCCTCCGTTCTCTCACAGTGTTCCTCATAGTAACCAGTCAGCATCCTCCGTTCTCTCACAGTGTTCCTCATAGTAACCAGTCAGCATCCTCCGTTCTCTCACAGTGTTCCCCATAGTAACCAGTCAGCATCCTCTGTTCTCTCACAGTGTTCCCCATAATAACCAGTCAGCATCCTCAGTTCTCTCACAGTGTTCCTCATAGTAACCAGTCAGCACCATCGTTCTCTCTCAGTGTTCCCCATAGTAACCAGTCAGCATCCTCCGTTCTCTCACAGTGTTCCTCATAGTAACCAGTCAGCATCCTCCGTTCTCTCACAGTGTTCCTCATAGTAACCAGTCAGCACCTCCGTTCTCTCACAGTGTTCCCCATAGTAACCAGTCAGTATCCTCCGTTCTCTCACAGTGTTCCTCATAGTAACCAGTCAGCATCCTCTGTTCTCTCACAGTGTTCCCCATAATAACCAGTCAGCATCCTCAGTTCTCTCACAGTGTTCCTCATAGTAACCAGTCAGCATCCTCCGTTCTCTCACAGTGTTCCTCATAGTAACCAGTCAGCATCCTCCGTTCTCTCACAGTGTTCCTCATAGTAACCAGTCAGCATCCTCCGTTCTCTCACAGTGTTCCCCATAGTAACCAGTCAGCACCTCTGTTCTCTCACAGTGTTCCTCATAGTAACCAGTCAGCACCTCCGTTCTCTCACAGTGTTCCCCATAGTAACCAGTCAGTATCCTCCGTTCTCTCACAGTGTTCCTCATAGTAACCAGTCAGCATCCTCAGTTCTTTCACAGTGTTCCTCATAGTAACCAGTCAGCATCCTCCGTTCTCTCACAGCGTTCCCCATAGTAATCAGTCAGCATCCTCCGTTCTCTCACAGTGTTCCCCATAGTAACCAGTCAGCATCCTCCGTTCGCTAACAGTGTTCCCCATAGTAACCAGTCAGCATCCTCCGTTCTCTCACAGTGTTCCTCATAGTAACCAGTCAGCATCCTCAGTTCTTTCACAGTGTTCCCCATAGTAACCAGTCAGCATCCTCCGTTCTCTCACAGCGTTCCCCATAGTAATCAGTCAGCATCCTCCGTTCTCTCACAGTGTTCCCCATAGTAACCAGTCAGCATCCTCCGTTCTCTCACAGTGTTCCTCATAGTAACCAGTCAGCATCCTCCGTTCTCTCACAGTGTTCCCCATAGTAACCAGTCAGCATCCTCAGTTCTTTCACAGTGTTCCTCATAGTAACCAGTCAGCATCCTCCGTTCTCTCACAGTGTTCCTCATAGTAACCAGTCAGCATCCTCCGTTCTCTCACAGTGTTCCCCATAGTAACCAGTCAGCATCCTCAGTTCTTTCACAGTGTTCCTCATAGTAACCAGTCAGCATCCTCCGTTCTCTCACAGCGTTCCCCATAGTAATCAGTCAGCATCCTCCGTTCTCTCACAGTGTTCCTCATAGTAACCAGTCAGCATCCTCAGTTCTCTCACAGTGTTCCTCATAGTAACCAGTCAGCATCCTCCGTTCTCTCACAGTGTTCCCCATAGTAATCAGTCAGCATCCTCAGTTCTTTCACAGTGTTTCCCATAGTAATCAGTCAGCATCCTCCGTTCTCTCACAGTGTTCCTCATAGTAACCAGTCAGCATCCTCCGTTCTCTCACAGTGTTCCTCATAGTAACCAGTCAGCATCCTCCGTTCTCTCACAGTGTTCCTCATAGTAACCAGTCAGCATCCTCTGTTCTCTCACAGTGTTCCCCATAGTAACCAGTCAGCATCCTCCGTTCTCTCACAGTGTTCCCCATAGTAATCAGTCAGCATCCTCCGTTCTCTCACAGTGTTCCCCATAGTAACCAGTCAGCATCCTCCGTTCTCTCACAGTGTTCCTCATAGTAACCAGTCAGCATCCTCCGTTCTCTCACAGTGTTCCTCATAGTAACCAGTCAGCATCCTCTGTTCTCTCACAGTGTTCCTCATAGTAACCAGTCAGCATCCTCCGTTCTCTCACAGTGTTCCCCATAGTAACCAGTCAGCATCCTCTGTTCTCTCACAGTGTTCCCCATAATAACCAGTCAGCATCCTCTGTTCTCTCACAGTGTTCCTCATAGTAACCAGTCAGCACCATCGTTCTCTCTCAGTGTTCCCCATAGTAACCAGTCAGCATCCTCCGTTCTCTCACAGTGTTCCTCATAGTAACCAGTCAGCATCCTCCGTTCTCTCACAGTGTTCCTCATAGTAACCAGTCAGCACCTCCGTTCTCTCACAGTGTTCCCCATAGTAACCAGTCAGTATCCTCCGTTCTCTCACAGTGTTCCTCATAGTAACCAGTCAGCATCCTCCGTTCTCTCTCAGTGTTCCCCATAGTAACCAGTCAGCATCCTCAGTTCTCTCACAGTGTTCCTCATAGTAACCAGTCAGCATCCTCCGTTCTCTCACAGTGTTCCTCATAGTAACCAGTCAGCATCCTCCGTTCTCTCACAGTGTTCCCCATAGTAACCAGTCAGCATCCTCATTTCTTTCACAGTGTTCCTCATAGTAACCAGTCAGCATCCTCCGTTCTCTCACAGCGTTCCCCATAGTAATCAGTCAGCATCCTCCGTTCTCTCACAGTGTTCCTCATAGTAACCAGTCAGCATCCTCCGTTCTCTCACAGTGTTCCTCATAGTAACCAGTCAGCATCCTCCGTTCTCTCACAGTGTTCCTCATAGTAACCAGTCAGCACCTCCGTTCTCTCACAGTGTTCCCCATAGTAACCAGTCAGTATCCTCCGTTCTCTCACAGTGTTCCTCATAGTAACCAGTCAGCATCCTCTGTTCTCTCACAGTGTTCCCCATAATAACCAGTCAGCATCCTCAGTTCTCTCACAGTGTTCCTCATAGTAACCAGTCAGCATCCTCCGTTCTCTCACAGTGTTCCCCATAGTAATCAGTCAGCATCCTCAGTTCTTTCACAGTGTTTCCCATAGTAATCAGTCAGCATCCTCCGTTCTCTCACAGTGTTCCTCATAGTAACCAGTCAGCATCCTCCGTTCTCTCACAGTGTTCCTCATAGTAACCAGTCAGCATCCTCCGTTCTCTCACAGTGTTCCTCATAGTAACCAGTTAGCATCCTTTGTTCTCTGACAGTGTTCCCCATAGTAACCAGTCATCATCCTCCGTTCTCTCACAGTGTTCCTCATAGTAACCAGTCAGCACCTCCGTTCTCTCACAGTGTTCCTCATAGTAACCAGTCAGCATCCTCTGTTCTCTCACAGTGTTCCCCATAGTAACCAGTCAGCACCTCCGTTCTCTCACAGTGTTCCTCATAGTAACCAGTCAGCATCCTCCGTTCTCTCACAGTGTTCCCCATAGTAACCAGTCAGCACCTTCGTTCTCTCACAGTGTTCCCCATAGTAACCAGTCAGCATCCTCCGTTCTCTCACAGTGTTCCTCATAGTAACCAGTCAGCATCCTCTGTTCTCTCACAGTGTTCCCCATAGTAACCAGTCAGCATCCTCCGTTCTCTCTCAGTGTTCCCCATAGTAACCAGTCAGCACCTCCGTTCTCTCACAGTGTTCCTCATAGTAACCAGTCAGCATCCTCTGTTCTCTCACAGTGTTCCCCATAGTAACCAGTCAGCATCCTCCGTTCTCTCACAGTGTTCCTCATAGTAACCAGTCAGCATCCTCTGTTCTCTCACAGTGTTCCTCATAGTAACCAGTCAGCACCTCCGTTCTCTCACAGTGTTCCTCATAGTAACCAGTCAGCACCTCCGTTCTCTCACAGTGTTCCTCATAGTAACCAGTCAGCATCCTCTGTTCTCTCACAGTGTTCCTCATAATAACCAGTCAGCACCTCCGTTCTCTCACAGTGTTCCCCATAGTAACCAGTCAGCATCCTCTGTTCTCTCACAGTGTTCCTCATAGTAACCAGTCAGCACCTCCGTTCTCTCACAGTGTTCTCCATAGTAACCAGTCAGCATCCTCCGTTCTCTCACAGTGTTCCTCATAGTAACCAGTCAGCATCCTCCGTTCTCTCACAGTGTTCCTCATAGTAACCAGTCAGCATCCTCCGTTCTCTCACAGTGTTCCTCATAGTAACCAGTCAGCATCCTCCGTTCTCTCACAGTGTTCCCCATAGTAACCAGTCAGCATCCTCTGTTCTCTCACAGTGTTCCCCATAATAACCAGTCAGCATCCTCAGTTCTCTCACAGTGTTCCTCATAGTAACCAGTCAGCACCATCGTTCTCTCTCAGTGTTCCCCATAGTAACCAGTCAGCATCCTCCGTTCTCTCACAGTGTTCCTCATAGTAACCAGTCAGCATCCTCCGTTCTCTCACAGTGTTCCTCATAGTAACCAGTCAGCACCTCCGTTCTCTCACAGTGTTCCCCATAGTAACCAGTCAGTATCCTCCGTTCTCTCACAGTGTTCCTCATAGTAACCAGTCAGCATCCTCTGTTCTCTCACAGTGTTCCCCATAATAACCAGTCAGCATCCTCAGTTCTCTCACAGTGTTCCTCATAGTAACCAGTCAGCATCCTCCGTTCTCTCACAGTGTTCCTCATAGTAACCAGTCAGCATCCCCCGTTCTCTCACAGTGTTCCCCATAGTAACCAGTCAGCATCCTCAGTTCTTTCACAGTGTTCCTCATAGTAACCAGTCAGCATCCTCCGTTCTCTCACAGCGTTCCCCATAGTAATCAGTCAGTCAGCATCCTCCGTTCTCTCACAGTGTTCCCCATAGTAACCAGTCAGCATCCTCCGTTCTCTCACAGTGTTCCTCATAGTAACCAGTCAGCATCCTCCGTTCTCTCACAGTGTTCCTCATAGTAACCAGTCAGCACCTCCGTTCTCTCACAGTGTTCCCCATAGTAACCAGTCAGTATCCTCCGTTCTCTCACAGTGTTCCTCATAGTAACCAGTCAGCATCCTCTGTTCTCTCACAGTGTTCCCCATAATAACCAGTCAGCATCCTCAGTTCTCTCACAGTGTTCCTCATAGTAACCAGTCAGCATCCTCCGTTCTCTCACAGTGTTCCTCATAGTAACCAGTCAGCATCCTCCGTTCTCTCACAGTGTTCCCCATAGTAACCAGTCAGCACCTCTGTTCTCTCACAGTGTTCCTCATAGTAACCAGTCAGCACCTCCGTTCTCTCACAGTGTTCCCCATAGTAACCAGTCAGCATCCTCTGTTCTCTCACAGTGTTCCTCATAGTAACCAGTCAGCATCCTCAGTTCTTTCACAGTGTTCCTCATAGTAACCAGTCAGCATCCTCCGTTCTCTCACAGCGTTCCCCATAGTAATCAGTCAGCATCCTCCGTTCTCTCACAGTGTTCCCCATAGTAACCAGTCAGCATCCTCCGTTCGCTAACAGTGTTCCCCATAGTAACCAGTCAGCATCCTCCGTTCTCTCACAGTGTTCCTCATAGTAACCAGTCAGCATCCTCAGTTCTTTCACAGTGTTCCTCATAGTAACCAGTCAGCATCCTCCGTTCTCTCACAGCGTTCCCCATAGTAATCAGTCAGCATCCTCCGTTCTCTCACAGTGTTCCCCATAGTAACCAGTCAGCATCCTCAGTTCTTTCACAGTGTTCCTCATAGTAACCAGTCAGCATCCTCCGTTCTCTCACAGTGTTCCTCATAGTAACCAGTCAGCATCCTCCGTTCTCTCACAGTGTTCCCCATAGTAACCAGTCAGCATCCTCAGTTCTTTCACAGTGTTCCTCATAGTAACCAGTCAGCATCCTCCGTTCTCTCACAGCGTTCCCCATAGTAATCAGTCAGCATCCTCCGTTCTCTCACAGTGTTCCTCATAGTAACCAGTCAGCATCCTCAGTTCTCTCACAGTGTTCCTCATAGTAACCAGTCAGCATCCTCCGTTCTCTCACAGTGTTCCCCATAGTAATCAGTCAGCATCCTCAGTTCTTTCACAGTGTTTCCCATAGTAATCAGTCAGCATCCTCCGTTCTCTCACAGTGTTCCCCATAGTAACCAGTCAGCATCCTCTGTTCTCTCACAGTGTTCCCCATAGTAACCAGTCAGCATCCTCCGTTCTCTCACAGTGTTCCTCATAGTAACCAGTCAGCATCCTCCGTTCTCTCACAGTGTTCCTCATAGTAACCAGTCAGCATCCTCCGTTCTCTCACAGTGTTCCTCATAGTAACCAGTCAGCATCCTCCGTTCTCTCACAGTGTTCCCCATAGTAACCAGTCAGCATCCTCTGTTCTCTCACAGTGTTCCCCATAATAACCAGTCAGCATCCTCAGTTCTCTCACAGTGTTCCTCATAGTAACCAGTCAGCACCATCGTTCTCTCTCAGTGTTCCCCATAGTAACCAGTCAGCATCCTCCGTTCTCTCACAGTGTTCCTCATAGTAACCAGTCAGCATCCTCCGTTCTCTCACAGTGTTCCTCATAGTAACCAGTCAGCACCTCCGTTCTCTCACAGTGTTCCCCATAGTAACCAGTCAGTATCCTCCGTTCTCTCACAGTGTTCCCCATAGTAACCAGTCAGCATCCTCAGTTCTTTCACAGTGTTCCTCATAGTAACCAATCAGCATCCTCCGTTCTCTCACAGCGTTCCCCATAGTAATCAGTCAGCATCCTCCGTGCTCTCACAGTGTTCCTCATAGTAACCAGTCAGCATCCTCAGTTCTCTCACAGTGTTCCTCATAGTAACCAGTCAGCATCCTCCGTTCTCTCACAGTGTTCCCCATAGTAATCAGTCAGCATCCTCAGTTCTTTCACAGTGTTTTCCATAGTAATCAGTCAGCATCCTCCGTTCTCTCACAGTGTTCCCCATAGTAACCAGTCAGCATCCTCCGTTCTCTCACAGTGTTCCTCATAGTAACCAGTCAGCATCCTCCGTTCCCTCACAGTGTTCCTCATAGTAACCAGTCAGCATCCTCTGTTCTCTCACAGTGTTCCCCATAGTAACCAGTCAGCATCCTCCGTTCTCTCACAGTGTTCCTCATAGTAACCAGTCAGCATCCTCCGTTCTCTCACAGTGTTCCTCATAGTAACCAGTCAGCACCTCCATTCTCCCACAGTGTTCCCCATAGTAACCAGTCAGCATCCTCTGTTCTCTCACAGTGTTCCTCATAGTAACCAGTCAGCACCTCCGTTCTCTCACAGTGTTCTCCATAGTAACCAGTCAGCATCCTCCGTTCTCTCACAGTGTTCCTCATAGTAACCAGTCAGCATCCTCCGTTCTCTCACAGTGTTCCTCATAGTAACCAGTCAGCATCCTCCGTTCTCTCACAGTGTTCCTCATAGTAACCAGTCAGCATCCTCCGTTCTCTCACAGTGTTCCCCATAGTAACCAGTCAGCATCCTCTGTTCTCTCACAGTGTTCCCCATAATAACCAGTCAGCATCCTCAGTTCTCTCACAGTGTTCCTCATAGTAACCAGTCAGCACCATCGTTCTCTCTCAGTGTTCCCCATAGTAACCAGTCAGCATCCTCCGTTCTCTCACAGTGTTCCTCATAGTAACCAGTCAGCATCCTCCGTTCTCTCACAGTGTTCCTCATAGTAACCAGTCAGCACCTCCGTTCTCTCACAGTGTTCCCCATAGTAACCAGTCAGTATCCTCCGTTCTCTCACAGTGTTCCTCATAGTAACCAGTCAGCATCCTCTGTTCTCTCACAGTGTTCCCCATAATAACCAGTCAGCATCCTCAGTTCTCTCACAGTGTTCCTCATAGTAACCAGTCAGCATCCTCCGTTCTCTCACAGTGTTCCTCATAGTAACCAGTCAGCATCCTCCGTTCTCTCACAGTGTTCCTCATAGTAACCAGTCAGCATCCTCCGTTCTCTCACAGTGTTCCCCATAGTAACCAGTCAGCACCTCTGTTCTCTCACAGTGTTCCTCATAGTAACCAGTCAGCACCTCCGTTCTCTCACAGTGTTCCCCATAGTAACCAGTCAGTATCCTCCGTTCTCTCACAGTGTTCCTCATAGTAACCAGTCAGCATCCTCAGTTCTTTCACAGTGTTCCTCATAGTAACCAGTCAGCATCCTCCGTTCTCTCACAGCGTTCCCCATAGTAATCAGTCAGCATCCTCCGTTCTCTCACAGTGTTCCCCATAGTAACCAGTCAGCATCCTCCGTTCGCTAACAGTGTTCCCCATAGTAACCAGTCAGCATCCTCCGTTCTCTCACAGTGTTCCTCATAGTAACCAGTCAGCATCCTCAGTTCTTTCACAGTGTTCCCCATAGTAACCAGTCAGCATCCTCCGTTCTCTCACAGCGTTCCCCATAGTAATCAGTCAGCATCCTCCGTTCTCTCACAGTGTTCCCCATAGTAACCAGTCAGCATCCTCCGTTCTCTCACAGTGTTCCTCATAGTAACCAGTCAGCATCCTCCGTTCTCTCACAGTGTTCCCCATAGTAACCAGTCAGCATCCTCAGTTCTTTCACAGTGTTCCTCATAGTAACCAGTCAGCATCCTCCGTTCTCTCACAGTGTTCCTCATAGTAACCAGTCAGCATCCTCCGTTCTCTCACAGTGTTCCCCATAGTAACCAGTCAGCATCCTCAGTTCTTTCACAGTGTTCCTCATAGTAACCAGTCAGCATCCTCCGTTCTCTCACAGCGTTCCCCATAGTAATCAGTCAGCATCCTCCGTTCTCTCACAGTGTTCCTCATAGTAACCAGTCAGCATCCTCAGTTCTCTCACAGTGTTCCTCATAGTAACCAGTCAGCATCCTCCGTTCTCTCACAGTGTTCCCCATAGTAATCAGTCAGCATCCTCAGTTCTTTCACAGTGTTTCCCATAGTAATCAGTCAGCATCCTCCGTTCTCTCACAGTGTTCCTCATAGTAACCAGTCAGCATCCTCTGTTCTCTCACAGTGTTCCCCATAGTAACCAGTCAGCATCCTCCGTTCTCTCACAGTGTTCCCCATAGTAATCAGTCAGCATCCTCCGTTCTCTCACAGTGTTCCCCATAGTAACCAGTCAGCATCCTCCGTTCTCTCACAGTGTTCCTCATAGTAACCAGTCAGCATCCTCCGTTCTCTCACAGTGTTCCTCATAGTAACCAGTCAGCATCCTCTGTTCTCTCACAGTGTTCCTCATAGTAACCAGTCAGCATCCTCCGTTCTCTCACAGTGTTCCCCATAGTAACCAGTCAGCATCCTCTGTTCTCTCACAGTGTTCCCCATAATAACCAGTCAGCATCCTCTGTTCTCTCACAGTGTTCCTCATAGTAACCAGTCAGCACCATCGTTCTCTCTCAGTGTTCCCCATAGTAACCAGTCAGCATCCTCCGTTCTCTCACAGTGTTCCTCATAGTAACCAGTCAGCATCCTCCGTTCTCTCACAGTGTTCCTCATAGTAACCAGTCAGCACCTCCGTTCTCTCACAGTGTTCCCCATAGTAACCAGTCAGTATCCTCCGTTCTCTCACAGTGTTCCTCATAGTAACCAGTCAGCATCCTCCGTTCTCTCTCAGTGTTCCCCATAGTAACCAGTCAGCATCCTCAGTTCTCTCACAGTGTTCCTCATAGTAACCAGTCAGCATCCTCCGTTCTCTCACAGTGTTCCCCATAGTAATCAGTCAGCATCCTCCGTTCTCTCACAGTGTTCCTCATAGTAACCAGTCAGCATCCTCCGTTCTCTCACCAGTGTTCCTCATAGTAATCAGTCAGCATCCTCAGTTCTTTCACAGTGTTTCCCATAGTAATCAGTCAGCATCCTCCGTTCTCTCACAGTGTTCCTCATAGTAACCAGTCAGCATCCTCCGTTCTCTCACCAGTGTTCCTCATAGTAACCAGTCAGCATCCTCCGTTCTCTCACAGTGTTCCTCATAGTAACCAGTCAGCATCCTCCGTTCTCTCACAGTGTTCCCCATAGTAACCAGTCAGCACCTCTGTTCTCTCACAGTGTTCCTCATAGTAACCAGTCAGCATCCTCAGTTCTCTCACAGTGTTCCTCATAGTAACCAGTCAGCATCCTCTGTTCTCTCACAGTGTTCCTCATAGTAACCAGTCAGCACCTCCGTTCTCTCACAGTGTTCCCCATAGTAACCAGTCAGTATCCTCCGTTCTCTCACAGTGTTCCTCATAGTAACCAGTCAGCATCCTCCGTTCTCTCACAGTGTTCCTCATAGTAACCAGTCAGCACCTCCATTCTCCCACAGTGTTCCCCATAGTAACCAGTCAGCATCCTCTGTTCTCTCACAGTGTTCCCCTTATACTTCTGGCAACATCCAGTTACCTGCCCTCTCCTAACGTGCATTAGAGCCATTACAGGGACATGTGTTTGGTTACTGTGGACAATGAAGACAGGTTCTCTTTCAGACACTTTTATAGATGCGGTCTTATGTTGTTTTCTTTTTTTTACTCCTAAAGGAGCTGATCGCACTTGGATTCAGTAATCTAGTTGGGAGCTTCTTCCACTGTTTTGCGGTCACCACATCGATGTCCAGGACTCTGGTGCAGGAGAGCACAGGGGGGAACACCCAGGTAACGATCGGTTAGAGACCTGATAACTGGTCCTCACTATGACAGATGGAGTGTTAGAAGCAGGCTGACAAATTTTAAAGGAATAGGACTCTTTCTACACAGTAGCATAGCCATACCTCCCAATATGTAGTCATATGACACACCCCCTTAAAGGAGAATTAACAAAAAAAAAAGGTTAAATAAATCCACTAGTGCTTTTTTTTACCACTGCTATTCCTTTATATTGGCTTTTAAAATGTACAAATGCAGCAATTTAAAAATTGGATGAAAGGTTTAGCACTGGGAAACACTCTTTGAAAGATAGAAAGTGCATTTTATATACAACTATATGGATCAGACCAAAATGAGGGACAAATGAGGGGGAAAGAGGGATAGAGGGACTTTGCTCCAAATCAGGGACAGTCCTCGAAATCAGGGACAGTTGGCTGGCATAGCTCCCAACTGTCCCAGATTTCGAGGGACTGTCCCTCATTCAGAAGAAAAAAGTCCCTCTGTCCCTGTTTCCTCCTCATTTGTTCCTCATTTTGCTTTGATCTATATAGTTGTATATGAAATGCACCACTTATCTATCTAAGTGTTACCCAGTGCTAAACCTTCATCCAATTTCTAAATTGCTGCATTTGTAAATTTTAAAAGCCAATATAAAGGAATAGAAAAGGTAAAAAAGCACTTGTGGGTTTAACCATTTTTTTTGTACAATTCTCCTTCAAGGGGGCGTGTCCTATGCCTACGGACTTTTGCTAATAGGTGTCCCGTATTCCCATCTCACAATGTGGGGAGGTATGCAGTATCTACATTACGAATGTCCTAGACCCTACTGGGGATAAATGTCTCAGCCACATTCATCCCAAGTTCTTGTCCTCAGGTTGTTTATAATTATGGGTGGCAGTCACTTTGGTTTAGGTTTAGAAAGAATTGTGGGTGTGAACAAATTGTGGCAACAGTGGGTGGGGCTTAGAACGATACGACTTGAACCTATCCTTCTATTGAATAATAAAGTGTAAAGCAGAGAGTTCAGCGGTCAAGAGTATGTAACACACAGAGTGCAGGGATCAGGATTACATAACACACAGAGTGCAGGGATCAGGATTACATAACACACAGAGTGCAGGGATCAGGATTACATAACACACAGAGTGCAGGGATCAGGATTACATAACACACAGAGTGCACGGATCAGGATTACATAACACACAGAGTGCAGGGATCAGGATTACATAACACACAGAGTGCACGGATCAGGATTACATAACACACAGAGTGCACGGATCAGGATTACATAACACACAGAGTGCAGGGATCAGGATTACATAACACACAGTACAGGGATCAGGATTACATAACACACAGTACAGGGATCAGGATTACATAACAGAGTGCAGGGATCAGGATTACATAACAGAGTGCAGGGATCAGGATTACATAACACACAGAGTGCAGGGATCAGGATTACATAACACACAGAGTGCAGGGATCAGGATTACATAACACACAGAGTGCACGGATCAGGATTACATAACACACAGAGTGCAGGGATCAGGATTACATAACACACAGAGTGCAGGGATCAGGATTACATAACACACAGAGTGCACGGATCAGGATTACATAACACACAGAGTGCAGGGATCAGGATTACATAACACACAGAGTGCAGGGATCAGGATTACATAACACACAGAGTGCACGGATCAGGATTACATAACACACAGAGTGCAGGGATCAGGATTACATAACACACAGAGTGCAGGGATCAGGATTACATAACACACAGAGTGCAGGGATCAGGATTACATAACACACAGTACAGGGATCAGGATTACATAACACACAGTACAGGGATCAGGATTACATAACAGAGTGCAGGGATCAGGATTACATAACAGAGTGCAGGGATCAGGATTACATAACACACAGAGTGCAGGGATCAGGATTACATAACACACAGAGTGCAGGGATCAGGATTACATAACACACAGAGTGCACGGATCAGGATTACATAACACACAGAGTGCACGGATCAGGATTACATAACACACAGAGTGCAGGGATCAGGATTACATAACACACAGTACAGGGATCAGGATTACATAACACACAGTACAGGGATCAGGATTACATAACAGAGTGCAGGGATCAGGATTACATAACAGAGTGCAGGGATCAGGATTACTTAACACACAGTACAGGGATCAGGATTACATAACAGAGTGCAGGGATCAGGATTACATAACACACAGAGTGCAGGGATCAGGATTACATAACACACAGAGTGCAGGGATCAGGATTACATAACACACAGAGTGCAGGGATCAGGATTACATAACACACAGAGTGCAGGGATCAGGATTACATAACACACAGTACAGGGATCAGGATTACATAACAGAGTGCAGGGATCAGGATTACTTAACACACAGTACAGGGATCAGGATTACATAACAGAGTGCAGGGATCAGGATAACATAAGAGACAGAGTGCAGGGATCAGGAGTAAGTAAAGCAGAGAGTTCAGGGGCAAGTATTAAGTAAAGCACAGACTTCAGGGGTCATGAGTAAGTAATGCAGAAAGTTTAGGGATCAGGAGGAAGTAACAACAAATTTAATGGTCAGGACTAAGTAATGCACACAGTTCAGAGTCTAGAAGTAAGCAACACAGAGTTCAAGGGGTCAGCAGAAAGTAATGCAGAGAAGTCAGAAGTCAGGAGTAAATAGCATACAGAGTTAGGGGGGTCAGAAGTAAGACCCCTTTCACACTGAAGCAGTTTTTCGGGAGTTTCAGCGCTAAAAACGCCTCCCATGCCACACCAATGTGAAAGCCCGAGTGCTTTCACACTGGGGCGGTGCGCTTGCGTCCTAAAAACAGCATCTTTGGGGTGGTGCGGGAGCAGTGCATACACCGCTCCTAAACCGCCACTGCCATTGAAATCAATGCAGTGGCACTTTTTGGGCGCTGTTAACCCCTTCTTTGGACTTAAAAGTACCCTGCTCCCACCCGCACAGAGCTGGTAAAGTACCGCTAAAACGAGCGACGCTTTACCGCTAGCACAGGGTGATCTTCAGTGTGAAAGGGGTCTTAGTGATGTCTAGATTTCAAGAGTCAGGATTACGTAAAGCACAGAGTTCAGGGGTCAGGATTAAGTAATGCAGAGCGTTCAGGGGTCAGGAGTAAGTACCACAGGGAGTTCAGGAGTAAGTAGAGCACAGAGAGTTAGGCAGACAGGATTAAGTAGGGCACAGAGTTCAGGGGTCAGGATTAAGTAGGGCACAGAGTTCAGGGGTCAGGATTAAGGCATGCAGAGGGTTCAGGGTTCAGGATTAAATAAAGCAGGGAGTTCAACAGGCAGGATTAAGTAAAGTGCAGAGTTCAGAGGTGAGAATTAAGTAATGCTGAGAGTTCAGGGGTCAGGAGTAAGTAATGCAAAAAGTTCAGAGGTCAGAAGTAATAACACAGAGAGTCTGGGGTCAGGAGTACGTAATGCAGAGAGTTTATGGGTCAGGAGTAAGTAGCACACAGAGTTCAAGGGTCAGGAATAAGTAAAGCACAGAGTTCAGTAGTTAGGAATAGGTAACACACAGAGTTCAGGGGTCAAGATTAAATAACATAGAGAGTTCAGGGGTCAGGAGTAAGTGACCTCCCGAGTTGGGTCAGGAGTAAGTAATATCCAGAGTTCAAGAGTCAAGAATAGGTAAAGCACAGAGTTCAGTAGTTAGGAACAGGTAACACACAGAGTTCAGGGGTCAGGATTAAGTAACACAGAGAGTTCAGGGGTCAGGATTAAGTAATGCAGAGTTCAGGGGTCAGGATTAAGTAATGCAGAGAGGTCAGGGGTCTTGCGTAAGTAACCCAAAGAGAGTTCAGGAGTCAGGAATAGGTAACACATTTAGTTCAGGGGTCAGGAGTAAGTAATGTCCAAAGCTCAAGAGTTAGGATTAAGTAAAGCGTAGAATTCAGGGATCGGAAATAGGTAACACACAGAGTTCAGGGGTCAGAATTAAGTAACACAGAAAGTTATGGGGTCAGGATTAGGTAATGCAGAAAGTTCAGAGGTCAGAAGAAAGTAACACAGAGAGTTTAGGGGTCAGAAGTAAGTAGCACACAGAGTTCAGGGGTCAGGATTAAGCATAGCTCCCAACTGTCCCTGATTTCAAGGGACTGTCCCTGATTTGGAGCAATGTCCTTCTGTCCCTCATTCCTACTCATTTGTCCCTCATTTTGGTCTGATTTATATATTTGTATATAAAATGAACTTTTTTATCTATCAAAAAGTGTTTCTCAGCGCTAAACCTTTCATCCGATTTCTAAATTGCTGCATTTGTAAATTCCAAAAGCCAAAATAAGGGAGTAGTATTGGTAAAAAAAGCACTTGTAGTTTCAGCTAATCTTGTTTTTTTTGTACAATTCTCCTTTAAGGGGGCGTGGCAAGGGGTGTGTCCTATGCCTGCATACTTTTGCTGATAGGTGTCCCTCATTCCCATCTCAAAAAGTTGGGGGGTATGGGATTATGTAATGCACAGAGTTCAGGGGTCAGGATTAATGCGCACACAAGAATGGTCAGGATGTTTGCATTGTTATTACAATGCAGATGTTATAAAATGCAAGTGTATACTGTGATAATAGAAGTGAACCCCTTTGTATAAAAATTAGAGGGATGGCTCTGTTATCCTAAGTACCCAGAATAAGAATCAAGCTGTTACTCTTCCATTGCCTTGTAGAAAATGAAAGATAGGGCATCATTGGATAAAACATAAAAAAAAAAAAATTGCTTTTAAATGATTGGAATTGTGCCCCATTTGCTTGGTAAATACTAAAATATCACTTCCAGATTGCAGGATGCGTGTCTGCCTTGATTATCCTGGTAATCATTCTGAGAGCTGGGGAATTGTTTACATGTCTTCCTAAGGTAAGTACATGTAATTTTTAAAAGTGTAAATGCATGATAGAACCTACAAATTATAGGTACTTGTACAGTGCATGTGTAGTATATGTGTAGTATTCCTTTTATTGCCTGTTGATCCGGGCCATGCTGTCCAGAAAAGTGGCAGTTACAGACTTGGGAAATTATGAGGGCGCTTTCAACAGTCTGATTTTATTCATATGGTTCAAACGCCTTTTTTCCTAAAGCGCCAAAAACTGTTGCATTACCTACTTAACCACTTGAAGACCAGGCCTTTTCTGGCACTTCTTGTTTACAGGTTTAAATCAGTTTTTTTTGCTAGAAAATTACTTATAACCTCCCAAACATAATTTTTTTTTACAGAGATCCTAGGGAATAAAATGGCTATCGTTGCACTGTATTTGCGCAGAGGTTTTTTTAAACGCAATTTTTTGGACAAAAACACATTTTAATGAAAAAAAACAAAAACACAATATATACCCCAATTTTTTTTTGCATATTATGATGTTAAAAAGATGATGTTAGGTAAATAGATACCCAACCTGTCACGCTTTAAAATTTTGCATGCTCGTGGAATGGCGACAAACTACGGTACTTAAAAAAATCGCTGTAGGTGACATTTAAAACACCTCTAAAGGTTACCAGTTTAGAGTTACAGAAAAGGTCTAGCACTAGAATTATTGCTCTCGCTCTAATGTACGTGGCGATACCTCAAATGTGTGGTGTGAACACCGTTTACATATGTGTGCACAACTTGCGTATGCAATTGCTTCTGCCCGCCATCACAAAGCGATTGGGACGCTTTAAATCTTTTTTTCTTTAACTTTTTTTTATTTTTATACTGTTCCTTTAATTTTTTTTTTTATCATTTTATGATCATCCCTTGTAATAGAAATAAGGATGACAGGTTCTCTTTATGGACAGATCTGGGGTCAAAAAGACCCCAAATATGTGGCATGTTGATTGAATGGGTTGTCAACTATAGACTGAGAATTCCTATCGGATGAGATTGATCAGAAAAGAAATTGATCTATCAAAGTGTTTATGACACGATAAGGCTACCCTGTCCACAGGGCGATATGACAACACAGCTGTGTGAAGAATGGGAGGAACAGTGTTGTCAGCCTGGAGGGTTCAACTAGTAATAAAACTGTGCTATGAAAAGGGCTGACAAAAACAATAACTGCTGTGCACATGCTGATTGATAAAGCACAATTCATGGGCGAAACATGTAAGCTGTGCCTCCCTTGCTTGTGAATGTAGTGCTCCTCACGTTCTTCATGGTTTTATGTGAATAAAGGCATTTGGATCTCAGTTTGGTGTGCAGCCAACAGGACTTTCCCTTCATTATTGCTTCAGCTGCGACTGGGCGAGAACCCTACTGTTGGAGCCGGCCTCATACCTGTCATTTTTTTATTTCCCCCCAGAGTTTCACTTAAAGTCGTGCCTCCTGCCTCAGTTCAGCATCAAAGGCAATGACAGCCACATCTCTCAAATGTAAAGAGGAACTTCAGTGCGCTTTCCAATGACCCTGCCACTCCCTGGCGCTTCCATTATGGTGCATGTGCAGATGTGCCGAAGGACTCTTTCCGGACTTAAGGTCCTAGCCAAGCTCTTTAGCTTATACACTATATTACCAAAAGTATTGGGACACCTTCCTTTACACACACATGAACTTTAATGACATCCCAGTCTTGGTCCGTAGGGTTCAATATTGAGTTGGCCCACCCTTTGCAGCTATAACAGCTTCAACTCTTCTGGAAAGGCTGTCCACAAGGTTTAGGAGTGTGTCTATGAGAATGTTTGACCATTCTTCCAGAAGCGCCTTTGTGAGGTCAGGCACTGATATGGACGAGAAAGCCTGAAAAGCTTTAACTGTTCTGGGAAGGCTGTCCACAATGTTTGACCATTCTTCCAGAAGCCAACTTGTGGGGTCAGGCACTGATATGGACAAGAAGGCCTGGCTCACAGTCTCTGCTCTAAATCATCCCAAAGGTGTTCTATCAGGTTGAGTTCAGGACTCTGTGCAGGCCAGTCAAGTTTCTCCACCCCAAACTCGCTCATCCATGTCTTTATGGACCTTGTTTTGTGCACTGGTGCGCAGTCATGTTGGAACAGGAAGGGGCCATCCCCAAACTGTACCCACAAAGTTGGGAGCATGAAATTGTCCAAAATGTCTTGGTACGCTGACGCCTTAAGAGTTCCCTTCACTGGAACTAAGGGGCCAAGCCCACCCCCTGAAAAACAACTCCACACCATAATCCCCCCTCCACCAAATGATTTGGACCAGTGTTCAAAGCAAAGTCCATAAAGACATGGATGAGCGAGTTTGGGGTGGAGGAACTTGACTGCCCTGCACAGAGTCCTGACCTCAACCCCATAGAACACTTTTGGGACGAATTAGAGCGGAGACTGCGAGCCAGGCCTTCTCGTCCAAAATCAGTGCCTGATCTCACAAACGCGCTTCTGGAAGAATGGTTAAACATTCCCATAGACACACTCCTAAACCTTGTGGACAGCCTTCCCAGAAGAGTTGAAGCTGTTATAGCTGCAAAGGGTGGGCCAACTCAATATTGAACCCTACGGACTAAGACTGGGATGCAATTACAGTTCATGTGCGTGTAAAGGCAGGCGTCCCAATACTTTAATATGGTGTATATGCACGTGCAGGAGGCTTCCTGCACATGCGCAAAGATAACAAAAGGTCTGGGATCTCATGGTACCCACGCATGCTCAGATGTTTGGGGAAATCCACAGGTGTGCAGACGTGTCACAGGGCTCATTCAGGACAGGGAGCCCTGTGGCACATCTGCATACGCGTCGGGGGGAATGGGGGCCCACAAAGTTTATTCTCTGTCCTACATCAAAATAAAATGATATCCAATTATGAGAGAGGGAGAGGTGGCAGGGCAATGTGACATTTGCACTTGGGTAGGGCCCACTTTAAAGTACAACTAAAGGCAAAACTTTAGTTTTTTTTAGTTTTGGACAGTGTGGAGAGGGATTGGAACCCCTGTCAGGTTTTTATTGCTGTCTGTGCGCCCCTATTTGGGAGATTCACTTTCTCAATTTGTCCATGTGACAGTTATTACAGACTGAAAATGAAAGAAAATTCAAAGTTTTGAGTTGTCACCAGAACAGGAAAAAAGAAAAAAATCTTCCAATGGGGACTCTCTGCTGACAACAAGGGATTCCCTCACTTTGGAGGGATTATCTGTCACTTCCTGTTATGGCTATGGGACAGGAAGTGAAGGGAAATATCCCCAATGGGACACAGATGGCGAAATCCTCCCCCCGCCCCCCAAAAAATAAAAACCGGACAGGAGTTATAACCCTCCCTTACTCCATCCAAAATAAAAAAATAAATAAAAGTTTGCCGTTACTACTATTTTAATACAAACTCTACTAATGTCACTGCTACTGCGGCTTTTACGGCTGCGGCTGGTACGTATCTGCTGTCAGTTTAAATAAAACAGATCTGGTCACATTCACATATAACTAAAAAAATCATTTTAAATACTGGTGTTCTTTTCTTTTCTTTTCTCCATTTCTTTTTCCTGCACCAGGCGATTCTGTCAACGATCGTCATTGCCAACCTGAAAGGCATGTACAAGCAATTCATGGACATACCTGTCCTATGGCGCACCAACAAGTACGATTTGGTAAGTGTATTCTGTGCTTTTAACTAGTCACTGCACATAAAGCTGAACTCCGGCCACAAAAACGTTGATTTAAAATATTCTTCAATAGCCACAAAGGATAGAAATCCGCTTTATATGTACCAAATGCCTTTTGCAAATCCAGATATTACCTTGTAAAAGTGGTAGTGATGTCATCACTGTGCTGTACATAGTCTGTACAGTAAAGTAAAGCAGTGGGAGGGCTCAGCAGGCTCCACCCACTACAGGCTGCAGAAATTACAGGAGGGGGGCGGAGACAAGACCAGTCACCCTGTACAAGGAGAGAGAGCAGTGAGCGGTCTTTATTACAGGAAGTCTCACACTGGATTACTGCACAGATCTGGAAGAATTATACAAAGGTCACCAAGACTCAAGGTCAAGGAGGAATACACATGCCAAATGGATTTAGACAATATTTGTTTATCCCGGAGTTCAGCTTTAAAACTTTCACATAGTACTGCTCTAAAAGCAACACTGAAGCCTGCACGTACTGAGCATGCTCAGTGAGCAAACAGTGACCTCCACCTCTATTCACCTAGGGCAGTGATGGTGAACCTTGGCACCCCAGATGTTTTGGAACTACATTTCCCATGATGTTTAACTACACAACAGAGTGCATGAGCATCATGGGAAATGTAGTTCCAAAACATCTGGGGTGCCAAGGTTCACCATCACTGACCTATGGCTTACTGACCTGTATAGGGATGAACTCATAGAGGGAAATGGCAGAACGCTGGTAGCTGAAAGTCACTTTTTAAATAGCAAGCATGCAGGACGGTCAGATAAAGATTTTCACATCGCCAGCTAGTAGAATTGACTGGGGGGAGATTTAGTAAAACTTGAGCATTTAGATTCTGCTGTACATGATAGCCAATCAGCTTCTGGACATGCTCTGGCTTGAGCAGGGGGACAATGCGTGCGCTGCAGGATTTTAATCCATGACGGCGTAGTGTGTTACTAATGGTTTTCTTTGAGACTGTGGTCCCAGCCCTCTTCAGGTCATTGACCAGGTCCTGCCCTGTAGTTCTGGGCTGATCCCTCACCTTCCTCATGATCATTGATGACCCACGAGGTGAGATCCTGCATGGAGCCCCAGACCGAGGGAGATTGGCCGTCATCTTGAACCTTCTTTCATTTTCTAATAATGGGAAGAGCCCTTTGACTTTTTTTTATAGAACTGGCCAATGACAATTTTTTTCCTCTCCCTTCCAGCTGATATGGTTGGTGACGTTCTTCTCGACCATCTGCCTCAACCTGGATATCGGACTCGCCGTTGCGGTGGTGTTCGGATTATTCACAGTGACGTTCAGGACCCAGCTGTGAGTTTCATAACGTAGCCATGATGGTGCGCAAAACAGCCATACCACCAAATTGGGCTTATTGTAGTGTTAGTGACCCCATACAATCATTTCCATGGATCTGCTTCATCTTACTAATTGCTTTCTCCCTTCAAGACCTTTTTTTGCAAGATTGCATTCTAACCACTTGCTTACCGAGCACTTAAAGCGGGGGTCCACCTATCTATCGTTTTTTTTTTTTTTGGAGTTCATTCACAAACTTTTCTTCTCATGATTATCTACTCACATGTTCTGTGTAATAAGTCCGCCTGTGTCCAATTTCGTTGTAAAGAATAACTTATAAAATTAACTGAAGGCGGTTTCCATCTTCATTGTGGGCATTTGAAGCCCACAAGCATGTATTTCCTGGATGCGGTGAATGCTGGGAGCAGAGATGTTGTGATGACGCTGTTGCACAATGCATGCTGGGAAGCCTGAGACTTCTGCGGTTTTTATTTTTTGTTAAAAAAATTTTAAAAGACCGAATTTTTAAAAAAAGTTCTTTTTTTTTATATTTTGTTATAAAATTTTGCAAACATGTAATTTTTCTCCTTCATTTATGTACGCCGATGAGGCGGCACTGATGGGCACCGATAGGTGGCAGCGATGGGCACTGATCAGCACTTGTTGGTTACACTGATAGGCAGCACTGCTAGTTGGCACTGATTGGCACCACTGGTGGGCATTGATAGTTGACAATGGTGGGCACTGGCAGGTGGCACTGGCAGGGGGTATTGGTGGCACAGATGAGGCAGAATTGACTCTTCCTCTTCGGGACCGATGTCCCTTGCACATAAGCCGGTGATCAGCTTTTTTTTCTCCTCAGGCTGTCAGCGTGAGGAGAAAAGAAAAAAAAAATAACCAAGCTTTTGTTTACATCATGTGATCAGCTGATCACGTGGTAAAGGGCCGGGATTGGGCCCTTACTCGGATCTGTGATCATCCGAGTCTCAGTGACTTGGTGATCACAGCGCGCGCCGCGTGCAAAGGGAAGGCCGTCACATGACGGCCTCCGGGAAATTCAGGTCCGCGCTGTGGCCGTCATTCAGCTATAGCGCGGACGCCAAGAGGTTAAAGCAGTATTAAACCTAAAAGCAAAAATATAATATATTGCAGCTTTCCAATCATTAGATGTGGCGGCTGCATTCTTTTTATTTTTTTAGGCTTTTTTTCTCCCTCTGTTTTTACCTGGCCAGTAACACAGCTCCTGTATTAGAGTGCCCCCACTCTGGATGAAGGAGCAACAGAGACACCTTTGGAAAGTTTTTACCCCTTCATTATATTTTGAATAAAGAAGATTGGATTGTACCTTTCCGGGCTGCCGGCTCTTTTTGAGAATTTTCCACCCTGCTCCTTAGATTATAGGATGCCAGGTTGGAGAATGCCAACAAACAGGGCAAAACAGACAGGGTGACCCACAACTAGAATGTTGGCCAACTTATCAGGAGATGACGGATATTCACTTAGGCTGGCCATACATTATACAATTCTCTTGTACAATTTTCCTTTCGATTTACAAAAAACATACAATATGAGGTCAAACCTCAGCACCTTTAATTTGTATGCAATCAGGCAGGCCCTTGCCCTACATAGTTGAAGGTAAATCTAAAGTAAATTGAATAAGAAAATTGTATATTAAAGAGGCTGCTCACATAATTTGTATTTTTTCATTCTGAAGCTTCCCTCCAACCACTTTGCATGTTATTTAATATATACTGTGATTCTGTACTTGCCAAATATGCTGCAGAAATCTCCCTCTGAGTCTGGCTGCAACTATTTAAACAATGGGCAGCTTAAGCTGCTGCCTGTTCACTTCCTGGATTTACACAGACACACACAGAGGGACACCTCCAGCTCTGCAGCTCTCATTGGCCCTCTTATGATTCATCCCCCCTGCCTTCTGGGCAAACGAGAGAGAGAGAGAGAGAGAGAGAGCGCTGTGCATGATTTTATAAGCCTAGGCTTTTTACAGACAAGAAACAGGAAGTGGGCTGTATAAAAAAAAGTTTTACTATCCAGTTAAAACAACAAGGGCAGAGGATTTAATAGATGGAAAAATTAAAAAATGACTGAAGGTCTGCTTTAAGCCGTCTGATAAGGATGAATTTACTGCTCTGACGAGTCATCTTTCAGCATAGGTGAAAATAAATCATGCTAAGTATGTAAAAAGGTCACTATGTTGCCATCTACTGGCTGGATAAAAAAACTGCATAACATTAAAAGGAACATTTCTATTTTTACATTCTTTTTAAGAAACCAAAAAAACCCCCCACAGACCACTATAAATTCTCTTTTTTATAAATCACAATTAGTACTGCATATTGATTATTTTATAACTTTTTCACTTCACAGACCTCATTACTCCGTCCTGGGGCAAATTGCAGAAACAGATATCTACCGAGACGCAGAAGAAAATATTATGGTAATGCTAGCATGCAGATGAAAGGTAGCCATGGTCAATAACAAAACTAAGTTACCGGTATTTATTAGTGGAAATAAAGATTTATTTAACCCCTTCCTGCCCGCCCTGGCATCCCTTTAAGAAGTTCGGAGCGCCATAGGGTTGGGAAGATGGGAGGATCAGCCAATCACCTGAACACTGTGATTGGCCATCACAGTTGATCCAAGACCGGTCCCACCCAGCTACCGATTTATAGCAGGGACCAGGAGTTGTATTTCACAGTTCGATCTCTGTGCTAGTAGCGTGCAGTGAGCATGCTCTCAACACAGAAACACTGACCACCCAACAACGTACAGTATGTGTTACGCAGCCATAAAGGGGTTAAATGGGACCTAGCACGTGTGAACTCCCAACCAGTTATTCTGTCTGTCTCCCCAATGAGGACATTTCCCCTTATTCCACCTACCACCATGACAAGAAGTGCAGGTTTATTTCCCCAATGGGAATAGGGAGCGCAACAGGGCACTTTAATATAGTGTAGTAAGAAGGGTTGGAACTAGGATTGCCACCTGTCTGGGATTGACCCACACAGTTCGGGTTTGGAATCATGTGTCCGGGTTTCAGACTGTCTGAAACCCAGACACATTATTCACATTGGACTATGACTTCCCAGCAGTGTTGCCGGCTGCAGTTGTCCAAGTGGGAAGTGTCTGTTACACCCTCTCTCACACTGCTCAGCACTAACACTCCCCCCCCCCCCACCCCACACACAGATGGGACAGGAGAGAGGGATCGATCTGCACCTCTTCCTCCCGCCCCTACCCCTCTGTGTCTGCCCACACTCCAATCCCTGGCACCGTGCCTCAGAAAAGGAAAGTGGGGGACGGAAATTTGAAGCCCAGCAGCCACAGATACATGGACTCTGATGTAAAGGGGGACTCTTATGTAAAGGGGGACTCTTGTGATTAACTTCATAGGCTTAGAAATGTTTTTTAAATCACAAAGTATATGTATAGTTTATGCTATAAAAAAAAAAGTGTTTGGGTTTGACTTCAAGAAAAGGTGGCTACCCTAGTTGGAACCTCTGTCAGGATTCTGTTGCTCATTTTGGTGACAAACCATTTCAGGTGACAAAACTTGACAGAAGTTCTGACACCTCGCTCTATCGAAAATAAGAAAAAGAGAAAAGAAGCTCTGGTTGGATGCTTGGTTTCAATGTACGAATGCTTCAAGTTTTTTTTTTTTTTTGGTTCAAGGCAAAAGAGATTCCTGGTGTGAAAATCTTCCAGTCGAGCTCACCCATTTATTTTGCAAATGCGGAGCTGTTCGCCAAAGCCCTGAAGATGAAGGTGAGTGGTGCCTTTGTTTCTCCGTCCTGACAACCAGTTGTAAATTTGCAAGTTTGGAAATACCAACCCATGAACCAAAAATGATGTCCATTGTGAACAAAAAATGAAAAAAAAAACAAAGAAAAATGAAATTTAAAAATGTGTCTTTCAGATGGGGGTCAATGTGGATAAACTGATTGAGAAGAAGAAGAAAGCCATTCAGAAGAGGAAGAGAGGCCTTCACAAAGTCATGAACCTGGCCAAGATCATCCTTGCCAAGACCCAAAAGGTGAGCGGTGAGGAACCGCAATACAAATACAGGCCTCACAGCATTTCTTCCAGAGCAACCATCGGTTCGTTCTTATGGGAAATCCATACTTAAATGGTTGAGGGCTCCGTGGCTTTCCTATAGAACGAACACACATTTGTAGTAGAAAAACACATTGGCAGGTGCAAAAGGGGCTGCTGGCAGAAAACCAGTCAGACACACTGTGCAATCAAATATATAAAACAGAGTTTTAACACGCTAATAATAATGCTATACAAAACACACCAATAAAAAAAAAAAAAATTTCCACCACTGCAAATGGCATCAGGTCCATATAATTGCAGTTCCCTGCCCAGCAGGCACCTTTTCTCCACCACTCCTCCAGGATTATAGTATTGAAGCCAAGACAAGAGCTACATAGTGATTTATTCTTTTTAGAACATTTTTATTAAAACCTGCTATTCATATAACTCACTCACATTTCAAAGTGCTCAAGTGCACTTTGCACGGCCGGTATTACGGACAACTAATACAGATACCGCACTTCTGGGTATCATTTCGGACATAAACCAAGCTCCGCGGCTCCACCCCAACGCATTTCGTCACCAGGGGAAACGACTTTCTCAGGGGAATACTATAATCCTGGAGGAGTGAAGGAGAAAAGGATCCTGCTGGCCAGAGGATTGCAATTAAGGGGACCTGAAACCTTTTGCAGTGGTAAAGAAGACAGGAGCTGGAACCTCTATGTCGTTTTCTGCAGGCAGCATGTAGTGGGTGGAGCCTGCTGGGCTCCTCCCACAGCACTGCACAAACTATGTACAGAACAGTGATGAGGTCTTTTACAAGGTAATATCGGAGTGTGCACACAAAATGGATTTGTATCATTTGTGGGTTTGAAGAATATATCTAAGTTCAGATTCAATCAGTTACAGTCAGTGAATTAATCGCTGCTTTTTTTTTAAGGCTACCAGATGTGTAATTTGCTTCCTCGTATTTTCTATGCAGGGAAGCGGTTTGGAATTTCTGACCAATGCAGAAGGGGTCCTCGGAAGCCTAAAATCCATTAGCGAGTCCATCCCACAGACTATGCCCACCCTTCGCTCTCTTGGCCTGGGGAGACTCGACTTCAGCTACCTAATCCTGGACTTCTCAGCTGTCAGCTTCATAGACACCGTTGGGGTGAAAATGTTAAAAATGGTGAGGATGACAGTGTTGGCATAAAAGCAAGTCTGCATTTTAAAGACAACTTTAAAGACTGAACCCCCAACAGTTTTAATCATAAACTCTGGGGTGGGTATTGAGGAGCGCCTAGCACAAAAGTTTATATCACTTAGGAGGTCTTTTTGAAATGTCTTTGGGTATAGAGCATCAAATATATCCAACACGTTTCGGGGAAGACTTCCCACTTCTCAGGGATAATATGCAAAGATTTTTATTACAGGAAGTTTATTATTATTACTGTCTGTGCCTTTTTGTCCTAGTGGCAACGAATACGACAGGTGAGGCGGCATTTTGCCAGTAGGATCACCAACAGCAATGAAAATTTGAGAAAGAAGTATTAAAACTCTGGGCTTAGCCAATTGTCACCTCCCCATCCCCAAAGGACCCCACTATGTATGTTTTGTATTTTTTTTTTTTTTTTTTTTATACCTACCTTTTTCAGATGTCTTCAGGCCAGTCAGGTGACCTGCTCATGATTTCTCTTCCCCCTTTTCTCATGCCCCGGGAGTCCTCTACCAATGCAAAGAGCTCCCCTTTGCCTATATGCAATAGGAATGAATAGGGCTGTCAGGACCTGCATCGCCTGCTGGGGCCACTGTGCTTCCCAGAGTGGGAGGTTGTAGTTCCAGTGTCCACCAGCGGGTGTCACCCCACAGCCAGAAGATTCCAGTAATCAGTCTCCACCTGATGCTGGCTGCTGGGAGAGTACTTATTCAGTTTTTTGTTTTGCTGCCAGATACTGCTTGCCACTGATCCTGAGCTTAGATACTGATCTGGCTCCTGCCATGCATTCTGAACCCTGCTGCTTCTTTTATAACCCCTTGTACCTGATCCCAGTCCTAGGTCCCCCTCCCATCTGTTCCCTACATGCAGTGGTGGCAGCCCATATGGGGAGCAGCCCCCCTAATCTCCATGCGCCTGACCCCTAATCTCCATGCAGGGCGCCGGATGCATAAAATTCTATGGGTTTTTTTTTTTTTTTTTTTAGAAGCACATGATTAGAGCCTGAGGTTTAATTGGCTTCAAAATGGGTGGCCCATCCACTTGTGTGACATTAGCTAATTAATATTCGCTAAGGTCTGCCTTCTTTTCCTCCTGGCCAATCGGGAAGTGGGTCTTAAGTCCCAATTGGCCGGGAGGAGAAGCGACCGGATTGGCCGGTAGGAGAAGCAGTGGGGAAGCCTCCTGGGAAGCCAGCGAGGAGAAGCAGCTGGGAAGCTGCCGAAGCCACAGAGGAGAAGCAGTGGGAAAGCCGCCCGCGACCTGGATGGGCTAAGTAGTGGGGGCCGATCAGGTGGGGGGCATTTTGGTTACATGGTTGTGGTTTACTTGAAGCTTCACGTTTGCTGTGTTTCCTGTTTGCTGGTTCTTGAATGCCTTTTGCTTTAGTATTAATACATTTACAGTAAAACCTTGGATTGTGAGTAACATGGTTTACAAGCGTTTCGCAATACGAGACTTTTTAAAAAAAAATTCTGACTCGATTTGCGAGCGTTGTCTCGCAAGACGAGCAAGATTCCAGCCTCTGGAGTGTGCAGTACCGCATGTGGCCAGAGGTGGGTGGGCACCGGTGAAACTCGAAACGCTCGGAAACACTCCGTTCCTGAGTGTCTGAGTGGTCTCCGAGAGTCTGAGTGTTTCCGAGTGTCTCCGGCGCCCCCCCCACCTCTGGCCAGATGCGGTACTGCATACACTAGGAGTGACACTGGAATGAATTATCAGTTTCCATCGATTCCTATGGGGAAACTCGCTTTGATATACGAGTGCTTTGGATTACAAGCATTCTTCTGGAACAGATTATGCTCCTAATCCAAGGTACTACTGTACTTTACTATATACTGTATAGACTGGTCTCCGTTTCCTAGTGTAGCTACTTTAAATTGGTCGAATTGGATTTTAACTTTTATCCAAAAAAAAAAAAACACCTTTTAGTTGGAGTTGGGCTTCTAAAAGTCTAGAATATCCAAAACTCGCAGGTGGACAGCAACAGAGTTTGGAATCTTGACAAGTAGCTTTCACACTTGAAGAAGGTGTTCTTTTTTTTTTTTTTTCCCATTATGATCCATCGCTTTAGAGAGGGGAGGTGCAAGGTCTGCTTTAATGAGATATGTTGCTCCATTGACGCTTTTCATTCTCTTTTATTTTAGGTTTTTGAAGAATTTCGGGAGATTGAAGTTGACGTGTATCTTGTAAACTGTTCGTGTAAGTTGTTTATGGTTTTAGTGTATATTAATAACCTCGGTTTGCGTTACGTTTCTCATTCGAAAAACAGAAAAAAAAAAACACTTGTTAAAATGAATGTGTATTTTAGGCCTGAAAATAACCTTAACCACATTACATTATATTATATGAATCAAATTATGGTAGTGGCAATTTTTTTTTATTTGTGCAAATGTTTTAGTGTTTTTGAAGCTTACATTTTTACTAGAAAAATCTCTAAAACTAACCAGAGGTTGGTGTCAGTAGGGCCGTGGACAGTGTCAGTAGCTTTTTATTTTATTTATTTTAATCTTTTTTTTTTTTACAATTTTTTTTAGGAGCCCCGTTCGGGGGCATTGGTGCAATATCAGCAGAGGCAATCTGCACCTCAAGCAGTGATTAGGGTGTGCCCAGGCAACCTAGCACACCTGTGACACCATATGTGCCTAGGCAAAGTCACCGGACTGGAGCTTAAAGTAGAACTATAGGCAAAAATTTTTTTTTTTCATTTTGGAGAGAGCAAGGGAGGGTTATAACCCCTATGAGATTTTTTTTTTTTTTGCCATCTGTGTCCCATTGCAGAGATTTCCCTTCACTTCCTGTCCCATAGCCAAACAGGAAGCAAGGGGAAATCTCTGTAAACCAAGGAAATTCCTTGAGGACCCCCAGAACTGGTGTACCCATTGGAAGATTTCCCCTCTATTACTTTTCTGGGGACAACCCAAAATTTGGGATTTTCTTTTACTTTCACTTTCAATGCTAATAGTAAACAGGACAAATAGAGAGGGTGAATCTCCTTAACGGAGGCACAGACAGCAATAAAAACGGACAGGTGTTCTAATCCCTCTCCGCTCTATCCAATACTTAAAAAAAAAAAAAAAGTTTTGCCTTTAGTTTTACTTTATTGGCATTTTTTTTATATAATGATAGTGGATGGAGCTTTGATGAATAATGAAACTGTAGCTGTATATTGTGACATGTCAGGAATACAGGATAATGAAAGGTCCTCTTTAATCAGTTTTAGAAGGGTTGTCTGCAAAAGTGAACACCTGACTAATACAGAACTAAAGAGGTGTTTAAGGTTGGGAGGTCGTGTTATCCCTACTCATACCTGTCCCCTCCCCCTCTTCTTGTATTGAATGGTCATCCCAGCCTGACATAGAGAACAGATATATGTGATGACTGATCATTAATAAATTGTATTCTTCGGTTTGCAGCGGCCGTGTTACGACAACTAGAGAGCAGCAATTTCTTTAATGAGAACATCACCCCGGCTTCCATCTTTGCCTCCATCCATGATGCCGTTTCCTATATCTCCAGTGGACAGAACAGCGAATCCAGCTCACTCCAGGAAATCACAGCAATCTAACCAAATCCATTCTTTGGAGAGGACAATAGAAGGCTCATTTCTACCCGATGGACTACGGACTCAAGTCTAGGGTCGTCAGTTCGAGTCCCAACCACGGCACTTCTTGCACGGAGCTTGTACAGTCTCCCTGTGCCTCTGTGGGTTTCCTCCGGGTACTCCGGTTTCCTCCCACACTCTAATTTGGCTCCTGTCTAATATATATGTAAAATTGGTAGCGCTATATAAGTATCTGTAATAAATAATTAATATATATACATACATATACAATCAGTAAAAATCTCATTAAAGCGGAGTACCACCCAAAAGTGGAACTTCCGCTCATTTGTCTCCTCTCCCCCTCCGGTGCCACAATTGGCACCTTTCGGGGGGGGGGGGGGGACAGATACCCCTCATTTTGATAAACAAACATAGCATGCTTACCTCCTCTGTGCAATTGGTTTTGCACAGAGTGGCCCCGATCCTCCTCTTCTGGGGTCCCTCAGTGGTGCTCCTGGCGGCTCCTCCTCTTCTCGAGTGCCCCGTCGGAGAATCGCTCTCCTTCGGGACACCCGTGCGGGCGCGCTCCCGTGTCCTGCTGCTGCATCTATTGACACAGACAGCGGGACTCGCCCCCCCCCCCCCCCCCCGCATCATTGGATTTGATTGACAGCAGCGGGAGCCAAAAGCTGCGCTGCTATCAATATATCCAATCAGGACACGAGACACCGGCTAGAGCTGGTGTGCTCATCCCAAAGGCGAGAAAGAACGGGTTCAAGTAAGTAAAACGGGGGGTCTGCTGCAGTACAAAAGGTTTTTCATCTTAATGCAAAGGATGCATTAAAGGTGAAAAAACATGAGGGTTTACAACCCCTTTAACATATCAATGTCACTCAAATGTAATTTTCAATGTTTTTTTAAATCTGAAGGTTTTGTTTAAATAATATCTGGTGATCCTGCCATGAAGGTCCTTGTTCAGGCACTTCTTGTCATAGGGTGACAACGCACTGTCATTGACTCCCTATTGTTCTCCTGCAATATCAACCTGCTACATAGACGTCTGATGGAGACTACAAGTAGCCGTTTCAACACACATTGCAAAGCCACTGTTGCCACCGTCAGTTAACCAACCCTGAGAAACGCCATGCCGTCACTTCCTGTCTCCATGCAAAGAAGCTGCAAGAGATCAGATGCACTGAGATACAACAAAGGATGAAAAAAGTGAAAACAAGTATTGTATTTTTTTTTTTAAATGGTAGTTCTTTATGATATACAGTGCTTAGCAAAGGGCTAGTTGGGGAAGAACAATCTGCCATGGATTGCTTTTCCCGGCATGGGACAGGCATTCAGGAAGAGACACTTCTACCTCCTTAAAGTGGACCTTCAGTCATTTTTTTCATCTTTCCATCTATTAAATCTTATGCTCTTGTTGTTTTAACTTTGGATAGTAAAACATTTTTTTTCTGCCAGTAAATATCTTTTACAGCCCACTTCCTGTTTCTTGTCTGTCTTCTAATGGTTCAAAGAATGTCAGGCAAAATGGTCGGCCCTCACGCATGTTCACTTCATCAAATCTGGCCCTCATTGGAAAAAGTTTGGACACCCCTGATCTAGATAGAAGAAAGAGGGAGGTAACAGTGAGGTGATGCGACTGAGTCATAGCTGTTACTCTAGCCACTCCAGCTCACACAAACCCAAAGCAAACACCTGCCTAATGCCCCATACACACGATGAGATTATCGGACGAATGATCGTCCGATCATTCACAGTCTGGACAGAGGTGACTCAGTAGCACTGGTTCTCTTGGATCTGTCAGCTGCGTTTGATACCATAAAATTTTACTGGAGCGGATGAGATCAGTTTTGGGCATGAGCGGGTCGGCTTTGACATGGGTGGCCTCTTTTTTAGAGGGCAGAATCCAGGGAATCAAGACTGGCTCCTTTTACTCTAAGAACACCGCCTTGGACTGCGGAGTGCCACAAGGTTCTGCCCTGTCTCCTCTGCTGTTCAACATCTATATGAGGCCTCTTACCGACCTCCTAAAGACCCACGCCGTCCAGTATCATGTATATGCGGATGACACCCAGGTTTACCTGAGGATTCCTAGGAACCAGCCGGCTGATGCCACCCTTGCCAACTGTCTGGAGGCTGTCAACATATGGATGTCCACCAATTTTTTGAAACTCAAATGGTGGAGAAACTGAAGTGATCATCTTCAGTGATCTGGTAATTCCTCCAGATATTCCGCCTTGGCCTCTCTCATTTGGTTCTCCTCCGGAGGCGGCATCCCAGGTTTATGACTTGGGATTCGTCTTAGACTCAGGTTTAACCCTGGTCCCTCAGGTAAATAAGGTGGTCAGTGCATACCACTGGCAGCTAAAACTCCTGAGGGTGTTGTTCAAATACCTGGATTTTCCGGACAAGAAAACCGTCATCTGTGCCACGATAGGCAGCTGCCTAGACTACTGCAACTCATATCTGGGATTACCAAAGAAAATAGTCCAGAGGCCTCAACTCACACAGAATGCTGCTGCAAGGCTACTTATGGGCGTCCCTTTGAAGGATCATATCACCCCCGTTCTTTGCGTCTTGCACTGGTTGCCGGTTTACCATCATACTCTGTTTAAAGCAGGTTGTATCATGTTTAAAATCATGAGAAGCCTTGCTCCGAGTTACCTCTGTTCACGCTTCCACAAAAGAGTTCTGGGCAGATCACTTAGGTCAAGCAGAAGAGACCTCCTCCACATCTCTGTGCCTAAGAAGACCCGGCGTGGTGGTCAAGCTTTCTCCCACCAGGGTGCCGTGCTGTGGCATAGCCTCCCTACCGAACTCCAGGAGGCCCCTACCATCCTGGTCTTTCGCAGGAAATTGAAGACTTGGCTCTTCACACAAGCCTTTCCTGCGTAGCCTTTCTGGTTCGATTTTTAATGCTGCTTTGCTGCTGCTGTCTCCTCCTAGTCCCTGGGTTTCTCCAGGACTCCGCCAAGCGTGTCAGGACCCTTCAGGGTAAGACCGCGCTATATCAAGATACCTCTCAACTCAACTCATGATCGTCCGTTTTTTTTTTTTGCATGCTAATCTAGATCGAATCTGATGAGTTTACTAAAGTCACGAAAATTCCCGCACGACAGGAAAAAAATTTGGGAGTGATGTCATCGTACGAAAAAAAATTTCATGCATGTCTGACAGAATATCGGATGAACTGTCCTGATCGGCTCTCTAAAGCTCTGTACTAACGATCCGATTATTGTATGATCGCTTCAAAAGCGGTATTTTCCATACGATTTTCTGATCGTGTGTACGGGGCTTAAATGTACCTACACTTACCAAAAAAAAATCCCCTACTCTAGCACCTACCTAGCATAGTTGCCAACATTGTAAAAAAATTTATAGGGACACTTTTTTTTTGCCTGTAGGTGGAGTCGTATTATAATTAGGGGCGGGACATTCGTTAGTAGGCGTGGCATATTGGGGAAAGAAAAATGGGCGTGGTTTAAGCGGAATATTGGGCATGGCTTAAAGGGGGCGTGGTTAGAGTCTGAGTTGAACGAGGGATGAAGGGAAAAATAGGGAGGGAGAGAGAAAGAAAGAGGGAGGGAGAGAGAAAGAAAGAGATAGGGAGAGAGTGAAGGAGAGAGAAGGAAGGAAAGAAGGAGGGATGGAGGGACAGGAGGCCCAGATCCTACACCACAATAGAAATATGTGCTATCCAGAAAGTTTAACATCAGCAGATAAAGATACTCCAAACACCTGGTGTTAGCGCTTCAATCATCCTGGCACCATGGTTGTTATGGTGTCAGGATGATTGAAACGCATTATTTCTATTAATACATTGTAATATAAAATGAAATCATTCAACTCACCATAATACAGAATCAGTGGGAGCTCTGAGTGTGTTACCTGCCATCAGGTGCCCCCAGCGGAGCCCGCCCTTACATCAGGTGCCCCCAGCGGAGTCCGCCCTTACATCAGGTGCCCCCAGCGGAGTCCGCCCTTACATCAGGTGCCCCCAGCGGAGTCCGCCCTTACATCAGGTGCCCCCAGCGGAGTCCACCCTTACATCAGGTGCCCCCAGCGGAGTCCGCCCTTACACCAGGTGCCCCCAGCGGAGTCCGCCCTTACATCAGGTGCCCCCAGCGGAGTCCGCCCTTACATCAGGTGCCCCCAGCGGAGTCCGCCCTTACATCAGGTGCCCAGAGCGGAGTCCGCCCTTACATCAGGTGCCCAGAGCGGAGTCCGCCCTTACATCAGGTGCCCCCAGCAAAGTCCGCCCTTACATCAGGTGCCCACCCAGCGGAGCCCCTCACATCTGGTGTCCCCTCCTGTCGGACATGGGGCTGAGGGTTGGCGGCAGCTACTTGAGTTCCTGGCTTTCCCCGTGTGTTCAGTGGAGAGGGGAGGGGCCTCCGATCCGTGCAACCAATTGGCTTCAGTGTACAAGAGAATTGTCTACTTGTACACTGAAAAAAGAAGCGGATTGGCTGCCCCTCCCCTGTCCACTGAACACACGGAGAAACAGTCCTCGCGGCGGCCATCCTTTTGTAGCCCACTACTTGCCAAAAACAGTCCCGATTTCCAAGGACAAAAGAAAAATCCTGTGATTTTAATTGGGATGCGCTCCAATCAGGACTAGGGTCTAAAAATTGGGATTGTCCTGGGAAAAAAAAAATCGGGACTGTTGGCAAGTATGACCTAGATAGAGGGTGCTACACTGAGCCGGGGTTCTACTGGGCCCCTTTAAAACAAATAGAAATCAAAAGCTTCACAAAAGCATTACATAAGCATCAAAAACACATAAAAAAAGCAAGGAAAGTCGAAGCAAGTGTAAACAAGCCTTCAGTTCCATTCAGTTATTTACTTTCATATTGTCAATTCGAAGTATAATTTTTATTGGGCCTTGAATGTACTTCTGCAGAAACTAGTCCAATGGGATTATCTTCTGATGCCTGCAGACATGATATTGATTAATTGTGGGGTGCATGAAAACCCCCTCCCCCAAAAAAAAAAAAATTCTATTTAATTAAAAAAAGTAACAAAAACAAATGATAAAAACAGAAGAGAAAAATGAAACATACATTGACCAATGTCGTGGGATTGCATTACTCACCATGTCCAGTAATGTGCTTGCACCCCAACATAATGAAGACTTAATTATAGACTTGCTGCACCCATAAACATCAACGCTAGGTGATCACTCCTCTCCTCGGCACATCGTGAGCCGTTCCGGCTTTGCTCCCGTCAGATATTTGCATAATTGCTTACTGTTGACTCAATAGGCAGTACTGGGAATTCAAGACTGATTGTGTTTTCTGTCTATATATATTTTGGCAAAAGCAACCAGAGCGACACAAAACAAAGCCGATCGCCTGATTTTCTTGAATAGCGCCTTAATCTTGAGACCAGATCACCGTGTGGTATAAGTGGCATGTTTTATAAACACGGGTTAAAAAAAGCTTTTTCTGGTTTTATTAGTTTTATCTGTTTATAATAAATCAGAGCCATGTATTGATAAATAAACAGCTGAAAGTTCAATGACCTGAATCAAGAAGCTCTACGGTGAGGGCAGCCAGCAGCAGGTTCAATGACCTGAATCAAGAAGCTCTATAGTGCCGTTGTTCTATCAGAAAGCCGCTACCCATCACAAAATGCAACCTTAGTGACGTTTTGTTTCAGCCATCTTGGTACACCCGTACTCGTCTGCAGTAAGCCTACAGTCTGAAGTCGCCAAGCGGACATCTTTTTACACCCACCGGAGTCTAGCATTTCACACTACGTTTTACTAGAGACTGGAGGAATGGATGGATGGTTTATGCTGGGTGGGGATGAAGATGATTGAGTTGCATAGTGAAAAGGGAGGAGGATGATTCTGGGTGGGGATGAGAGTTACACAGTGAAGAGGCTCTCCACAATGTAACTCATCTCCACCCAGCATCATCCTCATCCATTTTCACTATGCAACTCCATCATGCCAGCCTCAGGGGTCCCATCCAAGGAGAAGGAGAATAAAATAAAGCCCAAATATACAGCACAGGGAGCACACCAACTTTTTGTGACTTACCCTCCCTTGCCGCTCTCTCCTATCTGCATGCACCCAATAGGGCTGGGTCGTTCACCGCTGATGAACTGAACCACACACCCTACCGGAGTCTCAGCCAATCAGAACTAACCTAGCAGCAGCGGCCAGCAGGTTCCGCCTCAGCAGGGAAATAAGCGGAGCGAGAGTCGGCCTCGATCACCTGCGGGGGGGGCTGCTAGTGAAAGGCGGCGGTGGCTCAGACTTGTGTATGCTCCCTTCTCCATCTCTATAGCAGGCGCCAAAGGGGGGGCCCGGCCAGGTGGGCCCCTTACAGGAGTACTGCCCTTGCCCCCCCCCCCAATGGCGGCAAATACAGGATTTTGAAAATTTATAAGCCTGCCATCCAACATTTGTTGGCCGAAAGTTGGACAACAATTTTCTGATGAAGCGTACTAACGGTCAGATTTTAGGCAAACAGTCTGGCATCACACAATTCCCTGCCGAAAATCTGATCATGTGTACGAGGCTTAAGTGTGAAATGCAAGACCTCAGTGGGTGTAAAAAGATGTCCGCTTGGCGACTTCCGACTGTAGGCTTACTGCAGACGTGTGGGTGTACCAAGATGGCCGTGCCAGAACGTCACTTCCGTTACATGTTCTGATGGGTAGCGGCTTTCTGATAGGACACCGGCAGGCAACGGTCATTTATCGGCAATGGAAATAAATGGCCATTCAAACACTGTTCAATAAATAAAAAAGAAAATATTTTTTTATACATAGTAATGTTGCAGTCTGGGTGATTCATTCTTGGGTAGTAGTAGTCAGAGCTCCCAACTGTCCCTGATTTGGAGCAATGTCCCTCTGTCCCTCTTTCCTCCTTATTTGTCCCTCATTTTGGTCTGATCTCTATAGATGTATATAAAATGCACTATTTATATTTCAAAAACTGTTTCCCAGCACTAAACCTTTCATCTGATTTCTAAATTGCTGCATTTGTAATTTTCAAAAGCCAATGTAAAGAAATAGTAGCGGTAAAAACAACGCACTTGTGGGTTTAACTAATCATTTTCTTGGTATAATTCTCCTTTAGGGCGGTGTGGCAGGGGGTGTGTCCTATGCCTCCATACCTTTCATAATAGGTGTCCCTCCAAAAGTTGGGAGGTCAGTATTAAGTACTGTATTTATTGGCATATAACACGCACTTTTTGACCTTGAAAATCTGGTGCAAATAGCGTGTGCGTGTTATACGCCAATACTTCAACTTTAGCTGCCTCGGAGGGGACAGGGAGGGGGGCAGGACGAGCGCCGTCAGATTACCATTAGTGAGAATCTCCTGTTTACTCGGTGGCCTCTGCAATAGGAAGTCCCGTCTCCTGGGCCGCCATTGGACCACTGTTCTGTCTATTCATAGGAGATTCTCACTGTATGTAATCAGACGGCACTTATCCTACCCCCCCCCCTCCCTGTCCCCTCCGAGGCAGCTAAAATTGAAGTATTGCCGGAAGTGGGTGCAAATACCTGTATTATACAGGTATCTGCACCCCTGCCCCCCTGAAAGGTGCCAAATGTGACATCGGAGGGGGGGGGGGGAGGCTTCCGAAAAGCGGAAGTTCAATTTGTGTGGACCTCCACTTTAATTAAAACTCAGCAGCTGCTATACAGTATTTGTAGCTGCTGACTTTTATTTTTTCATAGCAAACAGGCTGAAGATCCTCTTTAACCACTTCAATACTGGGCACTTTCACCCCCTTGCTGCCCAGGGCCAAATTTTCAGCTTTCAGCGCTCTCACACTTTGAATGACAATTGCGCGGTCATGCAACACTGTACCCATATGAAATTTTAATCATTTTCTTTACATAAATAGAGCTTTCTTTTGGTGGTATTTATATAAAAAAAAAAAAAAAAAAAAAAAAAAAAAAAAGGGAAGAAGAGGTTTCCCTACATTTCTGTCAGGAAATTTTGTAAATAAGTAATTTTTATCCTTCACTGATGTGCGCTGATGAGGCTGCACTGATATGCAGCACTGATAGGCGGCACTGATGGGCGGCACTGAAAGGCAGCACAGATTGGCATAACTGATGGGCACAGACTGGTGGGCACAGACTGGCATCACTAATGGGCACTGTTGGGGCTGCATTGTAATCAGGGTACAGATGAACCTGATTACCTTTTCACATCTTCCCTGTGAGGGAATGCCCCTGATCGGCTCTCCTCACCTCACCCTCTGTCAGTGGAAAGCCTTCCTTGCTTACGTGTTATCAGCTGTGATTGGAAACAGACGATCACATGGGTAAAGGGCCGCAGCTCTTTGCTGAGATCGGGGTCACACGGGCGCGCAATTGTGGCTAAAGTGGGCGTCGTCATATGTCATCATCCCAGAGCCACACCGCCCCCACCGTCATTTGAGGACCATCTAGGAGCAGGGGTCTCAAACTGGTGGCCCTCCAGCTGTTGCAAAACTACAAGTCCCATCATGCCTTTACCTGTGGGAGTCCTGCTTGTACTTGTCTGCCTTGCAATGCTTCATTGGACTTGTAGATTTGCAACAGCTGGAGGGACGCTAGTTTGAGACTCCTGATCTAGAGGCAATGTTGCATTATAACCACTAGATAATGCTGACTGACTATCATAGGAAATGAGTATGCAACTTGGTGCCATCTAGTGGTCACATTGCTGTATTTCCACAAGCCCCCCCCCTATTTGCACAGAACAAATTTTCAGTTTTCCTTTACAAACCCAGATATTACCTTCATTAGCAGCAGTGATGTCATCACTGTGCTGCACATAGCAGGCTCCACCCACTACAGGCTGCCTACAGAAAACTACAGGAGGGGGCGGAGACAAGACCAGTCACCCTGCACAAGGAGAGAGAGCATGGCTGTAGGAGGAGCTCAACAGACTCCACCCACTACAAGCTGCCTGCAGAAAACTACAGGAGGGGGCGGAGACAAGACCAGTCACCCTGCACAAGGAGAGAGAGAGCAGCAGTGAGAGGTCTTTATTACAGGAAGTCTCACACTGGATTACTGCACAGATCTGGAAGGAATACACAAAGCACACCGAGATTCAAGAAGAATACACAGGACTAGGGTTGCCACCTGTCCGGGTTACACCCGGACAGTCAGGGTTTTGAATCATGTGTACGGGTTTCAGTCCACCTAAAACCCGGATATGTTATTCGGACAGGAATGTGGCTCGGAACAGGCCTGACTATGTGCGCAGCATTACTATTCTCTTCGGAGTGCTAAAAAGGTGTCCCAGGTCTGTTACAATCCTATAGTGTATATTAAAATAAAAAAATATGTCTGTGCGCCACTAAAGCGTTCGGGTTTGGCTTGAAGAAAAAGTGGCAACCCTACACATGACTGATATTTAGATGATGATTGTTTATCTCAGGAGTTCAGCTTTGATATTCAGCACCAAGTATTAGATCACAGGGACAGAGGCTGAGGATGTCCAGCAGAGAAGATATTATAGACGTCCTACTGGATCATATAATGGACAATGACGGTGTTACATCAATGAGGTCATAGTAAGAAGAGCTGGTTATGTGATGATTTGCACGGATTGGAGGAAAGGGGAAGATGCTAAATGTTACAATGTAACCACAGGGGGGGGGGGGGGGGGGGGGGTCTTGTGATCTCCTCGCCAGAGGCGTATCTAGTGAAAATGGCGCCTATGGCAAGCACTGAAACTGCGCCCCTGTCAAAACATTTGCAAGCCAATCTTTCAGATAAAAAGTAGAAGATACCGCGCTAAGTGAACATACAAAGCAAAAATTAAACAAAAAAAACAAGAACACAGCAGCAGCTCAACATGGGATACACATACAGTGCCTTGCAAAAGTATTCGGCCCCCTTGAACTTTTCAACCTTTTGCCACATTTCAGGCTTCAAACATAAAGATATAAAATTTTAATTTTTTGTGAAGAATCACCAACAAGTGGGACACAATTGTGAAGTGGAACGAAATCTATTGGATATTTTAAACTTTTTTAGCAAATAAAAAACTGAAAAGTGGTGCGTGCAAAATTATTCGGCCCCTTTACTTTCAGTGCAGCAAACTCACTCCAGAAGTTCAGCGAGGATCTCTGAATGATCCAATGTTGTCCTAAATGACTGATGGTGATAAATAGAATCCACCTGTGTGTAATCAAGTCTCTGTATAAATGCACCTGCTCTGTGATAGTTTCAGGGTTCTGTTGAAAGCGCAGAGAGCATCATGAAGACCAAGGAACACACCAGGCAGGTCCCTAATACTGTTGTGGAGAAGTTTAAAGCCGGATTTGGATACAAAAAGATTTCCCAAGCTTTAAACACCCCAAAGAGCACTGTGCAAGCCATCATTTTGAAATGGAAGGAGTATCAGACCACTGCAAATCTACCAAGACCTGGCTGTCCCTCTAAACTTTCAGCTCAGACAAGGAGAAGACTGATCAGAGATGCAGACAAGAGGCCCATGATTACTCTGGATGAACTGCAGAGAACTACAGCTGAGGTGGGAGAGTCTGTCCATAGGACAACAATCAGTCGTACACTGCACAAATCTGGCCTTTATGGAAGAGTGGCAAGAAGAAAGACATTTCTCAAAGATATCCATAAAAAGTCTCGTCTAAAGTTTGCCACAAGCCACCTGGGAGACACACCAAACATGTGGAAGAAGGTGCTCTGGTCCGATGAAACCAAAATCCAACTTTTTGGCCACAATGCAAAACGATATGTTTGGCATAAAAGCAACACAGCTCATCACCCTCAACACACCATCCCCACCGTGAAACATGGTGGTGGCAGCATCATGGTTTGGGCCTGCTTTTCTTCAGCAGGGACAGGGAAGATGGTTAAAATTGAGGGGAAGATGGATGCAGCCAAATACAGGACCATTCTGGATGAAAACCTGTTGGAGTCTGCAAAAGACCTGAAACTGGGACGGAGATTTATCTTCCAACAAGACAATGATCCCAAACATACAGCAAAATCTACAAAGGAATGGTTCACAAATAAACGTATCCAGGTGTTAGAATGGCCAAGTCAAAGTCCAGACCTGAATCCAATCGAGAATCTGTGGAAAGAGCTGAAAACTGCTGTTCACAAACGCTCTCCATCCAACCTCACTGAGCTCGAGCTGTTTTGTAAGGAAGAATGGGCAAGAATTTCAGTCTCTCGATGTGCAAAACTGATAGAGACATACCCCAAGTGACTTGCAGCTGTAATCGCAGCAAAAGGTGGCTCTACAAAGTATTAACGCAAGGGGGCCGAATAATTTTGCACGCCCCACTTTTCATTTTTTTATTAGTTAAAAAAGTTTCAACAATCCAATAGATTTCGTTCCACTTCACAATTGTGTCCCACTTGTTGGTGATTCTTCACAAAAAATAAAAATTTTATATCTTTATGTTTGAAGCCTGAAATGCGGCAAAAGGTTGAAAAGTTCAAGGGGGCCGAATACTTTCGCAAGGCACTGTATAAGCAAATGGAATTAGAAGAAGGAGCTGCGCTACAAATATCACACAAAAAGATGCAACTAATGCACAAGTGTATTGAAATTGCTCCTAACACCAAGAGTTTTAGGATCAGTCCATGAATATAAACATTTGTGCTCTTCATATGACTGACGACAACACCACAAAACACGTCTTCCTTCACCACATAGATTGCGTGCCTACTAGAGGCAAGCTTAATATGGGCTTGCGGCTATTAACCCCGCCAGGGCCTTGTTCCAAAGGGATGATGGTGACAGATCCCTGGTACTTAGTGCAGCAGGAACACACAACAAACGATCACAGGGATTTGGTCATTCAATGGTCTCAATCGGAAGCCAGAAGGTAACCCATAATGAAGAGACACTCACCATAGCGTAAATCGTATTAAAAAAGCATTTATTACAATTAAAGGTTACACTTACACAAGTATGAAGTAAACTTGCAAGGATAAAAACCAGCCGGCAAGCGAACCCCGGTACACAGCACGATGACGTCAGCACGTCACTCCTACATTTCCTTTAAGTAGAGCCATCCATGCCCACCAGCCTGCCTCTGACACCTCCAATCCCCCCCCCCCCAACATTTCTGCTACCACAGCATGGACCCTGTTTCCACGCACTCAGACCGGCTGTGACCTCTCCACCGGAAGCTCTTCTCCCTTTTGCCACAACCAACATGGCGCCCGGCGTAGTCCTCTTTCTCTCCCGGCTGTCTGCAGCAACATAGCATGCACAGCATCCCTATGCCAACGGGATGTCTTCCTGTGCAACTTTATTGAGGTCACTGATGCATTGACAGAGGCTTCAGCCTGAGACAATAGTGCACCATGGGAGTTGTATCCTGGGGTGACACTTCGTGTGTATTGATGACAGGTCTATGGCGCTGGCACACTGATCCATGTCCATCCTAGGATGGAGGCTGGGATACTCACGTTCCCAACACTCCCTCTGGTGCTGACATAATCTCCTCTGTGCCAGTTTTTGGGCCTCTTCAGTGGCCAGTTTGGAATCACGTCACTACTGCGCATGCATGGGAGCTAGTCATCCCAGCACACAGGATCAGGCCAGCGGCAGTAGGCTTGAGCAGCTCATCCTATATTCCAGTGATTGCTGTGATCGGGTAAGTACAGTATCTCACAAAAGTGAGTACACCCCTCCCATTTTTGTAAATATTTTCTTCTATCTTTTCATGTGACAACACTCAAGAAATTACACTTTGCTACAATGTAAAGTAGTGAGTGTACAGCTTGTATAACAGAGTAAATTTGCTGTCCCCTCAAAATAACTCAACACACAGCCATTAATGTCTAAACCGCTGGCAACAAAAGTGAGTACACCCCTAAGTGAAAATGTCCGAATTGGGCCCAAAGTGTGAATATTTTGTGTGGCCACCATTATTTTCCAGCACTGCCTTAACCCTCTTGGGCATGGAGTTCACCAGAGCTTCACAGGTTGCCACTGTAGTCCTCTTCCCCTCCTCCATGATGACATCACGGAGCTGGTGGATCTTAGAGACCTTGCGTTCCTCCACCTTCCGTTTGAGGATGCTCCACAGATGCTCAATAGGGTTTAGGTCTGGAGACATGCTGGGCCAGTCCATCCCCTTTACCCTCAGCTTCTTTAGCAAGGCAGTGGTAATCTTGGAGGTGTGTTTGGGGCTGTTATCATGTTGGAATACTGCCCTGCGGCCCAGTCTCTGAAGGGAGGGGATCATGCTCTGCTTCAGTATGTCACAGTACATGTTGGCATTCATGGTTCCCTCAATGAACTGTAGCTCCCCAGTGCCGGCAGCACCCATACAGCCCCAGACCATGACACTCCCTCCACCATGCTTGACTGTAGGCAAGACACACTTGTCTTTGTACTCCTCACCTGGTTGCCGCCACACACGCTTGACACCATCTGAACCAAATAAGTTTATCTTGGTCTCATCAGACCACAGGACATGGTTCCAGTAATCCATGTCCTTAGTCTGCTTGTCTTCAGCAAACTGTTTGCGGGCTTTCTTGTGCATCATCTTTAGAAGAGGCTTCCTTCTGGGACAACAGCCATGCAGACCAATTTGGTGCACTGTGCGGCGTATGGTCTGAGCACTGACAGGCTGACCCCCCACCCCTTCAACCTCTGCAGCAATGCTGGCAGCACTCATACGTCTATTTCCCAAAGACAACCTTTGCATATGACGCTGAGCGCACACACTCAACTTCTTTGGTCGACCATGGCGAGGCCTGTTCTGAGTGGAACCTGTCCTGTTAAACCGCTGTATGGTCTTGGCCACCGTGCTGCAGCTCAGTTTCAGGGTTTTGGCAATCTTCTTATAGTCTAGGCCATCTTTATGTAGAGCAACAATTCTTTTTTTCAGATCCTCAGAGAGTTCTTTGCCATGAGGTGCCATTTTGAACTTCCAGTGACCAGTATGAGAGAGTGAGAGTGATAACGCCAAATTTAACACACCTGCTCCCCATTCACACCTGAGACCTTGTACCACTAACGAGTCACATGACACCGGGGAGGGAAAATGGCTAATTGGGCCCAATTTGGATATTTTCACTTAGGGGTGTACTCACTTTTGTTGCCAGCAGTTTAGACATTAATGGCTGTGTGTTGAGTTATTTTGAGGGGACAGCAAATTTACACTGTTATACAAGCTGTACACTCACTACTTTACATTGTAGCAAAGTGTCATTTCTTCAGTGTTGTCACATGAAAAGATAGAATAAAATATTTACAAAAATGTGAGGGGCGTATTTACTTTTGTGAGATACTGTGTGTGTCGTTTATTGCAGAAGACACATTTCCTGTCTTTTCTGCAATTAATGCCTGCCTGCTCACACTGAGTTACAGTGGAACTTTATTTTTGCTTTAAGAATTGGTAAACTGATATATTGCTTTCTTGTTTTGGGGGTTCAGTACCACATTAAAGCGGAGTTCCGACGTGTTTTTTTTTTTCTTTTTAAGTCAGCAGCTACAAATACTGCAGCTGCTGACTTTTAAAATATAGACACTTACCTGTCCAGGGCGCACGCAATGTCGTCACCCGAAGCCGATCTGTCCCTCGGCTCTCAGGTGCTGCTGCCGCCGCCACCTTCAGTAAGGGGAATCTGGAAGTGAAGCCTTGCGGCGGAGGGACGGAGAAGCACCGGAAGTGGCGTAGATACCCGCGGGTGGCTCGGGTATCTATGCCCGGAAGTAGAGCTGCACAATTAATCCTTAAAAAATCGTGATCTCGATTCACCTCCTTGACGATCTCTCCTGCAGATTTTGCCGATTCTTTCATATAAACAAGTGGAGAGACTTTCTCTGCTCACTCAGCTGTCAAAAGAAAGCATCCGGGCAGTCTGCCAAGTCTTTTAACTTGAAACATTGTAACTAAGGCCTAATGCACATGAGACGCTGTTAAACTCGTGTTCAGAGGCAGTTGGACACTTTTTTCAACTGCCCCTGAACCCATTCAATGTTATCCTCTGTGTCCATGTACACAGTCCCGTTTTTTGGCAATTTTAGGCAGTTGCGTTTAACCTCGTTTTTCCAGAAGCAAAAAAATGGGTTCAGACGCAAACGTTTTCCACGTTTCAGACGCGGCTAAACGCCGGTACCGCGTTTAGCCGCGTTTGCGTCTATAAGTGTTTTTTACAACCCGACTTTGGGGCCCCATATCTCGAGGCCACTTGGTGCTAGGAACCCCAAATCTGATGTGCTAACATAGTTCGACTAACACTATAACATATCCAAATTCGGGGTTCCTAGCACCAAGTGGCCCCGAGATATGGGGCCCCAAAGTCGGGTCATTCTCTGCTGCAGAAGTGCTTGACATTTTGCGACCCGATTTTGGGGCCCCATATCTCGGGGCCACTTGGTGCTAGGAACCCCAGATCTGTGTTCCACTGTGTTAGCACACCAAATTTGGGGCTCCTAGCACCAAGTGGCCCCGAGATACCAGGCCCCAAATTTGGGTCGCAAAATGTCATTCTCTGCTCTGCAGACGCTTCTAGGCGCAAACGCGGCATGCAAACGCGGCAAAACGGGCGTTTCTAAACGCCGGTTTCAGCTTTTAAAAAACATGTGTTCAGCAGAGTTTGCACCGGCGTCTCGTGTGCACGAAGCCTTAGCTTCCTTCTTAGATCAAAGGGATAGAACTTCTGTGTAAATAAATAATCCAGGCAAGGTCTGCCAAGTTTTCAACAACCTGTAAATGCAGGAAGTTTAACCACTTGAAGTCTAAATCTATTTCTGACACTTCTTTCTTAAGTTCAAATCAATATTTTTTGCTAGAAAATTACTTGGAACTCCCAAACATCATATATATTTTAGCAGAGACCCTAGGGAATAAAATGGCAAGTGCTGCAATATTTTATGTCACACTGTATTTGCCCAGCGGTCTTCCAAATGTAATTTTTTTTGGGAAAAATACACTTCAATGAATAATAAAAAAAAAAAAAAAAACGAAACAGTAAGGGCCCTTTCACACTGGGGCGGTTTGCAGGCGCTATTGCGCTAATAATAGCGCCTGCAAACCGACCTGAAAGTGCCGCTGCTTTAATTCCAGTGTGAATGCCCCGAGGGCCTTCACACTGGAGCGATGCGCTGGCAGGACGGTAAAAAAAAGTCCTGCCAGCAGCATCTTCGGAGCGGTGAAGGAGCGGAGTGTATACCGCTCCTGCTCATTGAAATCAATGGGACGGCGCGGCTATACCGCCGGCAAAGCGCCTCTGCAGAGGCGCTTTGCGGTGGTTTTAACCCTTTCTCTGCCGCTAGCAGGGGGGTAAAACCGCCCCCGCTAGCGGCCGAATACCGACGGTAAAGCGCCGCTTACAATAGCGGCGCTTTACCGCCGACAACGCCCCTGCCCCAGTGTGAAAGGGCCCTAAAGTTAGCCCAATTTTTTTTTTGGTTTTAATGTGAAAGATGATGTTACGCCGCGAGACTCGTGAGAGAATCGCGATTCTCATTTTAGCCAGAATCGTGCAGCTCTACCCGGAAGTGGGAGCAAAATACCTGGATTATACAGGTATCTGCTCCCCCCTCCCCCCCCTGAAAGGTGCCAAATGTGACACCGGATGGGGGGGGAGGGGAACCGGAAAAGCGGAAGTTCCATTTTTGGGTGGAACTCCGCTTTTACTTCCACTCATAAAGAATGTTGTGATTCTTGGCAGACTACCTTTTTTTTTTTTTTTTTCTTCCTTTCTTTTGACATCTGTGGCTTCAAAAGAGCAGAGAGAATTCTCTGCATAGAAAGAGTCGAAAAACACTTTTGTCAAGATCGCAACTGGAAAAAAAAAAAAAAAAATAGAAAAAAAAAAAAAAAAAAAATCTCGATAACGATTTTTGACGATTAATCGTGCAGCTCTAAAGAATTTGATGAACTGATAGATTCATTTCTTGTTTTGGGGTTCAGCACCACATTAAGGAAACCACTGCACATCTTATACACAAACCAAATGAAACCAGAAAGAAATACACACGTAGTAAATAGTTTAATACTAATGAGAATAAAATAGGCAGCTCTAAAATAAATGCTCCGATTAACAATCCCAATAAAAACGTCTGGTGGGCGCTCAGCGCTCCAATGAGCATAGAAAAGAGCCCCACAGAGCGGATACCTGAGTGATAGAGGTGGACGCTCTACCCACCGGAAACACATGTCTGCCCCCCTGGTAGTGTCTGTATTACTGGTGCACTACACACATATTGTCAGCCTCGGGTCACCATCTTCTCTCACTCACCTGTCTAGGGAGAAAGAGTATTCAGAACCCCTCGAATATACAAAGCTTGTGTCGGTTCTGACACTCTCTTCCAGTTGCCAGGTAACAAGTTCCGGCATCTCCTGCACGTGGATTGGTGCGGCTGTGTGCAACACCCAAAGCAGTCCCCAGTGTACTTTGTCGCTGAAAGAACAGTTCCGGCTTTTCCCATTCACAGGATGTTCGGTGCTGACAAATGTATTGAGCTTTACATGTTGTGCCAGACATGCGGCCGGCGCCGTTCCCTGCCGGGGACAGATTGTAGCCGGGGGAAGGACAGTGCGCTCAGTTCGGGGACTGTCTGCTCACCCTGTGGTAAGTGCCTTGCTGCCCAGCCGCTCAGGACCCAGGGTTGCCACCTCATCCCTTTAAACCCGAACACATAATAAACTTACACAGGCACACCTCCCAACTTTTTGAGATGGGAATGAGGGACACCTATCAGCAAAAGTATGCAGGCATAGGACACCCCCCCCATGACCACGCCCCCTTAAAGGAGAATTGTACACAAAAACCGAGATTGGTTGAATCAGGGGCTGTTACTTAATGGCCCTATAATTAGAGTTGCCACCTCATCCCTTTAACCGGTTCAATACCGGGCATTTTCACCCCCTTCTATCCCAGACCAATTTTTAGTTTTCAGCGCTGTCGCACTTTAAACGACAATCGCGCGGTCGTGCGACGTTGTACCCAAACAAAAGTGAAGTCCTTTTTTCCCCACAAATAAAGCTTTCTTTTGGTGGTATTTGATCGCCTCCGCGGTTTTTATTTTTTGCGCTATAAACAAAAGAAGAGCGACAATTTTGAAAAAAAAAACACAATATTTTTTACTTTTTGCTATAAATAAATATCCCAATTTTTTTTTTAAAAAAACAAATTTTTTCCTCAGTTTCGGCCGATATGTATTCTTCTACATATTTTTGGTAAAAAAAAAAAAAAAAATCGCAATAAGCGTATATTGATTGGTTTGCACAAAAGTTATAGCGTCTACAAAATACGGGATAGATTTATGGCATTTTTAAAAAAAAAATATTTATTTTTTTTACTAGTAATCGCGGCGATCGCGATTTTTTTTTTTTCCGTGACTGCGACATTATGGCGGGCACATCGGACACTCTTGACACTTTTATTGGGACCATTCACATTTATACAGCGATCCGTGCTATAAAACTGCATTGATTACTGTGTAAATGTGACAGGCAGTGAAGGGGTTAACCACTAGGGGGACACAAGGGGTTAAATATGTTTCCTAGGGAATGATTCTAACTGTAGGGGGCGGGGACGTACAAGGGGAGGAGACTGATCAGTGTTCCGCTGTACTGGGAACACACGATCGCTCTCCTCTCACCTGACAGGACGTGGATCTGTGTGTTTACACACACAGATCCACGGTCCGGCCCCGTTAACGGGCAATCGCGGGTGCCCGGCGGACATCGCAGCCGCCGGGCACACACACCGGGTCCCGAGCAACGTGGCGGGCGGGCGGGCGCGCGCGCCCCCTAGACGGCCGGGAACCCGAGGCCGTCATATGACGTCCACCCAGGATGGGAGATCCCATCTGTGGACATCATATGTCTATACGCGGGTATTGAAGTGGTTAAACCCGAACACCTTTGAATTACACAAGTTCTGAGGCTAATTAAATGCAGATAAAGCACCAAGTGAGCTTAATTACCGCCTTAATCAGCCACAGAACCTGTGTAATTAATGTGTTCGGGTTTAAAGGGATGAGGTGGCAACCACACCTATAATCTATTTTTCAGGAATTCATTCCTTGCTTTGTTTTTTCTGCCTCCTTGCAACATCCTCCATGAGATCCCAAACCTCTCCTTTTCCTTCTCACTTCCATTAGTTTGAATGCGCGGTCATGTACACCGCTCTATGCACACTACACATCCCATCTCAGGAATGGGCAAGAAGAGGGTGGTTATGTTCCTACATACGGGGGGGCGGGGCATGGAGAATGAACATGGCCACCCTCAAAGAGGAAGTCAGATAACTGCAGCAAAAAAAAAAAAAAGAATTTGGAGATTTGTAGGAGGCTGAGAGTGATAGAATAAAATTTTCTGGAGTCAAAGCGGGATTCCGGCCAAGAAATTTTTTTTTTAAAAGTCAGCAGCTACAAACACTGTAGCTGCTGACTTTAAATAAGTAGACTTATCTGTCCTGGGTGCCCGCGATGTCGGCCGCCCCGTCCCTCAGCTCTCAGGTCCCGGCGCCGCCATCCTAACTAAGGGAAACAGGCAGTGGAGCCTTGCTACTAGTTTCCTACTGCGCACGCGCGGCTCTGTGAATGGCCCCGTGGTTTTCTGGGAACACACACAGTTCCCAGAAGGCAACGGGGCCGCTCACCGTGGAGAAGAACACGCCGCGGAATAGGAAGAGGCAGATTAGGAAGACTGCCTAGCAACAGGGGTTCAGGTAAGTTTAAAAAAAAAATTTTTTTTTTCAAATGTTTTTTTTTTAAATTTCTTTACAATTTTTCACGCTATTTTTTATTTTAGGGTGGACCTCCACTTTAAAAATACATACTTGGGGAAAAAAAAAGGAATGTCATGTTAAATTAGAAATACAGGCTTTTTTTTGTGTTGGATAGAGTAAGGGAGGGTTATAACCCCTGTCAGTTGTTTTTTTTTTTTTTTTGTTCTATCTGTGTCATAGCCAAACAGGAAGTGAGAGGAAATCCCTCCATGTGAGGAAATCCCAGGGTGTTACCGGAACTAGTGTCCCCATTGGAAGATTTCCCCTCTATTCCTGTTATGGTAAAACCCCAAAATGTTTGTTTTTTTTGAGTTTGGGTGATTTGTGTCAGCGGGACAAACAGAGAGGATGAATCTCCCTAACGGGGGCACAGACAGCAAAAAAAAACCTGACAGGGCTTCTAATCCCTCTCCACAAAAAAAGTTTTACCTTTAGTCATCGTTCACATTGGACCGACTTATCATGCGATTTGACAGATCAAATCCCATGACGAGTCACACCCTATTGTCGGCAATGGCACCGTTCAGACCGGTGCGACGCCGACTTTGCGATGCCGCACCGATTTGAAAAAAAATAGTTCCTGCACTACTTTTGGCAATTTTGGGTGGCATAGACATCTGTGCATGGAGCCGCACAGAAGTTTGCAAAGTCGCACCTGAAGCCGCACTGACATGCGGCTTTGAAATCGTGCGATTTTAGAAGGAGTTGCACAATTTCAGAGTCGCATTCAAGGTGAACGAGGGCTTTAGTTATACTGTAAGGAGGATGCATAATCTTTTCCCACGGTATTGACAGCTGGCCCAAACGCACCATGCTGATCCAGGGCGGTGCCTTTTAGGTCCATCCCAGAATTCAGAAGAGGACCTGCTCCCTCCTCTGTGCAGACCTGCTCCGCCTCCCACCCTGTGCCATACATGCTGTGGTGAAGATTGTTAGGTAGGACAGGGGGACTGGCTCTAATGTGAGGTTGGGGGAAGGGGTGTGGTCAAGTCCACATCCAAGATGGCGGCACCCAGCAGCAGTCTCAGGGCTTTTGGATGTCTAAACAATGGAAGTTTTAAAAGTCAACTTGCATAAAATACATGACATGCACATACACTGATCAGCCTAGGATAACTTTATGATCACCCATCTAATACTGAGTAGGTCCCCCTTTTGACACCAAAACAGCCCTGACCCAACAAGACATGGACTCCATTAGACCTCTGAAGGTATGCTGTGGTATCTGGCACCAAGCCGTCAGTAGCAAGTCCTGTAAGTTGGGGCCTCCATGGATCAGACTTGTTTTTCCAGCACATTCAACAGATGCTCAACTGGATTGAGATCTGGAAAATTTGGAGGCCAAGTGAACACCTCCAACTCGTTGCGTTCATCAAACCATTTTTGCAGTGTGGCAGGGCGCATTATCCTGCTGAAGGAAGCCACTGCCATCAGGGAAGTTTCCATGAAGGGGTGTACTTGGCCACCAACAATGTTTAGGTAGGTGGTACGTGTCAAGTAAGAACCACGTGAATGGCAGAACCAAGGTTTTCTAGTAGACCAGTGCTTTTCCACAAGTGGAGCCCATGCCTTGACAGGTGGAGGCAGTGTGATGCTTTGGGCAATGTTCTACTGCAGTGGTTCCAGTGGCAGTGCATCCATAAGGGCGCAGGGGCGCCGCCCCCTCTCTCCAGCTGCCCCCTCTATGACCAGTGGATAGATTCATACATTGCATTGCAGTATCCACGGCCGCGCTGCCACCCCGTATTCAGGCACCCGGCCCCTTTTCGGGCACCTGGCGCCTGAATTACAGAGGCGGGGTGTTTTTGAAGCACCTGATTAGAGCCATAGGCTCCAATAGGCGTCAAAAAAGGTGACCTGCGAGCGCCATGCTTGGCGCTCGCAGTTCACCCAGGTGTGTTAGAACAGTGAATGAATATTCGCTGTCCTAACACTGAACCACCTCTCCACCAGTCAGGTGCTCAGGTCTGTTACCCGTCACCTGATTGGCTGAAACGACAGGCGCTGTGATTGGACGCCTGACGGGAGGTGATTAACGGAGGACACCGCTCACCGCTGTCACCCGCTGACCCACCGAGATAGGGTAAGTGCCGGGCGGGGGTCACAGTGGCGGCATTGGATGGCACAGTGGCGGCATTGGAAGGACAGCAATGGATGGCACAGTGGCTGTGTTTGATGGGCAGAGTGGTAGCATTCGATGGGCAAAGTGGCTGCGTCTGATGGGCACAGTGAGGCTGCAATTGATGGGTTTTATTTTCAATTTGTTTGCAACCCCCCCCCCCCCCAAAAAAAAATTTTTTTTTGACTGGTTCTCAACTCCTGTCCTCAGGACCCACTAAGACCCCTTTCACACGAGGCGGACTCCGTTTCTACGGAGCCCGCCTCGCTCCGCTGGCTCAGTGGGAGATCTGTCCGTTGATCTCCGCTGACAGGTCCCTCTCTGCTCACTGAGCGGGGAGGGGCTTGTCAGGCGCCGCTGCCGCCTATGGAGGGATCGGACGAAAACGGACAGCATGTCCGTTTTCGGCAGATCTCACCCAATCCGATCCGCCAGCGACTGACCTGGACGTAGAGCCATCCGTCTGCTTTTAGCGGATCAGACGTTGTCGGATGTCAGCAGACATGTCTCTGGTGACATCCGACGCTCCATAGGTTAACATGGAGTGCCCGTTTAGGTCCTCCGTCAAAACTGACAGGCGGACCTGAACGGTCCGATCGTGTGAAAGGGGGCTAACAGGCCAGATAAGTAAAATACATCACAGGTGTTATAATTTGCTGCTTAGTGATTGCAGTATTTTAGTCTGCATCTCCCCCAAGGTAATACATAAAACCTGGCCTGTTAGTGGGTCCTGAGGACAGGAGTTGAGAACCACTGCAGTAGAACATTGCCCAAAGCATCACACTGCCTCTACCCATCAAGGCATGGACTCTACTAGACCTCTGAAGGTGTGCTGTACTATCTTGGCACCAAGCCGTCCGTAGCAGATTACAGCTTGCCTTCTTCCCATACTGCATCCCGGTGCCATCTCTTCCCCAGGTAAGTGACGCACACACACTCGGCCATCCACATGATGTAAAAGAAAGCATTCATCAGCCCAGGCCACCTTCTTCCATTGCTCCGTGGTTCAGTTCGGATGCTCACGTGTCCATTGTAGGTACTTTTTGGCTGTGGACACGGGTCAGCACAGGCACCTTGACCAGTCTGAGACTACAGAGCCCCATACACAACAAACTGTGATGCCCATTATTTTTTCTGACATCAACTTCAGGGACAACATGTTCACTTGCTGCCTAATATGTCTTGCCTACTTCCAGATGCCATTGTAACAAGATCATCAACGTTATTCACTTTACCTGTCAGTGGTCATAACGTTATGGCTGATCGGTGTAAAATCTTACGGGAGATTGTTGTGTGAGGAATTGTCTGGTGACAGGGTCTCTTTAGATTTCGGTGTCTTTAACCACTTCCCGCCCGCCCTATGGCGGATTGACGTCCGGGAAGTGGTTCTGTTATCCTGACTGGGCGTCATATGACGTCCAGCAGGATAACATGCCGCAGCGCGCCCCCGGGGGCGCGCATCGCGGTGATCGGTGGAGCGGTGTGTCAGTCTGACACACCGCTCCACCGATCTTGGTAAAGAGCCTCCGGCGGAGGCTCTTTACCACGTGAGCAGCCATGTCCAATCACGGCTGATCACGCTGTCAATAGGAAGAGCCGTTGATCGGCTCTTCCTCACTCGCGTCTGACAGACGCGAGTAGAGGAGAGCCGATCGGCGGCTCTCCTGGCAGGGGGGGTCTGCGCTGATTGTTTATCAGCGCAGCCCCCCCCCGCAAATCACCACACTGGACCACCAGGGATCGCCACTAGGACCATCAGAGAAGGGGCAACATGTGGATGGCCAGGTATGTACCCCATGGCCATCCACATGTGCTCAGTGTGCCAAATCTGTGCCAATCAGTGCCCACAAATGGGCACTGATTGGCACCATCATGTTGCAGTGATGCCCAGCAATGCCACCCTTAGGGGCATCACTGCAAACAAGCAGTGCCATCAATGCCACCCATCAGTGTCCATTCATGCCACCTGTCAGTGCCCATCCATGCCCATCAGTGCCCATATATCAGTGCCCATCCGTGCCCATCTGTGCCAACTATCAATGCCACCCATAAGTAACCATCAGTGCTGCCTATGAGTGCCCATCAATGCCACCTATGAGTGCCCATCAGTGCCGCCTATAAGTGCCCATCCGTGCCACCTATGACTGCCCATCCGTGCCGCATACCAGTGCCCATCAGTGCCACCTTTTAGTGCCCATCATCAGTGCCACCTCATCAGTGCCACCTCATTGGTGCCACCTCATCGGTGCCCATCAGTGCCGCCGTATCAGTACCCGTCAGTGCAGCCATATCAGTGCCCGTCATTGAAGAAGAAAACGTACTTATTTACAAAAAGTTTTAACAGAAACAAAGAAAAACGTGTTTTTTTCAAAATTTTCGGTCTTTTTTTATTTGTTGCGCAAAAAATAAAAACCGCAGAGGTGATCAAATACCACCAAAAGAAAGCTCTATTTGTGGGAACAAAATGATAAAAAATTTGTTTGGGTACAGTGTAGCATGATCGCGCAATTGTCATTCAAATTGCGACAGCGCTGAAAGGTGAAAATTGGGCTGGGCGGGAAGGTGTCTAAGTGCCTGGTATTGAAGTGGTTAAAATTGTCCTTTAAAAGTCTTTTTAAATTGTATTTTTCCAGCCCTTTAAGGGATGCGTTACCTTTGTTCCAGCAATCAGTTTACAAGCAGGAGCCAAGATTTCCCTTTTGTTGGTTCTGGCTGGAGGGCGGGGAGATAATTATACCGGTAGTTGTAGTTATTCAGCTGACTCACACACCCGAATAATTGTGTCCAAGCTAAGCGCATATCCTATTCTATAAAGCAGCGTTCAGGGCAGGTGAGGTTGTAGATTACGGCTTGTTATAATTTATAAATGATCTATTAGAACACATGGCTCAGCAAGAACACGGCTCAAAGTCCTTTAGCGCACTAAAAACAGGCGAGGAAGTGTTTGTGTGACCAGCTGGGCTCCTCGCCGCCTCTGTGGGAAGTACAGGACGCAATAAAATTTCACCGCCGGGACTTGCATCGTATAGGTAGGAGTGCAATGTGTGCTTGCAAAAACTAGAATAGGTATTTCACTTGTATTTCACCTGTTTTTTTTTTAAGTATTATTACAATGGTTTTCTTTTTTTATTTTTTTCTCTTTTTTAGTTTTTTTTTTTTTTCATTTTTTTTTTTTTTGAACAGCTCTGGAGGTTGGTGAAATAGCAGGGGTCTAAACTGACACCAAACATCTCACTTTCGAGACAGAGAAAGAGATTGAGACACAGATCCCTTAAAGCGGAGTTCCGCTTAAAAAAAATTAAAAGTCAGCAGCTACAAATACAGCAGCTGCTGACTTTTAATAATTGGACACTTACCTGTCCCTGGGTCTATCGATGTGGGCGAAAGAAGCCCCCCTCCTCTCCCCCTCCTCCCTGTGGCGCTGGCATTGTAACTGTGGGCGCCTGGCTGTGGCTTCACAGCCGGGCACCCACTGCGCATGAGCGAGCCGCGCGTCGTGATTGGCCGGGCAATCATCTGGGACCTGTGACGTGTCCCAGATGATTGCCAAGAGGAAGGGGGGAGAGGTGATCTCCCTTCCGGTTCCACTGTGCCACCCCCCCCCACCACCACCAAAAAAAAAGACATGCCAAATGTGGCATGTCAGGGGGTCACCTCCCTTAAAGCGGAAATTCAATTTTTTTGGTGGAACTCCGCTTTAATCCCTTCTCTGCAGCTATAGAGTGAATGAACAGGAAGCGCTCTGTACAGAGGCACCCTGTTCAGTCACACACTGAAGCACTGTAAACACAGGGAGGCCCACAGGCGGATTGGTTCCAGTAATTACGCCCACTGCTGCTGCTCTGGGCCCCCTTGTTGAACTTATGGGGCCTGGACCGAATACAGGAGCGCAGGCCCTGACCCCCGTACATCGTAGCCTGCTCTTCTTCATAGGAGTGTCTTTGCTGCCTGTGCTGGCCCAGCTCCTCTGCCCCTCCCTTCACCTCCCTGCATAACCTTTGATGTTGCTTCCCAGGGAGAGGAGTGATGGAGAGTAAATTGGAGCAAGGCCTGACAACTTTAGGCACACGTGACGCAGATCATTTGCCGCATGTCTACATAATGATTTGATATGATCTAATTTGTCATGTCATTTAAGTTAATTATTGTAATTATATAAAAAACATATTGAAATAAGCACCTTCACTGTTGACATGTAAATACATTGAGCTTTGGGAAACGCTTAAAAACATTGGCACAGACCAATCGGCATCCATTGTGGCCCATTGGGCGAGTTTGCCAGATAAAATGTATTATATTGGAAGAAGGCAGCGTTTTGCGGTAATCTCGGCATTCGGATCCACCGATTGTATGAGGATTTTTATTCCCATCGATAAGACCTGGTTGCTTCCAACTCGAAGCCGACTTGTAACAGATAAATCAGAAGTGTGTCCTACAGGCCAGATGTAGCACAGGTAAGCCAGGACGGGTCCCGGGGACCAAAACTGTAAGTCCGGCTTAATGTTCAGTACATGATGACGGTAAATATGTTTTGTGTGTGTGCTCCTGATAATATAATAATAATTATTGGTTTGGCATTAGCAGTACAACTATAAGAGCAAAAATGTAAAATAAACTATACGGCTACAGCATGCTATTCTTCAATGGTACTCACATTGTCTAATGCTTGGAAATTGACAGTTATGGGAGTATAAAAAAAAAAAAAATGTAATGTGAAACTCCATGTTCATTTGCTCTGTGCCAATGGGGGTAAAATCGAATGTTACTAGGCTAGTTGGATGTTCTTTGTAAGAATTACATGAATAGGGAAAATACTGCATTATGGCCACTAGATGGAGCTGAGGATCGTAATAATTTATTTTCTATGATCATCCGCTCCATCTAGTGGTTATAATGTGGTATTTTCCTGACTCGCTCTAATGTAGGCAGTCTCCAAACCATGGCGGGTGGGCCACATCTGGCTTGCTATACAATTTTCTCCAGGCTGCCGCTAGGGTCAGTGCTGTATCTTCAAAGTGCACAAACTGACATAGAGGCTGCCTACTGAATATAAGGGGGACCTGATAATAAGGAGGAACTCTGATGTAAGAGGGACTCTGATGGGGACCTTGATGTAAGGGGGGATGGCCTCTGTTGGGGACCCTAATGTAGGGGGGACGCCAATGGGGATCCTGATGTAAGCAGGACTCTGATGGGGACCTTGATAGAAGGGGGAGGGCACGTTTGGGGACCTTGATGTAGGGGGACTCCGATGGGGATCCTGGTGTGATCAGGACCCTGATGTAAAGGGTACTCTGATGGGGACCCTGATGTAAGGGGGATTCTAATTATGACCCTGATGTAAGGGGGATTCTAATTATGACCCTGATGTAAGGGGGATTCTGATGGTGGCCCTGATGTAAGGGGGATTCTGATGGTGGCCCTGATGTAAGGGGGATTCTGATGGTGGCCCTGATGTAAGGGGGATTCTGATGGGGACCCTGATGTAAGGGGGATTCTGATGGTGGCCCTGATGTAAGGGGGATTCTGATGGTGGCCCTGATGTAAGGGGGATTCTGATGGTGGCCCTGATGTAAGGGGGATTCTGATGGGGGCCCTGATGTAAGGGGGATTCTGATGGGGGCCCTGATGTAAGGGGGATTCTGATGGGGGCCCTGATGTAAGGGGGATTCTGATGGGGGCCCTGATGTAAGGGGGATTCTGATGGGGACCCTGATGTAAGGGGGATTCTGATGGCGACCCTGATGTAAGGGGGATTCTGATGGCGACCCTGATGTAAGGGGGATTCTGATGGCGACCCTGATGTAAGGGGGATTCTGATGGGGACCCTGATGTAAGGGGGATTCTGATGGTGGCCCTGATGTAAGGGGGATTCTGATGGTGGCCCTGATGTAAGGGGGATTCTGATGGGGGCCCTGATGTAAGGGGGATTCTGATGGGGGCCCTGATGTAAGGGGGATTCTGATGGGGGCCCTGATGTAAGGGGGATTCTGATGGGGGCCCTGATGTAAGGGGGATTCTGATGGGGGCCCTGATGTAAGGGGGATTCTGATGGGGGCCCTGATGTAAGGGGGATTCTGATGGGGGCCCTGATGTAAGGGGGATTCTGATGGGGACCCTGATGTAAGGGGGATTCTGATGGGGACCCTGATGTAAGGGGGATTCTGATGGGGACCCTGATGTAAGGGGGATTCTGATGGGGACCCTGATGTAAGGGGGATTCTGATGGGGACCCTGATGTAAGGGGGATTCTGATGGGGACCCTGATCTGATGTAAGGAAGACTCTGATGGGGACCCTAATGCAAGGGGGGACACTCTCTAAAAAAAAAATATTTTTTTCAGTTGGTGAATATTTGTAAAATATACAGTGTGGCTGTCGTGCTGGAAAAGTTTGAATGAATGAAGAAAATTCGACCTGGAAAGGAGATATCCTAGTAACATTCGATTTTTTTTTTTTTTTTTTTTTACACCCATTTGCGCCGAACATGTAGTTTCATGGGACAAATTGCTCTGCAAATTTTCGTAAATCCCTAATGTGGAAAAGGTTGATGACCCTGGCTATTGACTGTCACTTGAGTGACAGCTCTAAGTCTGCTGGGGCTGCTGACATCACTTCCAAGATGGCGGCACCTAACTGCAGTCTCAGGTCTTTTGGATGTCTACACAAAGGAGGCTTTTATATAATAACATAAATAAACAAAGAAAATGTATAAAATCCATAAAATGCACATATAGGCTTATGGGAAGATTGTTGTTGTATGGAGTGGTCTGGTGACAGGGTCTCTTTTAAAGTGAAGCTCCACTCTTTTAAATAGGAAAAAGCATCCCCTTCCATGTCTTCTGTATGACATTAGATGGTAATTGGTAATAAGTAATACTGAATAATGAATTCTGTTTTCTGTGTCTGTACTTTGCACACAGCTCTTCTCTTTATTCAGTCGGCTTCTTACAAAGATTCACCTCCATTTTTTTTTTTGGAAGCTTTGTGATAGGAGGGTGTACCCTGACTCAGAATGGCCGCCCCCCCCAGTCCTGATCTTGGAATGAAGCAGCTGGCGCTGAGTGAAGCAGAGCTGGAGGAACTCGCTCCCAGGTCTCAGGATGCCGGACCACGACTTCTCTCCAGGATGAAGAAGAGACTCCGGTGAGCACTAACATAACCTAGCATGCACACGGGCATTTAAAAAAAAAACAAAAAAAACTTCCATCTACGCTGGATCTGCCAGGAGCTGGATGAAAAATCCAATATAAAAAATTTTAAAAAAGCGCAGTTACAGTGAATTTGGTTTTATAGAAGAATATGCATGTAAACTCATTAGATTGGCTAGAACAAGAATCTCCAATCTTTCTATACAAAGGGCCAGTTTACTGTCCTTCAGACTTTAGGGAGTCAGACTAGGGCCAATGGGAGTAGAAAATGCACCAGCATCATTGGTGTCATTGAGAGGAAAATTGGCCCATCATTGGTGTCAGTGAGAGGAAAATTGGCCCATCATTGGTGTCAGTGAGAGGAAAATTGGCCCATCATTGGTGTCAGTGAGAGGAAAATTGGCCCATCATTGGTGTCAGTGAGAGGAAAACCCATCATTGGTGTCAGTGAGAGGAAAACCCATCATTGGTGTCAGTGAGAGGAAAACCCATCATTGGTGTCAGTGAGAGGAAAACCCATCATTGGTGTCAGTGAGAGGAAAACCCATCATTGGTGTCAGTGAGAGGAAAACCCATCATTGGTGTCAGTGAGAGGAAAACCCATCATTGGTGTCAGTGAGAGGAAAACCCATCATTGGTGTCAGTGAGAGGAAAACCCATCATTGGTGTCAGTGAGAGGAAAACCCATCATTGGTGTCAGTGAGAGGAAAACCCATCATTGGTGTCAGTGAGAGGAAAACCCATCATTGGTGTCAGTGAGAGGAAAACCCATCATTGGTGTCAGTGAGAGGAAAACCCATCATTGGTGTCAGTGAGAGGAAAACCCATCATTGGTGTCAGTGAGAGGAAAACCCATCATTGGTGTCAGTGAGAGGAAAACCCATCATTGGTGTCAGTGAGAGGAAAACCCATCATTGGTGTCAGTGAGAGGAAAACCCATCATTGGTGTCAGTGGGAGGAAAATTGGCCCAACATCGGTGCCAGTGGGAGGAATAGTGTCCCATCATTGGTATCAATGAGAGGTATGGTGTCCTATCATTTATGTCTTTGGAAGGAATAGTGCCCCACTCGTTAGATTGGCTTGAACAGGGATCTCCAAACTTTCTATACAAAGGGTCAGTTTACTGTCCTTAAGACTTTAGGGGGGTCAAACTAGGGCCAGTGGGAGTAGAAAGTGCCCCAGCATTATTGGTGTCAGTGACAGGAATAGTTCCCCATCATTGTGGTCAGTGGAAGGAATATTGCTCCTTTATTGTTGTCAGTGGAAAGAATAGTGTCCCATCATTGGTGTCATTGGCAGGAATAGAGCCTCCATAGGTTTGCAGTGTGTGTTTTTTTTTTTTTTTCTTATATTTTGGGCATTATTTATGAAAATGTGTATAAATGCATCTGGTGTAAACGAGAGAATAAAATAAGCAATGGGGATCTAGGTTCAACTAGATTAATCCACATGGAGTTTGCATGTTCCGCCCTGTGTTGACTTGGGTTTACTCTAGATACTCTGGTTTCCTCTTAAACTCAAAAGACATGCTGGTAGGACACTTGGCTTTTGGTTAAAAATTGCGTGTGTGTGTGTGTGTGTGTGTGTGTGTGTGTGTGTGTGTGTGTGTGTGTGTGTGTGTGTGTGTGTGTGTGGCGGGGAAAGGGTTCACTATCTGTTCAAATCAACCATTCCATTTTGGGCTTCTGTACATCTTCCAGCCGCTGCAGGCTGGCAGTGGATAGTGGTAATAACACTAAGTTTGCACATACAAAGTCTTGACTCTGGAAAAGCATTACCTTTAGTGAACACAGATAAAAAATTTAGAGCTGGCAGTTTTCCCGTTCCGAAATCCCATTCCATACAATATTTAGGATACATCTGGGTTTCCATTATTCATGTATTCTATTATATGTGTTTATTACTTCCTTTATCACACCGCTGGTAATGTGACGGGAAGATTGTCTCCTCCAGCCGTATGTCGGTGTAGCCAGGGTGGAATTCTCACAGCATCAGAGGTTTTAGCTCCAACAACTGAGCCGTGTCTATTCCCCAGTGTCCTCCTCATTTCCACCTGTTGTTTTAATTCACCTTGGCGAGGGAATAGCGTGGAGATAATTCTAGGTGCGCCTATTAACCTGCTGTGCTCACCCTGCGTTTCTTTGTATTCCAGATGTTCTGGGACAGTCGTGAAATCCCTTCTCCTGAAATTTATTCCGATACTTAGTTGGCTGCCGAGATATCCTGTCAAAGAGTGGCTGGTGGGGGATATAATATCCGGGATCAGTGTTGGTATCATCCAACTACCACAAGGTACAGAATTCAGGCTATGCAAGAGAACCAGTCATGATTGGGTTTAGGCAAGAATTTAAGTTTTTGGGTTACATTGATTACAGATTTGCCCCATTAGTTTTACTTATTTTGACTCTCCAACTTGAGAGTTGGAAGGTAGCGGTGGTCACTGTAGTAGTGGTGCCTACTACAGCAATTTCCAGGATTCTCAGGGATCCCACAGGTATGCATAGCTCCTAACTGTCCGTGATTTGTGTCAGGGCTGGGCTCAGCCCTTCCTTCTCAAAGCTGGCCGCTCAGCTGTCGGCTAATTGCCAGCTCCTATCTCTCCACAGTGACTCACCTGTTGATGATATCCTGCCTACTTAAGCCGTCCAGTCCAGATAATCTCTGCCTTCGCCTTGGTCACATCTCACTCTACCCAAGGTGATTGTCTCGGACAGGGGTAGTCAGTTTGTGTCCCAGTTCTGGCGAGCCTTTTGTGCACAGTTGGGAATTCAGCTTGCTTTCTCCTCTGCTTCCTCCTTTCTTCTTGGAGCAATTCCTACGTTGCTATATTTCTGACCATCATATCAACTGGTCAGACCTCTTACCATGGGAGGAGTTTGCTTACAATAGTGCTTTGAATTCTGCTTCCCAATTTGTCCCCGTTTCATGGCGAACTATGGTTTCCAACCTTCCATGTTGCCTGACTCATTTGTTCCACAAAGCATTCCTTCGTTAGAGGAGCATCTCCATGGTCTTCGTTCCACTTGGGCACAAGTCCAGGAGGCTTTGCGACATGCTAATGATAGACTCCGTGCTGACCGCAGATGCCTGCCTGCGCCTTCCTTCCAGGTTGGGGATAGGGTCTGGCTGTCATCTTGCAACCTCCGACTTCGTGTTCCCCCTCTGAAGTTCGCACCTCGGTTTATTGGACCTTTCCGTGTTCTTGCAGGATTAACCCAGTGGCTTACGCATTAGACCTTCCTTCTAATATGCGTATTTCAAATGTATTTCATGTCTCCTTATTAAAACCTTTGGTCTGCAACCACATTACCACCTCGGTGCCTCGTCCTCACCCTGTACAGGTTGAGAACCATGAGGAGTATGAAGTACAGTCCACTGTTGACTCCTGTAGATTCTGTGGGCGCATACAGTACCTGGTGCATTGGAAAGGGTACAGTCCGGAGGAACGCTCTTGGGTCTCATCCTCGGACGTACATGCCCCTGTCCTCCTCCGTGATTTCCATAGACGTTTTCCCCTCAAGCCTGGTGGTCCTCTGAGGGGGAGGGGTCAGTGAGGAGGGGGGTACTGTCAGGGCTGGGCTCAGCCCTTCCTTCTCTGAGCTGGCAGGTCAGCTGTTGGCTAATTGCCAGCTCCTATCTCTCCACGGTGACTCACCTGTTGATGATATCCTGCTCGTCAGTCCTGCCTACTTAAGCCGTCCAGTCCAGATGATCTCTGCCTTCACCTTGGTCACATCTCTAGAGATGCTCTCCTGTGTTCCTGTTAAAGACTTGCTTGGCTGACATTCCTTCGCTCATCTCTGGCTCCCTGACGCTTTGGCTTGTCTGACTATCCATTCCAGTTCCTGAACTCTGGCTATGTTTTGACTAGCTGTGTGTAGCACCCCTCTGACACCCCAAAGGCAGGATAACCTCTCCAGAGGCCAGGGGTGGGCTTCACCACGGGACTGAGTCCTTGGCTAAAATGGGGGGACTGAGAGGATATTGGGTGCCAGTAACTTTTCTCTTTTTATTGCAGAACGGTTAAGGAGGTGAGGGGTAGGGGTCCCAGAAACTGTAGTAGATCACTTACAAAATCTCTGGATGTCTAGCTTCTCAGAACCTTTAACCCAACATGGCAACACTGTAAGCACTGTAAGTGTGTCCTCAAAGTGAGTGACCAGGCCCTTCTAAGAGACCAGCCTTCTTCCTGGCTCTCCACAGCAAGGGGCCTCCCTTGGGTCTCCTACTGCTTCCTCCAGACCAGGCAGGACAGCTTCAGGATCACTTCAGCCATAGTTCCCAACTGTCCCTAATTTGGAACAATGTCCCTCTGTCCCACTTTCCTCCTCCATTTGTCCCTCATTTTGATCTGGTCTATATGGTTGTATATAAAATGCACTATTTATCTTTTCAAATTTTTACATTTGTAAGTGTCAAAAGCCAATATAAAGGAATAGTAGTGGTTAAAAAAAGCACTTGTGGGTTTAATTCTTTTTTTTTGTATAAAAGAGGTGGGTGGTAAAAAAGGTATGCTACAGCAGGTTAAGCACCAAAACAGGCTATTGAGCCTCAGGGCTGTCTTTAAGGCAGGGCAAAGGGGGCAGCTGCCCTGGCCCCATCATTGTTGTGGGGCCCAAAGCAGCTTACTCATACTTGCCAACTATTCCAGTTTAAATGCCTTTGTCCCTTGAAGTTTTAGTCCTGTGCTGTGTCCCAATATCTTAGTGTGAAGTTCTGTTACTAATGCTGCCCAGCTTTGCCCTATTACCATGTACAGATATAATTCACCTGCAGACCCTGTGGTTACATGTAAATAACCGGCATTGATATGTAAATAGTGACATCATTTATATGCAAATAGCCGCGGAATGGCTGCATTGATTCGATATGTATTTCATGCCCCCCTGATATGCACCATCACTTCTGCTGAATTCTGCCCATTGGGAAGGTAAAGGGGCATGCTTGAAAGTCCTTCCTACAACTGTTCTGCAAAGGTAAGCAAAATGGAGGTGGAACCCTTTTTCAAAATAACATGGTGCCACAGCACCCTTAATTTTGGTGCATGTGAATACGCACATCTCAACAGATGCATGATGGTGTCATTAAAAATTAATGGCACTGCTGTGTATCTGCTAAAGGGCAGCACGTTTCTGTGGTGTCAGGAAAGCAATTTTGCATGTATTCCCGATGCACACAAATGTGAACGCAGGCGAAATGTCTCAGTTACATTGGTGGTCAGTGTAAATTTTCTCATTACAATTGAGGCTTGGTGTACAATCCTTTCATTCACACTAGTGCCCAATGTAAGGGCCCCCCTTACATTGGTGGTCAGTGTAAATCCCTCCTTACATATGGTGCTTAATGCTCCTATTACATTAGTGGTCAGTGTAAATCCCCATTACATTGGTGGCCAGTGTAGAAACTCCTCTTTATATTGGGAATAGGTAAAAAAATCCAAACTTGCATTTGTGGTCAGTTTCAAATACTCCCTTACATTGGTGGTCCATGTAGAAGCCCCTTTAAATTGGTGATGGGGAGGGGTATCCCCCCTCACATTGGTGGCCAGTGTAGAAATCCTCCTTTATAGGGTGTTGATGTAAAATCCCCCATTACATTGGTTGTCAGTTTACAGTTCCCTTTACATTGGTGGTAAGTGCAGAATTGCCCTTACATTGGTGGTCATTGTAAATCCCCCTTTACATTGATAGTCAGTGTAAATCCCCCCCCCCCCCCCCAACATTGGTGGCCGGTGTAGAAGTGTCACCTTGCATTGGTGGTACAAATCTCCTCGACAATGCTTGTTAGTGTAAATTCCCCCTTGGAGGTCAGTGTGTAGTCCCTCTTACACTGGTGGTTGGTGTAAATGCTCCTATTACATTGGTGTCAGTGTAGAAATTCCTCTTTATCTTGATGGGTGGCGTAAAATTCCCCCTCGCATTGGTGATCAGTGTAAATCCCCCCCCCCCCCCTCACATTACTGGTCATTGTAAATTCCCCATTACATTGGTGGTAAGCAGAGGCGTAGCTTGAAGCTTGTGGGCCCCGATGCAAAAGTTGACCTGGCCCCCCCCCCCACTATTTCCAACGTGCGTGCAGATACATCAACCGCACGCCAATATACTTAAAGTGGCTTAAGAGTTGTGAGTTCCCAGAGTTCCTCTTTACATCAGAGGACATGGATTACCGCTGGAGAATCAGAGGACAGGGACCCCTGGCAGATCACTTGGCAGAGCTCCTTTCCCACAGAGAATCCCAGCTGGTGACGAGGAGACAAAATCTTTTTTCTGTTTATATTGCCTTTAAAATCCCAATATATTTGAGGTTCTATTTGTTTTATGTACCAAGGGATGATGGCAATAAGATGCCAATCCACACGAGTCTAATTAATTTTGGAGTTTTCTGTCTATTGATGGTTCCCCACACCTCCCCAGTCCATGGTGTGCAGGCAGTGAGGAGATGTGCTATAACCTTTAGCAAACAATCAGTGAGCAGTAATGATGTGCACTAACCTCTTGCAACCAATCATTAAGCAGTAATAATGTGCAGTAAAAAATATATATAAAACACAAAGCGCTGTGATGCTAAATAGCTGATAATTACACATAAAACCAAGTGAGGCTGCTATCAAAAGAGAGTGTTTTCAGAGTCACTTAAAAAGAATAAATAATGATATTTGAAGCGCTTCACAATGTGCATGAAAATGAATATATAAGAATAAATATAAATATAAATAGTCAAATAAATCCAGCGGTGAGTAAAAATTCCTAAAAAATCCAGCAATCAAAATAGTGTAAAATTATAAAAAATTAGTGACACCAAATGTGTAAAAAATTCACATAAAAAATCCACATAAAAATAAATATATAGGGATGTATTCAGAAGGTTCAATTGTACAGGTGTAGAATCCTGATTGGTATAGAGCTTTTGATCACTAGCAAAGCTGTTTAAAAACACTTGCTTAATTAAGGTGCTCATTGATAGTACCAATGTGTTTTTTGCTTCTATTCACAACCAATGTGAGAATCATAAACAGGCAGATAAGAGAAAAAACCAATCATTGTGCAATAGTTAGGATACCAAGGTACACAGGCAAACTTCAATCCACTCACGTGTGCCTTATAATGATAAGGCATATGCAGGTTTTACTATAGCAGTCAGCCGCCTTAGACAGGAGCAGATTCACTGCAGTACACTGTGTGAAACTGCTGATCTGCACAGAGCTTCCTTGGCTCCTCCCACGCGTTACATCACAGTCACGTGACTTTTTCAATGAAAAAGTCACGTGACTGTGATGTAACGCGTGGGAGGAGCCAAGGAAGCTCTGTGCAGATCAGCAGTTTCACACAGTGTACTGCAGTGAATCTGCTCCTGTCTAAGGCGGCTGACTGCTATAGTAAAACCTGCATATGCCTTATCATTATAAGGCACACGTGAGTGGATTGAAGTTTGCCTGTGTACCTTGGTATCCTAACTATTGCACAATGATTGGTTTTTTCTCTTATCTGCCTGTTTATGATTCTCACATTGGTTGTGAATAGAAGCAAAAAACACATTGGTACTATCAATGAGCACCTTAATTAAGCAAGTGTTTTTAAACAGCTTTGCTAGTGATCAAAAGCTCTATACCAATCAGGATTCTACACCTGTACAATTGAACCTTCTGAATACATCCCTATATATTTATTTTTATGTGGATTTTTTATGTGAATTTTTTACACATTTGGTGTCACTAATTTTTTTATAATTTTACACTATTTTGATTGCTGGATTTTTTAGGAATTTTTACTCACCGCTGGATTTATTTGACTATTTATATTTATATTTATTCTTATATATTCATTTTCATGCACATTGTGAAGCGCTTCAAATATCATTATTTATTAATAATGTGCAGTAACCTCTAGCAACCAGTTGGTGAGTGGTAAGGATGTCCAGTAACCTCTAGCAACCAACCATTTAGCAGTATTGATGTACAGTAATCTCTAGCAACCAATCAACAAGCAGAAGCCATGTGCTGTAACCTCTATCAAATATTCAGTGACCCATAATGTGTGCTGTAACCTCTAGCTGCCAGTCAGTGAGCAGTAATGATGCACTGTAACCTCTGATAACCAATCGCAATGGCTGCCTGATCTGATTCATTAAACTGATTTTGAGTCTAGCTGCTATTTATTGTATGTCTCAGAGCAGGTGGAGAGCAAAATTCCATGGGGAAGAGGGGGCAAGTAAATGTTTGCCCAGGGTCCAATCGATATTAAAGATGGCCCTGTTGGGCCTTACAGCAGAGCTCCATCCCTCAGGCCTCAGACTAAGGCAAGAGAGTGAGCACATGGCCTGTTACGGACATTTATATCCTCCCCCAGCATGCACCAGATGCATAAACCCTCCTACTGGATAGGCCGAATCAAATGTAAATATTTATGACTTTAATTTTGTTCATGAAATCTCATACTATGACCAGTAATACCAGTGACATCTACTGCTGACAGTATTGCAAGCCAACCAAACCTTAGGAAAAAAACAGGTGAAAAACTATACAATCAGTCTGAGCTAACTACAGCCCAGCCAAATCTAAATTGACCTCGTAACCCCTGTTTAGGACAAAGGCAGCAAATGCTATCCTGTAAGAGCCATAGTACCCCACAAATTATGATTGGTTGGAAACTAGACATGTGAAAAATGAAAACATTCGTTTAGATTCGTTATTTACATAAATTTGTTTCATTCAATTTGTTTGATTTATTTTCGAATTTGTTTTGTTTATTCAAATCTATTCATTTTTTTAAAATTCCATTCTAATTGCATTTTGAATCTAATTCCATTCAAAATCAAATTTATTCTATTTGAAATTCGAATTTTGGAAGATGGTTATATTCTTTCTTTCTATTCTATTTTTTATTTTCTATTCTGTTCTTTTCTATTCAAATGTATTCTATTTGAATTTCAGAAAACGGCTATATTCCTTCTATTCTGGTCTATACTTTTCTATTCTATTTTATTTTCTGTTTGAATTTCAGAAGATATATTCTTTCTATTTCACTCTCTTCTATTTTTTTTTATTCAATTATATTCCTTTATTTTCTATTCTATTCTATTTTATTCTGTTTTTATTTTATATTCTATTTTCTTCTGTTTTACTCTATTCTTTTATTTTCCTTTCTATGTCCCTTTTTTTTTTCCTACATCCACATGAGTCTAATTAATTTTAGAGTTTTCTGTCTTATATTCTTATATTCTATTCTATTTTATTTTATATTCTATTTTGTCCTGTTTTACGCTATTCTTTTATTTTCCTTTTTTATGTCCCCTTTTTTTTTTCCTATTTTGTATTCTGTTCTGTTTTACTCCTATTATGTTATGTTTTTTTTATATTCTATTCCTTTATTTTCAATTCTATTTTATTCTCTTTGGAAATTTTGAATTCAATTTGAAAACTATTCAAATTTCATCCGAAATTTTGATTCCTTTTTTCAGGTTCATTTAAATTCGTTACTATTGTAATTTTGAAATTCTGATACATCCGAATTTCCGAATAACAAAAAATTTGTTCCTAATTTCAATTCGGAAGGAAATGAACTGCACATATTTACTGGAAACCGTAAGGGTCTCTGATTTTCTTTGTTGCATACTAGTACCGGCCTTCAGGATCTCCCCACTAAGGCGTTGCTGAACATAAGGGCTATGGTGCAGTGACTGTTCACAATTGGGTTTCATTACTCATGTCCTCCAAGGGCTACTCCTCTCCCGGCAGCAGGACATGTGGGTTGGGGGCGGGTAATCAAACTCTGTGTGTGTTTACAGCCCGATGTAAGAGTGATCCAATGTTATCTGCCGCATGGAGGAGCGCTGCTGACAGGAGGGGAGAGCACAGCCTGCACCACTTCCAAGCTCTCTCCTCTTTGCCACTTCTCCTTTCTGGACTTTACCGCTGCCCTCCCCTTGTCGCGAACTTTAGTGCGGGGAAGGAGCTCAGTGGCCAGGCAAAACATCCATGGAGTGGCCAGACTTGTGGGCACAACTTAAATCTGGGGGGCACAGCTAAGATTGCCACCTTTTCATCAAGCCACACACGAACACTTTAGTGGACTGGGACACCTTTTTGGATGCCCCAAGGAGAGTAGTAATGCGGTGCTCCTAGCTTTCCGCAGCGAACGGTGGGTGTGGCCAAAAAGTTCTTGCTGGCATCATCGCCCTGCCACCCAGTGATGCTGAACCTGCCCCCAGACAGCTGCCCTCAACTCCCGGACAACAACAGATTTGTGTGTGACTATCTTGGTTACTTGGGGAGCCACAGCGCAGTCTGAATAATGTGCCCGGGTTTCAGTCCGCCTGAAACCTGGACACATGATTCAAAACCCGAACTGTCCGGGTGAATTCTGCACAGGTGGCAGCCCTAGCCCACCCCAGCACCCCCCCTAGATCCGGCCATGGTCCAGGTAGAGGTCGAGGCAGGCAAGAAAGTATTCAGGTCCAGGCAGAGGTCAAGGCAGGCAAGAGAGTATTCAGGTTCAGGCAGGTGACAAGCCAAGGAGTGTTCAGGTACAGGCAAAGGTCAAGGCAGGCAAAATAGTCGTCAGGTCAAGGCAGGGGTTGCAGCAGGCAAGAGAGTAGTCAGATCCAGGCAGAGGTCGAGGTAGTCAAGTCCTGGCAAGGGATCACAACAGGCAAGAGAATAGTCAGGTTCAGGCAGTTGTTAAGGCAGGCGAGAGGATAGTCAGGTCAGGCAAACTGGTTCAGCATGTAATGGCTAGCTGAGTATCCTGGAGGTGCTGGAGTTCATGGGAATCTCAGAGGTCCTGAGGATCCTGGATGTTCTGGAAGCCTAAATATTATAACACAAATAGTTTACATTCCTCTTTACATCATTGACACCCTTTTAGGAACTGGGAGACAGCTCAGGCAGTTTACAGGCAGCAATTCAGGTGGCACCCAACCGTTAAATGTCAAGGTTCTTCCATGTTGATCTGTTAGACAAGTGGTTTATAGCACCTTTCACCACGTTCTGGGATGTTTGATGTAAATGTCTGAGCAGATGTGTAATTCCTTACCTAAGTATAAATCTATTTTGGTTTCTATTTTCATGGTCTGTAGGTTTAGCGTATGCCCTGCTGGCTGGGGTCCCCCCTGTCTTTGGTCTTTACTCATCATTCTATCCTGTACTGCTTTACTCCATATTCGGCACATCCAGACACATCTCCGCAGGCAAGTACAATTCTCTAGGTGTCCTTTATTAATCATTTTTTGCCAATAAATGTTTATCTTATAAAATATACCTGTAGGCAATTTGTGACATGTTTGTTTAATATGCTCTTCCAGAATATCAAGCTTAAAGTTCATGAAGTGCTATCTGGCAGGGTTCCACACAGACTTGCCACTCTGTGATCCAGTGCCAGTTCTCTTCTAGTTAGAATGATACCCAGCATCATTTCAGCCACTCCCTGTAAGCCCAAGACATGAAGGATATTCCCCTAGGTGTGTGTCATCGAACCACTCTCGACTCACAGGAGAATGCTGCAGGGAAAAGCCTTTGTGTCATTATGTTGGCCTTCAGAATTGCCCACTGCTGGAAAAAGAAGGGGAGGAGGAAGAAGACCCATAATGTATATTTACCACCATTATGGTCCTGGATGCCCCACTTTTCTGGTTGGGTGCACCCAAATAATGCCTACATTGCAGGTTGGTCAGGCCCTCCCTCTAAATATTCAAGGACCACCAATCATGCTGACATGATGGATTAGTCCCACCCAGACCCCGCCTCCAAATATCCGGGAGCCACCTACTTGGGAGTTTCAATCCCTGATATGTGATAGTTGATATGACTTTTTGAGTTACCCCGCATATACCATAACTCAAATAAGGTTGATGCTGTGATCCCAGGACATGGCCCTGGACACAGCGTTGGCAGAACAGAGGGACAAGATGCTGCGCTATCATGTGATTAGGCCAAAGACCCATTGAAAAATGTATAGGAAGAGGAGGGGACTGGGTGCCCGGGGTTCAAATAATCTGGAACTAGGCTTTCAACTTCTGTAAAAAAGTCTGTCCTAAGGGCAGAGATCATAATGTGGTTCACTCATGGCTAGGATCTGCCAACTGCCATTCCAGTCTCTAAAAGGATTGCCTGTACCAAGGCAGTGCGGTTAGATATCAGAATGGGAGTTGATGGACCGTTAAGGAAAATGTGTGTGCAATAAAGATATCACTTTTTAAAAAAAAAATTCTTACAAGAAAGGGGAACGTAGAACACCGGTTAGAATTGTTTTTACATCCTGGAACTGTAGATGTTTTGTCAACATTTTTGCCCTTTTTTTAAAATTCTCTCCCCTGCAGGGACCTTTGCTGTCATCTCTGTGATGGTCGGAAGTGTGACAGAGTCCCTGGCACCATCTGACAAATTTTTTCTTCCGGGCAATGACTCGATTGTGGATGAGGAAGCCAGGGATGCTGCCAGAGTTCAGGTGGCATCAGCCTTAACATTGTTGGTTGGAATATTTCAGGTAAGGATTGCACACTGGTAATGTATACTACTGTATGTGCAAATATACCTGTGTGTGTGTGTATATATATATATATATATATATATATATATATATATATATATATATATACATATATATATATATATATATATATATATATATATATATATATATATATATATATATATATATATATATACACATATATATATATATATATATATATATACATATTTATATATGTGTCACCCTCCTAAATTTAGTTCTGCTCCTCTGTAATCTGTGGAGCAAGGGTTGATTGATAAGGCCTGCTCAGTGTCTCACAGGCTGCTACTCTGATTACTTCCCCCTGTATTTTAGAGGATTCTAGAATTATAGTGGGAGGAAGAACATCAGCCTGGATATTTATAGAACTCCAGCCAATCCATGGGGCAGTGTGCCCAGAAGGTGGTGGAAGGGAAGGGCCCATAAATAGTATGGGGCCTGAGGCAGGACATGCAAAGTTCCTGCTGGAAGAGACCCCTGTGCACCATAGGGCAGGATTTCTGAAGGTGCCATCTAGAAGACATCAAGGTCCCAGCTGAGGCTTTGGCTGGAGGGGCTATTTGCAAAAGCTTAGTCCTGGAGTTCATTTGGGTCTGGAGAGGCTCACTTGAGAGTCCCAGGAGGAAGCTCGGTCCAGCTGTCCTATGGTGGTGTGAGTTTGTGTCTCCCTCACTGGAGAACGCTCGATGGATATCGGAAGGAGGCAACTGATGATCCTTTGACTGTGTAAGATACACTGATACAGGAGGTTAGTGGCTTTGTGCAGTTTTTCTTTTGGTCAGTTGGGAAAAGTCCTAGTCTCCTGCCAGCGTTAGAGATTCTGAGGGACATTTTTGCGCAGCTTAGCAAGCCAGGGAAGCGTCCTCAAAGTGTTCAGTTCTTTAGTTTGGGGTATCGCATGCTCCCTCACCACATCCATGTTCAACTTTCCAATTAAACCCTAAAAAAGATTTGCGTCAGTGGAAGAGTGAAGAAAATGCCTTGTGCCTTGGCTGTGTGTGCCCTAATTGGGGGAATAAGGCTAAGTTCACCAGCGGCTCTCTAGGGGATGATATATATAGCTGCAGGGACAGGACGACTGGTTGCAATCAAGAGAAAGATGAATGTGGCCAAGTACAGGGATATTCTGGATGAAAAACCTTCTCCAGAGTGCTCAGGACCTCAGACTGGGCCAAAGGTTTACCTTCCAACAAGACAATGACCCTAAGTACACAGCTAAAGTAACGAAGGAGTGGCTTCACAACAACTCCGTGACTGTTCTTGAATGGCCCAGCCAGAGCCCTGACTTAAACCCAATTGAGCATCTCTGGAGAGACCTAAAAATGACTGTCCACCAACGTTTACCATCCAACCTGACAACTGGAGAGGATCTGCAAGGAGGAATGGCAGAGGATCCCCAAATCCAGGTGTGAAAAACTTGTTGTATCTTTCCCAAAAAGACTCATGGCTGTATTAGATCAAAAGGAGCTTCTACTAAATACTGAGCAAAGGGTCTGAATACTTAGGACCATGTGATATTTCAGTTTTTCTTTTTTAATAAATCTGCAAAAATGTCAACAATTCTGTGTATTTCTGTCAATATGGGGTGCTGTGTGTACATTAATGAGGGAAAAAATGATTTTAGCAAATGGCTGCAATATAACAAAGAGTGAAAAATTTAAGGGGGTCTGAATACTTTCCGTCCCCACTGTGTGTGTGTGTGTGTATATGTGTGTGTGTGTGTATGTATATATATAATATATATATATATATATATATATATATATGGTGTATGTATATATGTGTATATGTATATATATATATATATATATATATATATATATATATATATATATATATATATATATATATATATATAAATTTTTTTTTTTACCTCCCGGTCTCTGTTGGCAGATCTTGTTGGGTTTGATGCAGTTCGGCTTTGTGGTGACGTACCTTTCGGAGCCTCTGATTCGTGGTTACACCAGCGCAGCGGCTGTTCACGTGGTTGTGTCTCAGGTGAAGAGCATTCTGGGAGTAAAAATCAGCCAAGGGAGCCGCCCGCTGTCTCTCATCTATGTAAGACCCTCTGGTGGTATGATGCTCCCATATAACACTTGTACTATATGTCCTGCACTATGTGTAGCTCATGTGCTTCAATGTTTAATGAATCAACAAGTTCTATACTAAAAGTAACCCTAACTAAAAAAACAAAAAAAAACAAAAAACAAATTGAGGCTGCCATAACTGACCTATTCTTCTGAAAATGCTATCTGTCTGGATGTCATGCTGAACCTCTTGCTTCAATACAATGAGTTTCTAATGCAGATCAGGACTTTTGTCTAACTTCTGTCAGAACTAAAGACAAAACTTTTTTTTTTTTTTTTTTTTCGTTTTGCATAGAGAAAGGCCCCTTTCACACTAGCGGACTGATTGAGGTCCGCCTGTCAGTTTTTCAGGTGGACCCAATTGGACGCTCCTGTAGACATGTGCGGTTTGCTTGTTTCTGAGTCAAAATATGGACAAATTTTTTGTTGTTCAGGGATTCGGAAGTATCCAAATCTCCGAATTACAATTGTTAAAAATGTAAACAAATCTGAAATAACAAAACTAAAATTTCGGACAAAATTTGCATAGTTTTCAAAGTTGAATTTGGATAGTGTTTAAATTTGGATAGTTTTCCAAATTGAATTTGGATAGTTTTCCAATCTAATTTGAGTTTCAGAAGAGAATAAAATGGCATATGAAAATAAAGGAATAGAATAGAAAAGAATAGGGTAAAACAGAACAAAAATAGAATAGAAAATAAAAGAACATAAATAAATAGAATAGAAAATAAAGGAATAGAATAGAATATAAATATCTTCTGAAATTTGAATTTTAAATAGAATAAATTTGAATTCAAATAGAGAAAAAAAGAATAGAAAAAAATAGAATAGAACCTTCTTTGGAAATTTTGAATAGAATACATTCAAATTCGAATAGAATAGAAAATAAAAGAATAGAATAGAAAAAAACAATAGAATAGAATATTACTATCTTCCAGAATTTCAAATAGAATAAATTTGAATTTGAATAGAATAGAAAAGAGTAGACAAGCAAAGAATTGAAAATGAGAGGATAGAAAATAATAAAATGCAAAAAAAAATATTGTAAGACTAAAATTGAAACAATATAACCTTCCGAAATTCGCATTTCGAATAGAATAAATTTGATTTAGAATGGATTTCAAATTAATTAGAATTTTCCGAATTCGGCCGAATTGAGCTTGTAAATACTAAACGAATTTAAAAAAAAAATTAAACGTAATTTAACTAAACTCTCATTTATGTAAATAATGGATTCCAATCTGAAAACTAAACTAATTCGGAAAACAAATGAAATGAATTAGAGCCCTTTCACACTGGGGTGGGCGTCGGCGGTAAAGCGCCGCTATTGTAAGCGGCGCTTTATCGTCGGTATGCGGCCGCTAGCGGGGCGGATTTACCCCCCCCCGCTAGCGGCCGAGAAATGGTTAAAAACCACCGCAAAGCGCCTCTGCAGAGGCGCTTTGGCGGCGGTATAGCCGCGCCGTCCCATTGATTTCAATGGGCAGGAGCGGTATACACTCCGCTCCTTCACCGCTCCGAAGGTGCTGCTAGCAGGACTTTTTTTACCGTCCTGCCAGCGCATCGCTCCAGTGTGAAAGCCCTTCATTTTACGTAAATGAATTTACGTAAATAACGAAGCAAAACTAAATTCATTTTTTCGTCCGGTATATGTCTGCCCTCCAGTCTTCCCTTAGAGCAGCAGGAGTCAACGGGCATGTGTCTGCTGACACCTGCCGACATCTGATCTAATCCTCTAAAAACAGACGGATGGGGATCTGTTCCCCATTCGTCTTGTGGACCGGATGGCAGTCGGGTGTAAACGGACTCTGGAGGCCCCATAGAGCAAAGCGGGCTGCGCCTGTGTCAGCTCTGCATAAGCGGAGTGGATACGGAACAGCCATCCGCCTGCTCAGCGGCGATCAGCGGACAGAATCCCCACTGAGCAGGCGGACTCTAACGGAGCCCGCCCCATGTATAAGGGGCCCTAAAGTTCGTTCAGATGTGTGACTCGGGGGTGGCAAAACCAGGCAGTTGAGCTGCTGATTTACTGCCGCCCACCTGAACACATGCAACTGCTCAGAACTGTAGACATGTTGTATTTTATGGGCATGGCAAAAATGAAACAAGATGTTGAAATCAGTGGGCATTACCGCAACACGCCCCACGCAAGTCCTGCAATGTCACGTATGTGAGAGAGGATTATAACCCCCATCAGTTTTTTTTTCTTTTTGTGCCATCTGTGTAGCATTGGTGAGATTTTCCTTCATTTCCTGTCCATAGCCAAAAGGGGAAGTGAGAGGAAATCCCTCCAAAGTGAGGGAATTCCCAGTTGTCACCAAAACTAGTGTCCCCATTGGAAGATTCACCCTCTATTCCTGTTCTGGTGACAACCCAATATTTTTTTTTTTGTTCACTTTCAGTGATAATGGTAAACAGGACAAATAGAGAGGCTGAATCTCCCTGTTGGGGGTACAGACAGCAATATAAGCCCGACAGGGGTTCTAATCCATCTCCACTCCATCCAAAACAGAAAACCAAGTTTTGCCTTTAGGTATACTTTAAACCAGTGAAATATTTTACTTTTTTTGGCTGATGTGGGTCATTGGACTCCTATGCCTTTATTGTGTAACGGCCAAGTATGGGGTTATTTAGCAAGGTGCAAATTACTGTACTCAGAGAAGCCAATCGGAAAATATCATATGCCAGTGGCTTTGGTGAAGTCAATTCTGATTGGCTGCTATTAGATATGGTACATTGTATTTTTAGCTTTTTGCTCCTTGCACTGCTTAATGAGGATTTCCATTGGTGGGTTTTGTCTTCCACTCCAGACCATTGTGACTATCTGCAGCCAGCTGCCCAAGACAAATATCGCCTCTCTCCTCATCGGTCTCATCGCTATCGCTGTCCTGTTCGCAGTGAAGTTCCTGAACGAGAAATATATTTCGAAGATTCGATTTCCTATACCAATCGAGTTGATCACGGTGGGGCTTCCAGCAGAGAAATTTCATTCCAAACATGCATGGTTTTACAATACACGGCGCAGCAGTATGAATCCTAAACCTGGATGCTTTTAAAGTGAAACTCCACTGAAAACTCTCTTTTCTGGAAATGACCATGAGACGGAACTCCAGCCAAAAATAACAAGAAGAAAAATGAATAGCCCAGTAAAAGATAAAATAGCAAAAGCAGCTTTTGCTTCAATATTTAGCTTCAGCCCTGAGATTCCCTTGCAGTATTTTTTTTTCCACCACTAGATGTCTTCAGTCTGATAGCCAGCATCCTTCAACTCACTTCCTCTGACCCCCCCCCCCCCCCCCCATGCGGGAGATGGAGAGGAAGACGCAGTGATCCTAAGACTCCCGGCCAATCGGGTCCCGGGACCGGGCTCGGGGCGCAGTGCTCTGCGTCCCGAGCCCACCTTTTTTTTTTTTTTTTTGCCAATTGGCGCCTCTAATCATGTGCTTAAAAAAAAAAAAAAAAACCCCATTGAAATCCATACGTCCGGCGCCTTGCATGGATTAGGTGGCAGCACCCCTGTGCCCTGTATGGACGGGCCACCACTGCTTCCTATCAGCATGCTTCTTGCCAGTGCTTGAATTAATTGGATTCATGTGCTGCTACTTCCTCTCACTCCTCAGTCCTGCTGCATAGGAACTTGTCAGAAACCATGAAATCAGGCCGAGACAGAAGTCCGGTTAAATCACACTTGTTTAATAATAAAAGTAAAAAGAACAAACGTAGTCAAAACATAGCCAAAGTTCAGTAACCGGAACGGATAGTCAGCCAAGCCAGAAGTCAGGGATCAATGTAGTGGAACAGCAAGCAGGATCTGGAGCCAGAAGGGATGTCGGTAAAGCAAGCCTTGAACAGGATCACAGGAGAATGTTTCTGTGATGTTGACCAAGGCGAAAGCAGAGCTCCTCTGGACTGGACGGCTTAAGTAGGCAGGACTGATGAGCAGCATATCATCAACAGCTGAGTAACTGTAACAGTGTAAACGTAGTCAAAACATAGCCAGAGTTCAGGAACCGGAATGGATAGTCAGACAAGCCAAAACGTCAGGGAGCCAGAAGGGATGTCAGCCAAGCAAGTCTTTAACAGGAACACAGGAGAGCTTCTCTAGAGATGTGACCAAGGCGAAGGCAGAGATCAACTGGACTGGACGGCTTAAGTAGGCAGGACTGACGAGCAGGATATCATCAACAGGTGAGTAACTGTGGAGAGATAGCTGTTGGCTAATTGCCAGCTCCTGAGCGGCCAGCTCAGAGAAGGAAGGGCTGAGCCCAGCCCTGACAGAACTGTAAAAGGCTGATATACTGCTTGTCTTTGAAGCTGATGTTTAGGGATGGACTATTTTACATACTTATATTGATCCAGCTTGGACCAATGTAAGTATGTATATAACATACTCATACCTCCTAACTTTTTGAGATGGGAGCGAGGGACATCTACAAGCAAAAGTATGTCGGCATAGGACACACACTCCTGCCACGCCCTCTTAAAGGAGAATTGTACAAAAAAAGTATTAGTTAAACCCACGGGTGCTTTTCTACCACTACTATCCCTATATATAGGCTGTTGAAATTTACAATTGGAGAAATTTATAAATTGTATGAAAGGTTTAGCACTGGGAAACCCTTTTTGAAAGATAAATAGTGAATTTTATATACAACTATATAGATCAGACCAAAATGAGGGACAGAGGGACTTTGTTCCAAATCAGGGACAGACCCTCAAAATCAGGGACAGTTGAAAGCTATGGCTGACGTGATCCTGAAGCTGTCCTGCCTGGTCTGGAGAAAGCTGTAGGACAGTGTTCATCAACCCTGTCCACAGGGCCCACTAACAGGCCAGGTTTGCAAGATAACTGAAATACATCACAGGTGATATCATTTGCTGCTCAGTGATTGCAGTATTCTAGTCTGCCTCTCCCCAAGGTAATACATAAAACCTGGCCTGTTAGGGGGCCCTGAGGACAGGGTTGATGACCACTGCTGTAGGAGACCCCCTGCTTGAGAGAGCCAGGAAGAAGGCTGGTCTCTCAGAAGGGCATGGTGACTCACTTGGAGGACACACTTAAGGTTCTGACACTTTGAAGCTGGACACCCAGAGATTCTGTAAGTGTTCTACTACAGTACTGTATCTGGGACCTCTAACCCTCACCTCCTTAACCGTTCTGCAATAAAAAGACAAAAGTGACTGGCGCCCAATATCCTTTCTTGGTCCCCTCATTTTAGCCATGGACTCGGCCCTGGGGTGAAGCCCGCCCCTGGCCTCTAGAGGTGCTATCCTGCCTTTGGGGTGTCAGAAGAGTGCTACACATTTTACACAATCTGATACTGGAAGACCATGTTTGAGGTCAGGCAGTTAGATTTCAGGTGATCTTGAAACCCAATTCTCAAGTTGGAGAGCCAAAATAATGCAGCAATTTAGAATTTGGATGAAAGGTTTAGCACTGGGAAACACTTTTTGAAAGATCAGTAGTGCATTTTTATATACGACTGTATAGATCAGACCAAAATGAGAGACAAATTAGGAGGACACAAGGACTTTGTTTCAAATCAGGGACAGTCAGCAGCTATGCATACCTGTGGGATCCCTGTGGATCCTGGAAATTGCTGTAGTAGGCACCACTACTACAGTGACCACCGCTACCTTCCAGTTGCCCTGCCGGTTAGTGAACAAGGGAGGTTGCTCAGTTGTCACGGGCTCCATTCAGAGAACACTTTTTAATCTTCTCAATGGATGTAAAACGTTCTGTGATTGGAAGAGGTGGAGATTGTGACATCACCACCTTGTCACTACTCCTCTAAAAAATGTATTTTGTTTTTGGGCCTCAATTAATATATTGCACATCTTGGATTATAAATGTATTCACCTACAATGCAAAAGTCAGACGGCATCCAGTTAAAGTACGTCTCTGACTTTTGTGCTTCAGGTGTACCCAAATCATTGTATAAAGCAATGTTGTGTAGCAGCTGCACCTAAAACCCCCTGTCTTCTCTGTGTTTAGCTAATTGTGGCCACTGGGATAGCGTACGGTGCCGATCTGAACAAAGCGTATGGTGTGGACATTGTTGGAGACATCCCAACTGGGTAAGCTCTGAATAATGTATGAGACTAATTAGCTGCAGCAAGCAAATGTGTGTAATTAGACTTAAATTGGGAAAGTCTCTTATGTGTAAATTAGCTGAGCCAGGAAATCCTCAAACGGTTGTCTGTGCCGGGTTTGCTTTAATATTTTGGAGGTCGTGGTGACCTTGATGTCCTGTACCTTCTCTACACGTCTGATGGCTACAACATGCTGAAGAGAACTTGTGGACTCTCAATTAGTCCTAATTAACTAACGTGTGACTAAGGACATGCCAGAACCCTTCCAGAAAGGATCGTTGTCCTTTTTTTGGTTGCACTGGACTGTTATTTGGTTCCAACAAGTTAAGCAATAGAATACTGCTCCAGGTCAGCCGTCCAGCACACTCCTCCACACTACCCTCTTTGTTAAGTGGTAGGCTCAGTTCGCTCTACTGTAGCTATGTAGAATCAAGTGGCTCGTACAACTGCACTCTCAGGCAACCTCATCTTTTATTGAAAAGCATATAAAAGCAACTTGTGACAGTTACACAGACATTGTGGGGACTAAAGAGGTTGAGCCCTCACGGTGTTTGACAATTTGCTTATATATGCTTTTCAATACAGATGAGGTTGCTTGGAGTGCGGTTGTCTGAACCACTTGATTCTATATGTTGTGTGGTTGGTCTGACATGGCTAAGTTGGGTTCCTTAACATGGACCTGGAGTCAGATATCTGTTAAGTGCCAAGTAATGGGTAATTGTGATGCTCCCAGGTATTTTTACCTCTCAACGAGATCCCAGTACTCCCTCTTGCAATGCCTTCATCTACTTTCTGTCCATAAGGAGGCACCATCTTTGTTGAAGCATCATCCAAGTGTAACCATCTACTTCCTGGACTGAGATGCCAGCTCAAAGATGTCACAATTATGCAATTCTTGGCTGTTTTCACAAATGTCTGACACAGATAAGCCCCTGCTGCAGCCTCTCACCTTGCAACTTGCTCTAAATTTAAAATTTTTGCAATCTGGTCATGGGGCAGGAGACCGAGGAAATGCTTCATCCTGCCTGCAGTGGACTGATGAGATAGCTTAGCTTAGACAAAGTAACCAGACTGGAGCTCAAGGCTGGCTGCTTTATAATACAAATTACAGCTGTACTTCACATTGACACTGTTGCTGTATATGTGGACATGTTAGGAATTTGTTAATTCAGACTTGTAAAGTTACTGACAGGTCCACATTAATGTTCTCTTAATTCAGTGGTGTATATCTCTATCCATCCGCTCCATGATGCAGCTCTCTGTGAGCTGGGGTACATCTGGGGATCTCTGGAGGAGTCAAAGAATGTATAGAGAAAAGCACTACAGAAATTTTGTAAGATCGGAAAAGTTTTACTTTGCACAATATGTGGTCACAAAGAGAAGCCAACACGCTTTGGGGGCTCAACTTTCTGTTCATCAAGGCCAAGAAACAAGATAACCTAGAGAATAAAATAGAAATGTATTAAGAAAGGTTGTGGAAGATAGCGCTTCCATGCACTGGTGGTTAGTGGAAAGAATGAGTGGTGTTCATGCTAGAACTTTATGGGTACCATCAGGCAGATCAGTCCATCAATGTTCACAGCACAAGGAACTCCTAGCAACCTTTGGAGAAACCCTGGTTGAGGAAGACTGGTTTATAGCATGTGATGGTAAATGTGATAACCAAAGTATACATAATATAGAGCTGTTTGCGTAAAATAAATATGTTAACACAGCATAATGTTAGTATTATCTTCACAAAGAGCGATAGGGTAAAGATGATGAAAATATTATTATATATAAAATGATTATAAATAAAATGTAAAAAAATAATTGTTTTCCAAAGTTATCTTGTTTATTAGCTGTGACGGAACCGTCCAGCACCCGGCTTGGGTGCTTCCGTCAGTATACAGCCTCCTCCAGTCTGGACCCAGGAGCCAGGTATTATAGCTGAATATTGCACCCAGGATACTAGACGGCACTAGCTTAGGTGAAGACTGGAACTAACTTTATTGTAAATTCTCACAATATATAGCACACAAGGTCAGGTAGGGCCTAATCACATTACCCTGACAATACAAACTGTAAACAAGAATATAATTAACATAGCTAAGGAACAGCCAACATAAGCATAATGCTAATCCACATCTAGCAACTAATAGAGATCTAATTAACATGAACTAATTAACACCTAGCCAATTAAACTTAGTAAAGTGGACACAATATTAATCACATCTCCAAGAGATGAGCAGACAGACAGAAACAATAGGTAACTGAACAATAAATGGGAATTCACACCTAGGCAATTCTTTGATTAATCAGTGATCCCAGATTGTCCAGCACCAGTCTACAACGGTCTATGGGACAAAACCTATACAATGTTCCAGCAGTCTGAAAAAGTGGATTTAATTTATCTTCATAGATTTCTTGAGAGCTATTGTTGATAAATATTTCTGTCCCAAGTGATGGAGCCTCTCCAACCCGGTCTGCAGAAGGGCCACTATATTTTCGCTGACCATTAATCTGTACAGGATTAATATTACACCTCCCGACCACTCCAGAAGGGAAGCTTTATTGTTCTTATTTAGAGAATGAATCCAAGCTTTGGTCTCAGCGTTCATCACATTGTTGTCCATCATTAGAGAAGGATCTGCTCCATGGGCCATAATCAGTGGGTAGGAGGCTTGCCCCTAGTCCTCCCCAAAAGCCTCTGTTCCAGTTGGGTTTGTCACATTAGCCTTGATGGAGGAGTGTTGAACTCCCGAAATGTGTTGGTTTCTGTTTATGATCACTTGTTGCAAAGTAAAGATTTGCTGGACATTTTCTATGGCGCTCTCGTTCTTGCTACATTCCATGTAAACTAGATGATGAATCTGATACTTCTCCTTTTTTGCTGCAGGCTGAAGGCTCCATTCGTGCCAGACGTTTCCCTCTTTGCCAGTGTGGTCGGCAATGCCTTTGCCATAGCGGTGGTGGTCTACGCCTTTACCATCTCTCTAGTGAAGATGTTTGCAGGGAAACATGGTTACAACATAGACAGTAACCAGGTAAAATCTCCTATAGTACTTGTATGCTATTGGGATAAATGACAGAGCAATAGAAGTTCTCTTGTTCTCTTGTAGGAATTCATCGCTCTTGGCCTCAGTAACTCTGTGGGAAGTTTCTTCCAGTGTTTCACGATTGGGACGGCCATGTCAAGGAGTCTGGTACAGGAGAGCACAGGAGGGAACAGCCAGGTACAGCTGTCTCTGTCTTACTGAGATAAGAGCATCATCTACTAAACTTAGGCATGCATTGATCTACCATATGCCAGGACCAGGTTCTTTTAGCACCCAAGGCAAAAAAGGCCAGAGTGCCCCCTGCAATGAGCTATGAACTACTTCATCAACATAAGTTGCAGGTCCTACCTATTTTTCACCCCCTCCTGCTGAAGCGCCCAAGGCAGCTGCCTCTTCTACCTGCCCTTCAACGCTGCCCTGGACTTACCATCCTCTCAGGGGATCATTTTGCTGGTTGTAGCCTGGGATGGCAGTCCTATTACTTGTCACTATCATACTTTTAGGTCTGCATCCAACCCCTCATTCCTAATCGACAGCCCAATTTTAGAGCAGTAGTCCAGTGCATTGTGGGAACTTTTGTTTTCCTTGATTAAAATATATCTTAGCCCCAGAACAAAAATGTAGTATACTGCAACTTGCCAATCCTTATATGTAGATTTTATTCTTTCTTCGGGCTTTATTTTGCCCCCATTTACTGTTCTGTATCTATGAAGGTGCAGCAATGTTACCCTAGCACAGGAAGTGTGTTAGGACTACAGAACACATACCCACATTTCCTCTGCAGTCTGACATAGGGAAAGGTGTTCTGTAGTCCACACACTAGGGACAATGTACCTGATAAAAGTGAAGCAGCGACGGTATGCACAGGGATTTATAAGCCCACAAGATTTCTGGTAGGATCAATAGATATTTTTTGCACTTATCGAACAGATGTATCAAAACTCTTTCAATATTATATTTCTCAGATTGAATAGGGGGGAAATAAGAGTAGGAGGAGGAGTCAAAACATAGGAACATAAATGTTTTGTATGGAGAACATATACCCAGCTTCCCTTTACACATGCATGTTCCTCTTTACTGGCCACTGGGTGTTGCAGACATTAGCTGTGCAATCTTTTCCAGAAGCAGGTCTGAGTGTAACTGATCAGAAGATTGCATGGCTAAAATCTGCACCACCCAGTGGTCAGCATGCAGATCTAAAGGGGTGCTGGGCATGTGTTCTTTCATATAACATCTAGACTCGGAGAGTCACTTGCTGACACTAATCTCTGTCTCACTTTGGAACAGTAAGCTGTGGAGGTGCATGGACTACATCACATGACTGCATGATAAGAGGCAAAAAAAGGTATCTGAGCTTAGTGAAACTTTTTTAAGGAAAGTTATTGTTAGCGTCTTATATAAAGCTGAATTTCATCATTGGCATTTTTTACATAGACCACCCTGTTTCAATGAAAGTATATATGTGTATATGCCACACCAGTGGGACCCCTGTGGAAGTTGAAAATCACTGTAATAGGCATTGCTAATACAATGATCGGCAACAGTGTCCAGGTCCTGTGCCGAGCGGCTGCCCTGTGGCTTAGTGAACACAGGAGTTTGCGCGATCGACATGGACGCCATTCAGGGAACGCTTTTCTCAATGACTGCAAAGCCTTCTCTGTGTAAACAAGGAGAAGGGTCACTCAACCACAGTGAGTGAACTGATGTGATCAAACAATTGGGATCTGTAGCATTCATTCATGCACAGTTGGATCATTTCATATCGGGCTGGGTGCTGGTTCAAGCAAATTGATCGACTTGCCCCTTTTTGTTCTTGTTCCTGAAACTTGTCTGTCTTTTCGTCAGGTCGCGGGAGTCGTGTCATGTTTGGTTATCCTCATCATCATTCTGAAGGCCGGTGAGCTGTTTAAGACTTTGCCAAAAGTGAGTTCATTTACAGCACGGTGAGTTTATCGGAAATTTGCCTTTTGTCTTCTATAAGCAAGAAAAAACTTAGTGCTCAAGGCATGGTATACCCCATTGTGGACTTTTATTAGACAGACCAGGTAAATAAGTAAAAATAGTAAATTTTATTACATATAAACATCAATAAGAAATTGGAACAATATTATGACATCACATAAATTAAAGATACATAATACCAAAATTAACGCAATGTATGTTGAACAAACTGCCCATGAGGAACAGATGGGCTAGCAGTGTGGCATACTGTTCGGACAAAAATAGTCCTCCTTCAGAGGATTTGTGTCATATGGGTAACGGAAGTTCTATAATGTAGATACATGATATGTATTATTAGTTTAATATATAGAAAAACAAAGAATATATATATATATATATATATATATATATATATATATATACACACATACATCTCATCTTATAAAATCAAATAGAGATTGCACATCTTTACTTACAAAACTGCATATACCAATACCACATGTGACCAGAAAATGGAATGATCATTGGTCCCACATATTGGAAAGTGCAAAGCCGATGGACTCCCAGGTGAAAATAGGGACAGCATGGAGGAGTGGCAGCAAGTGCTTCAACTACGAGGACCCCCTAGCATAGGAGCAACTGCTCCTGCCGATATTTGACCAGCAGTCAGGAAGTGAAGAGTCCTTGTGGAGACAAAGGAGTATTTAAATGCTCATCTGTATGGATAAGCAAAGGGTATGTATTAGGATTTATATGAGGTTTATCTTTCAGAAAAGAAGGGATATATATAAATAAACAGTAATGGTTGTATATGAAGGTTACTCTGTATGGGCATAAAAATGCCCAACCCTAACATACACACACAATCCATCATAAAGATAAGAATAAAAATGTTTTTTCAAAAAGTGGCTCCAATTCCTACATACCTTCTAAATCCAATTCAACAGGTCCAGTACATCCACCTTGCGCCTCCGCGGCATCTTAAATGATTGTCTAGGGTGCTGGTAGATATACAGGTGTCAGGGAGTAATTAGCCCAATCGCATCACTGTGCAATTGGGAACGGCTGGTCAATGTAGTCAGGTTGTCAGCGCCAATGATTGCCGCATGGCATTCATCACTGAGTCCTTCGGCGCGATGGGGGCAGAGTGGCGTATCGCGCCACCGACGCGCATGCGCCTACCGTCTGCGCTTCAGATGGATTGCAAGCTGGAAGGAAATCCACAGCAAGCCACGGATCCCAAAGTCAAAAGAATGTCCGGAGCGCCCCCCCCCCCAACGAAATTGAAGAGTCCACAGAGTCCCACGCACGCAGCCGCCAACAACCTCCCGCAGTTCCCTGATGGGAGTGAGATTGCCAGTCCCGGTGTGTGGGTACCCATAATCTCTGCACAGTTGATGCCTTGAAATAAGTAGCTGAGAAATGACACCTAGTGATAATACCAGGAAATAAAAGGAAATAAGAAGAGACATTGAAGAAAAGAGGCCTAGTGTTAATAAGGCAATACATAATTAGCAATCTAGTGTGTAGTACATGGAAATGATCCTCCACCGATTTTTAAACATTCAATTGTTATAGTGGGGATATAAGTACAATTTGAAAGGGAATTACGCCTACAACCCCCCCACCCCCCCCCCGCCAACAAAAAAAAAAAGAGAAGGGAAATATATAAATCCAGTTCACATACACCTGACTGGAATCCTGAAAGATAGGGCTTAAAATTGAAAGAATTGTCTTCTATAAGTGACATAACAGCAGGAAGTACACAAGGTGAACCCCGTACAATGACAATGATTGTTCTCTCTTTGTACACCGAAAGAACATTTCGCCTTAAAATTATTTTGTAACCAAAGTGACAGTTGTAATAACACCAATAAAATAATGAAAGCTCAATCAAACTTTCAGTTTAAACCAATTAAATGCATTCCAGGTGCATACAACAAAGGGTGTACAAAGTCCTACCAGTTTTTTCTTTACAAAGCAGCTGCAGCCTGAATAAAGAAGCCTGTTCCTTCGCAGCATACTGCAGAGAAGGATTCTTGCTCTCTGTGGGGTGGGGTGGGGGAGCAGTGGTCTCTATGCAGAGGTTTGGAACACTCTTGACTTAGACCTAAAGCTTTGCAATCAGCAAAGCCCATGCCCCTGCGGATTGGAGAGCTCTGACTCAACAGGGGGCATGTTGGACCTTGGCTTCCACAATCCAGTTAAACTAAAAACCTGGAAATGCTTGCATAATCACGGTTACAATTTTTTTTCAAGTATTGCTGTAGTGCATCACTGGTGGTACAGGACCAAGTTTTAGGAAGTTTGCTCCCAGTGACCCTGTGAGGTGCTGTCTGAATTCTAGCTGAAGTGAACTGTAACTTTAGCAATAGTGTATCCAGGAAATAAATTCCTACCCATCGTCAAATTCAAACTTCATGCACAAGACTCCTGACAATGGACGATCTTTCAGTTGACCTGAATGTTGGTCTACCCACTTACCTTGAAAATTGCCTCTGGCTAAGCAGTGGCTCTCACACATTTTATCTAGTTCAGGGGTCTTCAAACATTCTAAATGTAACACACCCCCCAAGGAGCTGCGGGCTTTGATGGTCCTGTTTCCCCAATTTAGTGCACACACTGCCAGGAACACAGTATTTTCCTTCACTCACACTGGCTTAAATAAACAGTCTAGGGGTGTCTCTTGTTTTTTTATTGCTGAGCTGAACTTAAATGGGTATGGGGGAACACATGGGATGCCCAAAAGAACCGAAATAGCCGAGGACACTTTTCATCACAATTCTGACAGAGGCCTTCCACAAAGTTCACTACTTGCTGGAAGAATGCCTAGAACTTTCTTCTTTGAAGAACTGAACACTGCACAAGGCCCCTAGGGCACAGGGATTAGGTTAGTACCCACAATGCCACAGGATCATCTGTTGCCTCCTCCTGATATCTACCAGGCACTCTTCAGTGAAGTATAAACAGACTCACTACCCCACAGAACCAGTGGACATTCTTCTCTCCAGCCTTCACCTGGTATCCTCCAGTAAGCTTCTCCAGACTGTAAAGGAGAAATGCCAGATTTTCGAGAATAGGCCCGCCAGCGTAGACTATAGCTGGGACCTCTGACCTTCAAGAAGAGTCTCCAGTAGACTGCCCAGAGGGGCAGTGCTCCTCAGACACGGGACTCCTCTGGCAGAACTGGCCCCGGGATCCAACAAAAGAACCCCTCTGCTTCAGGCTTTAGTCTATTTATGACCTCTTCAGCCACCTACTGGACACACCTCTCTAGGAATTGGTGGGTTCCCATAAATATTTAGGCTGCTCTCTTATTCTTCCTCCCAATCAATCCAGCAGACCAGAACAATCAACTCCTGCTCCACTGGTTACAGAGAAGCGGAACTAGATTTGCTTAACAACCTATACTGACTGGGAGGGTGTTACATAAACAAATGGCTAGTTTACTGTTCTTCAGACTTCGAGGGGGCTGAGGGCGGCCTGTGGCCAGAGGGAGGAGTAAACAATGACTTGGCTTGGTGATCAGTGGAAGTAAAAATATTTATATAGCGCCTGTGGTCAGTAGAAGGAGAAATTGTGCCCCATCATTGGTGTCAGGGGGAGGAATAGTGCCCCATCATTGGTATCAGTGGGAGGAATAGTGCCCGATCATTGGGGTCAGTAGGAATAGTGCCCCATCATTGGTATCAGTAGGAGGAATAGTGCCCCATCATTGGTATCAGTAGGAGGAATAGTGCCCCATCATTGGTATCAGTGGGAGGAATAGTGCCCCATCATTGGTATCAGTGGGAGGAATACTGCCCCATCATTGGTATCAGTGGGAGGAATACTGCCCTATCATTGAGGTACATGGCGCTGGAACAGCAGTGAACCCTGTTAGGAGGTCCAGACCATGAAACTAATCATATGGGGATTCAGCTGACAGGTGGTAGAGCAGATTGGTGCTCGTTAGATCGTCACTAACTAATGTAAAACTTCCTTCCTCCCAGGCAATCCTGGCATCAGTTGTCATCGTGAATTTGAAGGGTATCTTCAAGCAGTTCAGAGACATCCCCTTGCTATGGAGAACAAACAGAATTGACTTGGTAAAGCAATGTTCAACTAAGCAGATACTGCAGAGTTTATGAAGCTTGAGAGACAAATGTATTTCTATGTGGAAGGCGATAAAAGGAAAGTGAAATGATAATCCACTCAAAAGCTAAATCTTGCAACCCTGTGGTCGTAAAGTCCACCGCTGTCAACCAACTTATCTATCTAAACCCAAAGGCAAAATTAGTATTTTATATTGCAACATTTTTTTTCTCTTTTTATTTGTTACATTACATTTGTTCTGTGAGAATAAGGGCAAACTTGGGCAATTTTCTCTCCAGGTCAAATGTTAGTCATTCAAAAAAGTATTGTGAATCAGGAGAATACTACATTATGGCCACTAGATGGAGCTGACAAACATAGTAAATACAGTGCCTTGAAAAAGTATTCACGGGGGGGCGTGTCCGAGCGTTGAGGTGGATGGACGCAGTGCAGAGGAGCTCCGCTTAGCCCTCTGCAATCCACGGCCATCCGAAACAAATAAACGTTAGAGTTTACCCCAAACTCTACCCTGCAGCTACTGGGCACTAGCAGAGTCTCCTCCCGGGGGTATTTGAGTGGATTGGATGGCGGATTGGGCAGTTTTCGGGCCGCGGCCGGCCTCACTCCACAGACACCGGCCGCCATCTTGCGGCCTACGGGACACTCGGAATCCCCGGCCTCGAGTGCCGCGATCGGCGGTACGGAGGCTGATCGGCCGGCCTGCGGCTGGGAGCGCCGTATCCGGAGCAGACCGGACTGAGAGGGGACCCCAGGAAACACAGAGGAAGCAGGCCCCGATCATCCGCGGCCTACAGCAGGCCCGAGGCCTCCAACATCGCTGGTCTTTGGTGCCGCGGCCGGAGGTAAGGGGGACAGCACACTCACCTCCACATACAGCGGCCACCCCCTGGACATAACCAGCAGGCTGATAGCCTGCACGGACCCCTCACTGACCCCAGGAAGCTGAGTAAAAGGTCCCCTCAGAGACATCCAGGGACGGCCGCCATCTTGTGGCCTAACCTATGAAACAGGCCTGCACCCTCAGACTCTATACCCTGCCTGGACAGTGATCTCACCTACGAATCCCCACACACAAGGTGCTTAAGCTTTGCGCCCATGCTGACGGGGTGAGGCCACTGTTGCTGCAGGCCTGCCCCTCCTCCCCAGTCCCCCTCATCCACGTAGAGGCTGGATTTTGATGGAGAGTGACCAAATATGGATGGCTGAGGACCCGCGCCCCTGAGTCCCGTGCTATCCCGACAGCTACAGGCTATCTCCATAACATAGCACACCTGCATACTACATGGCGGCAACTAGCTCACACTCCACGGAGCTTACTGACCCTCAACAAGGCACCATACAGAGGTATTTACTTAGAACAGCGCAGACCGATCCCCGGACCCCCAAAGACAAGATGGCGCCCGGCCGCAACCCGGGAAAGACCAAGCCTCCCGCTTCCTCTACAGCAACAGCCTGCATGGCGGAGGACAATAATGAGAAACTCCAGAATTCTAAGGGTGAGCCATCAACCTCCTCCACAAGGTCAGTCACATCACCTGACACAGGCATCGGGGAATCCCAGTCAGTTACGCACCCCTTATCAGGAGAACCCATTAGAACGGAGGCTGCTGCCCTTCTCTCTGCTTTCAGAACTGATTTCGAATCATGGGCTAGCAAAATGGAAGCTTCCCTACATGTGGAGCTGAACGCTCTGAGGCAACAAGTCACAGCCAACGAGGAAGCAGTATCGGTCTTAACCAATGCTCAAGATGACCATGAAGCACGTATAGCAGCCCTTGAATCCTCATCCGCGACACATATGCGGCGCCTACGCCACCAACAACTCCGCATAGAAGACAGCGAAAATCGCAGTCGCAGAAATAACATTAGACTGCAAGGCATACCGGAGGCAACATCTGGAGCAGAATTGAAGCCCACTGTCATAACTATCCTCAATAAAGTTTTGGGAAGAGAGGCAGCATCACCAATTGAACTGGATCGTGTTCACAGGGTGGGAGGGCCAGGGGGGGCCCGAGACGGTCGCCCCCGAGATGTTTTATGTCGGGTCCACTATTTCACCTTAAAAGAAGAGATCATGCGAAAGGCATGGAACCTGGGCTCTGTGGACTTCTTTGGAGCCCCTATCCACCTATACCCTGACTTATCTCGCAACACGCTGTACATGCGTCGAGTGGTGCGCCCTCTACTTGACCTTATACGGCAAGCCGGAGCTACCTATACATGGGGTCACCCCTTCAGCATCAAGGTGATACGGGGCGACAGCAGATTCACGCTTTCTGACCCAGATCAACTGCCCGACTTCTTTCTCTTTATTGAACAGGAACCGATAGAAGTATTAAACTGGTTAGACCCTCCAGAGGATAGATCAAGACAGCTGGGACTTGGCCCACTTCCACAACGCCGCAGACGTCCTAGGTCTAGATCAGTCTCTTCCGGTCCAGGGATAAGAAGACCTACTTCTCCAGAAGATTAACTCAGTAGCTATTTGGGGACTGATGGCTTGTTTTGTCTTGCCATGCCAATTATATTTCCGAGGGCTCCCAGTAGTTTTGCTGCATTTTTCAAGTGGCATGGGATGTTTTTCGATCCCTTAACTGTGCTTTTCCTACTTGAAAGCTAAGACCTCCAGTAAGCCTAATAGGGGATACAGTGAATATAGGGTTCGGATCTACTGGCTCTTTCCCTGCTCTTTGCCAATATACTATTTGGCTGGGGTTCGGGTGAGAACATAGATTGAAGCCACTTTTGTACCTCTCACTATGACGAACATCAGGTAAAGCAAATGTATACCAATGTTTTATTTTCCAAAGATGTTCTGTTTTGTCTCAGACTGATCCCTCTCACCCTCTCCTGATATTATATGCAGTGAGGGATGGGTGGCGGGGGTGGGGGTGCTGCCCTGGGGGGGGTCTGGCACTTGGTCTTACTCAATCTCTGCTTCAGAGGATACAGGTCTTAAGAGCGCTACGTATGGAGCAGCGGATTGCTCCCTCAGGGGGTCCCCCCGTTCCCTATACCTCCCATATACTCACAATATTGTTTGGCTCCATAACCTTCTTTATATGCCAGAGCCAAGGTAATTGTTATATGTTTACCCTAGGGTTAAGTATTTGACCTCCAGTAAGCCTAGTAGGGGATATAGTGAATATAGGGTTCAGATTTACTGGCTCTTTCCCTGCTCTTTACCAATATACTATTTGGCTGGGGTTCGGGTGAGAACATAGATTGAAGCCACTTTTGTGCCTCTCACTATGACGAACGTCAGATAAAGCAAATGTATACCAATGTTTTATTTTCTTATTCTCCAAAGATGTTCTGTTTTGTCTCAGACTGATCCCTCTCACCCTCTCCTGATATTATATGCAGTGGGGGACGTGTGGCGGGGGTGGGGGAGCTGCCCTGGGGGGGGGGGGTCTGGCACTTGGCCTTACTCAATCTCTGCTTCAGAGGATACAGGTCTAAAGGGCGCTACGCATGGAGCAGCGGATTGCCCCCTCGGGGGGTTTCCCCCGCTCCCTATACCTCCCATATACTTACAATATTGTTTTGGCTCCATAACCTTCTTTATATGCCAGAGCCAAGGTAATTGTTATATGTTTACCCTGGGGTTAATTATTTGAACCCAATGCACATACTTGGTTGACTGTTATCACTTGTTGCTGTTAAGCTGCCTTATGCCCCACACTTGTTTACTATTAAATATTAAGTGTGCCATACATATTACTTACATGCCTGATCTGCTGTCGGGATCACGGCTCAGGTCCATTCATCCTGATCTTTCCCCCACAATAGGACAGGCACAGTTTGTGCCTAAAACGTGATCTTTCACGCAGTGTTTTGCACTAGCGAACACATTAGTTTCCCAGACACATCCATTTAGGTGTCTTTTCATTTATACCTTACTTCTTCCATTCTACACACGCTCCTTTCTTATCTCTTACTCCTCTCCCCCCCCCCCCCCCCTTCTTTTTTCCCTTTTTTTTTTTTTCTCCTCTTTCTCTTCCCCTCATTTTTCCCTTTTCTTTTTTCTTCCTTTTATGCTCCCTATACCTTTCCTCTATATTCTATTACTCTCTCTCCTTTACAGCCTTTGGCACTCCAGCATGGCTCACACGGTGACTTTGCGCCCACACCTGAAACTTTGTTCGTATAATGCAAACGGACTTAACATCGCGTCGAAACGTGGGCAAATTCTGTATCAGATGCACAAAAGACAGGTCAGCATACTTTTGCTACAGGAGACCCACTTCCATTCTGACTCCACTCCTTCCTGCTCCAATAGATATTTTAATAGATGGATTCACAGTACCAACCCGACGCAAAAATCTAAGGGAGTATCTATTGCGTTCCATAAAACACTCCCTATTGAGCTGCTCGATCATGTTGCAGACCCCCAGGGCAGGTATGTTTTTGCGAAAATTTCCCTATGGGGGACTAAACTGACGATAGCTAACATATACTTGCCTAATACACACCAAGTCCCATCAGCCTTGCAGTACCTAAAGATTTTGGCGGGTTTCGCGGAGGGCAAGATCATACTCGGAGGGGACTTCAATACCCCCTTGGATCCACTTTTGGATTCATCGACATCCCGTTCCTCTATATCCTTCCCGAAAATACGGGCCCTAAGACGGGCCACCCACAATATGCATCTCATTGACGTATGGCGAATACTGTATCCCGACTCACGAAACTACACACACTTCTCTAACGTACACCAATCATACAGTCGATTAGATTATTTCCTAATCGATCACGGCTGCTTAGATTGGTCCCCCAGTTGTGAAATAGACCCTATGGTTTGGTCCGACCACTCACCTATATTCCTGACGCTTACAATCCCCTCTACTCCAATAAAAGAATGGACATGGAGGTTAAATGACTCTCTCTTGACTGAACCAGGGTTTGATACACAGATAGCGGAGACGATATCAAACTTTTTCACAGACCACACCTCTGACGACACCTCACCACCCATTAAATGGGAGGCATTGAAGGCGGTATTACGGGGTAGGTTTATTCAAATGGGAGCCCGCATGAAAAAGGAACGCTCAGTTGCGATAGCTAAGGCAATACACAAGCTTAGGACACTAGAAACTACTCATAAGCGTTCTCCGACGGTGGAAGTGCTTGCGGAGGTTTCTTCCGCTCGCACTCAACTTAGAGAGTTATATGAGGCATCAGCCCGCACGTTTGAGGACAAATTAGCCTTCCATCAATACAAATTTCGGGATAAATGTGGTAGATCCCTGGCTCGCACCCTACATACCAAACAACCTAACACCTTCATACCCCTCATACGGGACAGTTCTGGGAAAACTGTCTCATCACCATCTGAGATGGGGCAGGTGTTCCGGGACTTTTATCAATCCTTATATAATATACCTACAGCAAGCCCCACTGAATCTCCCCTCACTGTAGCGGAAACACAAGCCTCCTACATTGCGCAAACTGCACTACCCACTCTAGATAACGAAGCAATAGAGGATCTTGAGGCCCCGATTACGGAAGACGAGGTTGCCCGCGCCATCGCTTCTACCCCGTCTGGTAAAAGCCCGGGTCCTGATGGCTTTACCCCAAAATTTTACAAACAATTTGCTCCCCTCCTTACTCCCTTCTTGACAAAAGTATTTAACTCCATCTCTGAGCGATCAGTGTTCCCGCCACAAACCTTAGAGGCACATATTACCCTCATCCCCAAACCAGACAAAGACCTGACTGTATGTGCTAATTACCGACCTATCTCGCTAATAGGAGTAGATCTAAAGGTATATGCAAAAGTGCTAGCTAACAGGTTACAACCATTGTTACCCCGCTTAATACACCTAGATCAGGTGGGCTTTGTGAGTGGAAGAGAGGCGCGAGATAACACCCTAAAAACACTCCTCATCGCGGATTATGCTCGGGCCCACAATATCCCATTGTGCCTTCTCACAGTCGATGCAGAAAAGGCCTTCGACCGTGTCGACTGGCAATTTCTCCGCCTATCATTACAACAACTAGGTCTAGGACCAAACATGATTTCCAAAATAATGTCCCTCTACACATCTCCCTCCGCTAGGATTAGACTAAACGGCTCCCTATCTCCAAAATTTACCATACACAATGGAACGCGGCAAGGGTGCCCCTTGTCCCCCATTCTTTATGTGATTGTTATGGAACATCTAGCTGTTGCCCTTAGAAATAACCCGGATATCCATGGTGTTAGTATAGGCCCCCTACACACTAAAATTGCCCTGTTTGCTGATGACCTACTCATATTTGTAACTCAACCGCAAGTTTCCCTACCCTCCATCATGCAGGAGTTTCAGAGGTATGGAGCGGTTAGTAACTTTAAAGTTAATCTTAATAAGTCGGAAATCCTCAACATCTCACTCCCAGCAGCGGCTCTCCAACAGCTCGCATCTTCCTTCCCTTTTAAGACAAGCTCCACATCTATTCGTTATCTAGGAATCCATATTCCAACAGTTGCGTCTCAATTATTTTCCAGCAACTTCACCCCTTTACTTCTTAGAACTCAAGCGGACTTGGCCACATATACCTCTAAACAGCTCTCCTGGCTGGGTAGGGTGAATGTCTTGAAAATGGATGTTCTCCCTCGATTCCTATACCTTTTCCAGACCATCCCTATCCATATCCCCACCTCGTTCTTCAAAAGACTTCGCCAGATCTTTTCTAAATTCATATGGCAGGGACATCGCCCCAGGATAAAATATGACACAATGATTCTCCCGAAGGTCAAGGGGGGTGCAGGGGTCCCTGATGCCTCTATATACCATAAGGCAGCAGTACTCGTGCGTATAGTAGATTGGTTCCATCACTCTTCCTCCAAACTTTGGGTCCAATTAGAGAAATATCTTAATGAGGCTGATCTTTGCGCCCTGCCATGGACTCCTACGGCTCAGCGTGGGGACGGCCTACTTTCCACTGCTCTCACTCGTCAAACTCTCCAGATTTGGGACCGCCTGATTTCAGCGAGTAAACTGTCCAAACTCCAGGGCCCGATGACCCCTCTCTTTGGGACTCCGGCCTTCCCCCCAGCAGCAAATACGTTGAGATTTGGGCCCTGGGATAGGGACAGCCATAGACGTCTAGCACAGGTGTTACGGGCTGACCCATCCTTGAGAACAGACATACCCTCTCGGACGGACTTAGGGCCCTCGACAATGTGGCTACAAAGGAGTCAAATAATGTCATACGTACGCACTTTCCCCTCCATCTCAGAGATTCTAGATGACCCATCAGACTTTGACGAGCTGCTCTTACAATCGGACCCACCAACACATGTAGTTTCACTGCTATATTCCCTATTATTGAACATATCTGCCCCTGACCTCCCAACATATACACAGAAATGGGAAACAGAGTTGCAGCACTCCATCTCCCCCACTGATTGGCAAAAAAGCTTTATCCTAACACATAGGATTTCCCTGGCAACCAAGACTCAAGAAAAAGGGTTTAAGTTATTGACGAGGTGGTACAGATGCCCAGTGAATATCAAAAGTTTTAACCCCTCTTTGACAGACAGTTGTTGGAGATGCTTGTCCTCTAGTGGGACAATGCTTCACATCTGGTGGGCTTGCCCTCCAATCTGGAAACTATGGCAAAAGATATTTGACCTATACAGCAGGCTGATGGCGACATCAATTAAGCCCACACCAGAGATAGCCCTATTATCTATACTCCCGGGCCCCCTCAAGTCGATTAAAAAAGATGTACTGCGCCACTTTCTGGCAGCAGTCAGGACAGTAATCCCACGACATTGGAAAACGGCAGATGTGCCTTCCTTGGGAGAATGGGCTGTCGAAGTGGATCAGATAAGAGATCTGGAGCGTCTGTTGGCGCAGGAAGCGGGAAAGGAGGAACAGTTTCTCGCCACCTGGGCCTCGTGGTCAATGTTTCGCTACTCTGATGACTTCTCCCTATGGGTCAGAGATATCCCACCCTCAACCGCCGTCTAGCCATGCTGGGGTGCCTAACACCCCAGGAATCACCGCTTACTTCTACACACGATCTCATTCCCAACTTTCTCTCTGTTTCTTTTTTATTAAGTACTGAACCAACAACACAAACATGTAACTAAAGATCATATACCCAGAATAGTTTAAATGATTTAAATATATATATTAGGTGAATACACGACCCATACAGCATTCTAATTTGATGAAAAGGAGCCCTCAGATAACACTAACACGCGAAACCGTAAGGTTTAATATATGTTGACTCCCACTCGCATGTTATTCCTGTCCTGTATAAAAAATCTATATGTACAATATGATATACCAGTAACTCACCGAAAAATACATGTCAGACTGATCATTCCTATATATGTATGGTTATGATACACATTGCTCTTTGTATATTATATGTACTGTTCTACTGTAAAGAACAGTATTTCTCTGTTAAATCCTGTATTTTCTTGTTTCTCTTTGAAATAAAATAAGATTGAAAGAAAAAGTATTCACACCCTTTGAAATTTTCCACATTTTATCATGTTACAACCAAAAACATAAAAGTGGAAGGAAAATTATAAATGGTTTTCAAAATTTTTTACTAATAAATATGTGAAAAGTGTGGCGTGCATTTGGATCCCCCCCGCCCCTCAGTCAATACTTTGTAGAACCACCTTTTTTGTCCATTCCATTTTCCAAAATAGCTCAAGCTCTGTCAGATTGGATGGAGAGCGTCTGTGAACAGCAATTTTTAAGTCTTGCCACAGGTTTTCTTCTAAGATTGCCCTGTATTTATCTCTATCCATCTTCCCATCAACTTTGACTAGCTTCCCTGTCCCTGCTGAAGAAAGGCATCCCCACAACATGATGCTGCCACCACCATGTTTCACAGTGAGGATGGTGCGTTCAGGGTGATGTGCAGTGTTAGTTTTCTGCCACACATAGCGTTTTGCTTTTAGGCCAAAAAGTTCAATAGTTGTCCTGTGGACAGATTCTCCCACCTGAGCTGTGGATCTCTGCAGCTCCTCCAGAGTTACCATGGGCCTCTTGGCTGCTTCTCTGATGAATGCTCTCCTTGCCCGGCCTGTCAGTTTAGGTGGACAGCCATGTCTTGGTAGGTTTGCAGTTGTGCCATACTCTTTTCATTTTCAGATAATGGGTTGAACAGAGCTCCATGAGATGTTCGAAGCTTGGGATTTTTTTTTATAACTTAACCCTGCTTTAAACTTCTCCACAACTTTATCCCTGACCTGTCTGGTGTGTTCCTTGGCCTGCTGTTTGTTCCCTAAGGTTCTTTAACAAACCTCTGAGGGCTTCACAGAACAGCTGTATTTATACTGATATTAAATTACACACAGGTGGACTCTATTTACTATTTAGATGACTTCTGAAGGTAATTTATTCCACTAGATTTTAGTTAGGGGTATCAGAGTAAGCTCTGGTTCACATTGTAGCGATTTGGCATGCGATTTGACATGTCAAATTGCATGCCAAATCGGCGGCAATTGCACCGTCCGAATTGGTGCGAAGCGCTACATATGCGGCGCCGCACAGATTCCCAAAAGTAGTTTCTGTACTACTTTTGGCGACTTCAGGGTGCAATTGCCATAGACATCTGTGCAGGAACCCACACAGATGTCTCCGAAATCGCCCCCGAAGTCGGGACTGACATGCGGGAATGAAATTGTGCGAATTCAGCTGAACTCGCACAATTTTATTCCCGCTGTCAGTGTGAACCTGGGCTAAAGGGCTGAATACAAATGCATGGCACACGTTTCAGATATTTTTTGAAAACCATTTATCATTTTCCTTCCACTTCACAATTATGTGCCACTTTGTGTTGGTCTATCACATAAAATCCCAATAAAATACTGTGACAAACCTAGCCGGGAGAGAGACTTTTGGGGGGACTGAATGCTAGCCTCCTGCTGATCGATTGTGGGCCCTGGCATTTGGGGGAACGGTGCTCTTTGTGAGCTGTATGCCTGGGGACCCTTGAGGTGGTATTACTGTGGATTCGGGTCCTGATCCCCCAGGACACACAGACTCTGGGGACCCTGGATTTGCCATATTAGAAATACTGTCTGACTCATAATGCTGGGACAAATACTGTTAGGAGATGCTGATGTCAATTCCAGCCACCTGTCTGTCTGTTGCCTGGTAGAATGTGTATTGTAAATAAGTCTAGTATAGGATCTAAGAGTCATTAGATCCCCATTGTTGTTTGTGTTAATTAACTCTGCTATTGTGTGAACAAGAGTTCGGTGTTGATTTGTGATTATGTTGATTGGGTTTTCTGAGCTACAAGACGGCCAGTCTGGCCTAAAGGTCATGTCTGAGTCATCTAGGCTGTCTAAAGGGATTAGTTAAAGGGGTTGTAAAGGTAAAAATGTTTTCACCTTAATGCATTCTATGCATTAAGGTAAAAAAACTTCTGACAATACCGCCGCCCCCAGCCCCCCCCCCCCCCCCCCGTTTTACTTACCTGACCCCTCGAAAGTCGGCTGCTCGCTCCCGACATCCATTCCGCTGCTCAGCCTGGCCGCTGATTGGCTACAGTGGATGGATTGGAAGCAGCGCAGCCATTGGCTCGCGCTGCTGTCAATCACATCCAATGACGCGGCGCACTGGGGGGCGGGGCCGAGTGATACAGTGAACGGCTATAGCCGCCGGCTGTATCACGGGAGCGTGCCCGCAAGAACTAACCACCATGCGAGGGAGCTCGCATTAAGGTGGTTAGTTCTTGCGAGGAGGAGCTGAAACAGCCGGCGAGGGACCCCAGAAGACCAGGTTCGGGGCCACTCTGTGCAGAACGAGCTGCACAGTGAAGGTAAGTATAACATGTTTGTTATTTTTAAAAAATAAAAAAATTACCTTTACAACCCCTTTTAATTAGCCCATGTTAATTAGGTTTCTGGTCACAGGTGTATGTTCAGAGTAATATGAGCAGGAGGTATACACCTCCTCTTTTACTGTATAAAAGAGCCTGTATTCCTTACATACAGCCTGCCTGGTGTTTGTTCTGAGCTACACAACTGGATTAGAATGGCACATAGCTGTAGTTGTAGTCCCGGAGCATCGGATGACCGAACCATCAGATGTTGCGATTTGCAATCTGATTCTATAGCAGCAGAGTGTCGGGAGAGTGGAACCGAGCAAGCAGGGGCTCGTTACATTGGTTGGCAGCGGTGGGATTTGCTCTCCAGTTACTGGGACACTCCAAACCAGCCTGCAGGAGAGCCACGCTGAAAGACTTACTTGAGAGCCGTGGAGGGAATGGTGGGATCGTGCTTCCTTTCCGTGAACACAACCAAAACCATCACCTGGATCCAAGGTCCAGATAGCAGGAGAGGTACGGATACCAGCCACCATGGAAGAGGAATTCAGAAGGAGGTTGCAAGAGATGCAGATACAGCACAGATGACCAGTATCAGAGCAGGTCCTGCTAGGATGGTTTGATTCTATCCGCTGTGAACTCTGGAAGGAAGCGCTAGCCCGTGAGCAGCGAAACCAGGGAAAAGTTCTCCCCTCCATCCATGTAAGGTACTGGTGGCAGTATGAAGTGCAAATGCTGTTATTGGGGGAACAGCCAAACCAGGAGTGGACAGCTGAGTTAAGCAGGCTGATCCGGGCAGAAATGCGGTTGGATGAGAGCTTCAGAGCCCTCCAGTGGTATGTAGCCCAAGTGTGCCCGTGGACAGCGGATGACAGCCCCACGGAAGGCTTTGACTACGATGGCCTGGGACCCTGACTTTGGGAGTGATCGGGAGTGGCGTTTGGAGGAAATAATGGAGCACAGAGAGCGAAGACTGAATGTCTCGAAAGTGCACTGGGCACAGGAAGATTTGGAGTATCTGGCCGTTCAGGAATGGGAGCTTGAGATGGCCTACAGACAGCTGCTAGACTCTGCTCAGCAGCAGGGTGGGGCTCCCTTTGCCAGCAAATACCAGTTGACAACTCTGAAATCCTGGCTGAAGAGTTGACAATGTGGCAGAGTAACAGTGTGCTTTTCCAACCTGCCCCCACAGCTAGGGAGGAGGAGGTCTTATGGCGGATGCAGCAAGTGCTGACTGACGTTGATGATCCTGTTTCTGCATGGGATGATCTTGGATGGAGGAATGTGCCTGTCCAGCAGCATGCCAGAGAATCGGCAGTGGAAAATCTGAAGATTGCTGTCCCCAAACCTGAAGTGCTGACAACAGGGCAGAGCTCTGCTATGAAGACAAGAGAGAGGAGGCGCCTCTGGGTGCAGACGTTTTAAAACAATTTTATTAAAAAGTAGCAACAGCTAGTAATACACTCACATTTAGGTGGTGAATATCAAACAAGGAAATGTCCCAGGTCAATCCAGGGGGTCCGTGTGGCCATCTCTCTCAGCTGGTGGATGTAAGGGGTCTGTGCAGTCTCACAACGCTGGATGTCCTCGGCCGAACAGCGGAGACAGGCACCAGAACGAGGCTTGGGTAACAGCCGATCCTGTCGAGAGATGATGACGTCACACGATATGCGACGCGTTTCCTGAGCCGGCACGCCGTGAATGGTGTGACGGCGGCGCTCCTTCGTCAAGCTGATTGGCTGGGAGCTGGACAGGATGTTTATATGTGAGACAATGATGTGAAGGAGAACGGAATAAGAAATGATTGGAGGAAGGAAAAGGGAGGGGAAGGGAGAGGGGAGGTGGCCAGAGGTCCTGTGTGTGGAAGTGTCAGCAGTGGAGGAATAATGTAAATTAAGGGGGAAGGAGTAAATAATAAGAATGAAAGGAGAAACAGACGAAATAAAGAAGATGAAAGAATATATATAAGATGAAAAATTATAAAAAATATATATAAAATATATAAAATATATAAAAATACCATGGAAAATGATATAAAGAAAAGGGGAAGAAAGAAGAAAAGAAATAAGAGGAAAAAATAATAATAAGGTAAAATAAATAAATAATGAAACGGTGACATGTATATGAAACAATTAGTATAGTGTATGGGGAAGATGACCATAATTGTATGTGCCTTAAATTAGACACAAAGAAAATGTATATGCAGACATGTACTATAGGAGAGATTTAAAACTATATTGCATATCCTAATGGTAGATGTTAGCCCATTGATAAATGGATCAAAATCGATTTATAATTTTAAAAAATAATGAATGTTAGAGGGAAATTAATAATGATCGTGATACAAAAAGAGGAGGGGGGGGGGGGGGGGGAGGGGGAGAAAAAAAAAAAAAAAAAGGGGGGGGGGGGGAGGGAAAAAGTCAGGGGGGGGGAGGAGAAAAGAGTCTATAATGATAACCATCACTCTCTTTAGTTATCATTATAGACTCTTTTCTCCCCCCCCCCCCTGACTTTTTCCCTCCCCCCCCCCCCCCTTTTTTTTTTTTTTTTTTTCTCCCCCTTCCCCCCCCCCCCCTCCTCTTTTTGTATCACGATCATTATTAATTTCCCTCTAACATTCATTATTTTTTAAAATTATAAATCGATTTTGATCCATTTATCAATGGGCTAACATCTACCATTAGGATATGCAATATAGTTTTAAATCTCTCCTATAGTACATGTCTGCATATACATTTTCTTTGTGTCTAATTTAAGGCACATACAATTATGGTCATCTTCCCCATACACTATACTAATTGTTTCATATACATGTCACCGTTTCATTATTTATTTATTTTACCTTATTATTATTTTTTCCTCTTTCTTTTCTTCTTTCTTCCCCTTTTCTTTATATCATTTTCCATGGTATTTTTATATATTTTATATATTTTATATATATTTTTTATAATTTTTCATCTTATATATATTCTTTCATCTTCTTTATTTCGTCTGTTTCTCCTTTCATTCTTATTATTTACTCCTTCCCCCTTAATTTACATTATTCCTCCACTGCTGACACTTCCACACACAGGACCTCTGGCCACCTCCCCTCTCCCTTCCCCTCCCTTTTCCTTCCTCCAATCATTTCTTATTCCGTTCTCCTTCACATCATTGTCTCACATATAAACATCCTGTCCAGCTCCCAGCCAATCAGCTTGACGAAGGAGCGCCGCCGTCACACCATTCACGGCGTGCCGCCTCAGGAAACGCGTCGCATATCATGTGACGTCATCATCTCTCGACAGGATCGGCTGTTACCCAAGCCTCGTTCTGGTGCCTGTCTCCGCTGTTCGGCCGAGGACATCCAGCGTTGTGAGACTGCACAGACCCCTTACATCCACCAGCTGAGAGAGATGGCCACACGGACCCCCTGGATTGACCTGGGACATTTCCTTGTTTGATATTCACCACCTAAATGTGAGTGTATTACTAGCTGTTGCTACTTTTTAATAAAATTGTTTTAAAACGTCTGCACCCAGAGGCGCCTCCTCTCTCTTGTCTTCACAGTACTTTGGGATAAAGGCTTTCACCCCCACTGGATGGCTGCCCTGAATGTGGACTTCACACAGCATTTTTTATCTCTTCCACCTACAGTGTCATACACGGACTTATGAATTTATGTGCCCTTTTGACTAATACCCAATCCAGTTCTGTACACTACTGTTGATATGGATACAGCTGTCACTTATTTGCGCCGATAACTTGTTACAGAGCTCTGCTAACCTGTGGTCTGTCCAGCACCAACAGAAGTATCTGTGAAGTTACAAGGAACTTCCCCATCTAAAGCGCTGGCAACCGGACAGAGGGTCCAAGATCTCTGCCCTACACCTGCGGCGGTTCCGGAGGCTCAGGGTGAGAAGAGGTGGTCACTTCCCAGCAGCAGATCAGGATACAGGAGGAGAAGGGAGAGGAGGTGTTCGTCGTCCCTCCCCGACAGTTGGCCAGGGTGGAAGAAGTGGTCTTTCCTCCCCAGCAAAGATCCGTGCACCTGGGAGACAGTACCACAGACATATCGTCCCAACATCCAGATGAGGGAATGGAAAAGGAAGCAGCCGGCTCACCTCCCCAATGGCAGCTACACAATTTGGGAGTGGAGGAAGCCAGCCTCCTGTCCCAACGGTTAGCTGGAGCGGAGGATGCGGAGTCCCCAGCAGAAGTGCTGGCAACAGGGCAGAGTGCTACCAACCTCTGCCCAGCACCGGCAATAACTACAGAGTTCCAGGGAGGCGGGGCAGTCGGCCTCCCTCCCCAACAGTTAGCCGGAGCAGATGGTGTGGGGTTTCCAGCAGAAGGGCTGGCAACAGGGCCGAGTACTGCTGAACTCTGCCCTCAACTAACAGAGGATGGATCTCCTGTGAAGGTGGATGGGACTTCAGTCTCCACCTGTATACCCCAGTATATACGGCCCAGATCCCCAACAGCATGACGGAGTGAGCCCAGACACCCTGTCTTCTCTCCAGCGGCAGAAAGGACTCCAGGGAGAAGGGCCAGTCCAGGCCTCTCCCCAATGGCAGATATGTTCTCTGAGAGAGGCAGAGGTTGGCTGGGTGAGTAATGCTTTGTTTGGAACAATTTGTTTGGGGTACTGTGTGGGTACAGGCATTAGAGGACTGGAACTACTGACTAACTTCGGAGTCAACCCATCTGGGGTCTCCTCCTCTGTTAGTCTCCTGCCGAAAGAGGAGAAATGTGACAGACCTAGCCGGGAGAGAGACTTTTGGAGGGGACTGAATGCTAGCCTCTTGCCGATCGATCGTGGGCCCTGGCATTTGGGGGAACGGTGCTCTTTGTGAGCTGTATGCCTGGGGATCCTTGAGGTGGTATTACTGTGGATTCGGGTCCTGGTCCCTCAGGACACACAGACTCTGGGGACCCTGAATTTGCCATATTAGAAATACTGGCAGATTCATAATGCTGGGACAAATACTGTTAGGAGATGCTGATGTCAATTCCAGCCACCTGTCTGTCTGTTGCCTGCTAGAATGTGTATTGTAAATAAGTCTAATATGGGATCTAAGAGTCATTAGATCCCCATTGTTGTTTGTGTTAATTAACTCTGCTATTGTGTGAACAAGAGTTCGGTGTTGATTTGTGATAATGTTGATTGGGTTTTCTGAGCTACAAGACGGCCAGTCTGGCCTAAAGGTCATGTCTGAGTCATCTAGGCTGTCTAAAGGGATTAGTTAATTAGCCCATGTTAATTAGGTTTCTGGTCACAGGTGTATGTTCAGAGTAATATGAGCAGGAGGTATACACCTCCTCTTTTACTGTATAAAAGAGCCTGTATTCCTTTCAATAAAAGAGATTCCTGGTTGAACTTGCATACAGCCTGCCTGGTGTTTGTTCTGAGCTACACAACTGGATTAGAATGGCACATAGCTGTAGTTCTAGTCCCGGAGCATCGAATGACCGAACCTTCAGATGTTGCGATCTGCAATCTGATTCTATAGCAGCAGAGGAGTGTCGGGAGAGTGGAACCGAGTGAGCAGGGGCTCGTTACAAATACATTTACGTTTTTGGTTGTAACATGACAAAATGTGGAAAATTTCAAGGGGTGTGAATGCTTTTTCAAGGTGCTGTAAGTATTGCCTATGATCATCAGCAGCACCTACAGACCCAAATTTGGTATTTTCCTGAAAACGTGGAGAAAAAAAACGTAATAACATTGGATTTTGCACCTATTTGTACAGTACATGCAGTTTCACAGAACTAATAGCTCAATAGTGTAAATGACTGTTATTCCTAGGTTCTAATGGGCTCAGGTCTGGAAGTTTTATAAATTTTTGCTGTGATGGAATTCTCCAATCTGGTCTCTTTCAGGTGGTCTGGTTGGTGACATTTGTGGCCACAATACTCCTGAACTTAGACCTGGGACTGGCGGTCTCTGTGGCCTTCTGTCTGCTGACTGTCATCTTAAGGACGCAGCTGTGAGTCTCTTTTTTTTTTTTTTTTTTTTTAAACCGTATTTGTAAATGGAAGTTGGTGTAAAAGATTGTTGCCTATTTTAATTTTTTTTACTTTATGAAAACGTAGTAAACAGAATTTAAGGATTTTCAACATTCCAGAATGTGACATTGGATGTGTTCTGAATTGTTGAAAATCCTTAAAGTGACACTAAACCGTTTCTTCTTATTTTTTTGAAAATGTTGTTTATTAAGTTTTCATAAAGTAAGAAATACAATTACATAAATACAAAAACAACCTCCAAAAACATTATTAGAGGTTGAGCTGAACCTCCTGCCTCACCTGCAAACAACCCCCCCCCCCCCCCTCCCTCCACATTTCCTTTCTTTCTTTCTTTCTTTCTTTCTTTCTTTCTTTCTATTTATTCACATTTGTATTCTTAAAGCGTTTACTACCCCCAACATTTCATATTCCTACCGTACCACGTACTTGTATGAGAAAGTCTCCTGTTCTCTTGTATTGCTTCCTTTGTATGAAATCCCTTGTGTTCCTGCCAGTCCCTCTGCTTTCCTATTAAAAACTGCAGGGGAAAACACCATGGTCAGTTCTCTAGCTGTGCTGGGAACTCAGTGTGTTTTCCTCCAATGATCAGACTTGTGCTGACAAGCCCCCCCCCCCCCCCTTCGCTGCACAGCCATTCACTGGGAAGATCAGTGTCCTGCTGCTTCTCCTCCCTCCCAGCTCTTATGCAGCTGAGTACAGAGGGAATGTGATCACTTATTAAAAAAAAAAGATATTTATTATGTATTTTTTTATCTATACAAAAATGTTTTGCCTTTCATTTCTTTTTGTAAACTGAATGGGTTGTTTTACACGGTGATCGTTTACAATAACTTAGTAGTGAATGTGTACATTTCAAAATGTTTGCTTCAAGAATGTTTGTTCAATTTTCTAATCATTGGTGGGGTCAAATCAACTTTCATTTTCTACCACAGTGATGAGATAATTTGAAGGATCAGGATGGAATTGGGTATTGTGCTATGTGGTTTTCATTCTGCAAATTACATTAAATTTAAAATTGAATAATAAAAACAAACAAGATTTTTGAACAGCATTTGTCCAATCATTAAATGTACAAAGAATTTTCGAACAAGAGTTCAGCTTAAGGATATAATTTAGCGTCACTTAAATTCAAATTAGTTTTGGAAGCATACCGCTACCATGGGGTGGTTTTGCAAGCATTCACGACTCTCTTGCCTTGCCGCATTTCATGACACAATGGTGATCGGAGTGGAAATGGACATGACACAGCACCTTGCTTGTCTCCTACAGACCCTCTGTAGAGCAAAGCTTAGAGTGATTGCAGGAGATTGCAATAAATTGAGTAAGCTCGTGGTTTTAGCACATCTTCAGTGTTTTGCTGAAATGCACGAGTATCTCACTATGTCTTGTCTCTCAAACAGGCTTTGCTTTTTATTTGACAACTATTCTCTAAATCCCTAATTAGCAGACATAAACACAATTCAGGTTTGTCATCTTTTGCTTGAAGGAACACTTCATATAGCTCCGTCTCTCACATTGAATGACATTTTAGTATAATTAAGCTGTAAGCAGTTTCCTGTTTTATGTTTGGATCAAGTTCTGTGTCTGTTCTCCTTCCCCCACAGACCTCATTACTCCATTCTTGGGCAAGTTCCCAGTACACATATTTACAGGGATGTGGCTCAGTACCAACAGGTGAGTCAATAACACGCTTGGTAATGCATATTATACAGTTTAGTATTTCCCATTGTAAACCAATGGATGAAATGTTTTCAACAGAAAGCAAAAGCGCATACATTAGTGTATAGGTCACTAACTGGTGGACCGCGGTCTGTTACCGGACCAAGTGGCAGGCCTGTCCGGACTGCGGACTTGCCACTGCCAGGCCTCCCGCCTGGCCACCGATATCATTTTCACAACTCCCGTCCCCGCCAGCTGTGAGGATGACATAGGTGGCCGGGCTGGAGGCCCAGCAGAGGACACCCCACGATGATTAGTGCCTCCGCCCTTCCAAAGCCACCAAAGGACTGTGCAGGATGGGCTTGCTCTAAAAGGGGCACTGTGTTGTGTTAGGGGCACTGTGTTGTGTTAGGGGCACTGTGTTGTGTTAGGGGCACTGTGTTTTGTTAGGGGCACTGTGTTGTGTAATAAAGGGGCACTGTGTTGTGTAATAAAGGGGCACTGTGATGTAAAGGGGGACTGTGTAATAAAGTGGCACTGCAATGTGAAGGGGAACTGAGGACACTGTGAGACTGCTTTAAAGGGGGGACTGTGATGTTAAGGGGCAATGATATGTAAGGGGGGGGGGGGGGCAATTATGTGAAGGGGAACTGTTGGGCACTGTAGCACTGCTTTTAAAGAGGGGACTGTGATGTAAAGGGGACTACGATGTGAAAGGTATGCTGATGGCGATGATGTATGGGAGGACTGTGATGTGGTATAGCACTAATGAGATCCGGTCCCTTGACCGGACCTCCGTAAATTTTAATTTGAGACCCCTTCATTAGTGTATAGCACTAATGGACATGGAAAGCCACTAGAAGGTATCTCTACAAATATGTACATGAAATATATTCATAAACAATGCAAAAATTATGTTCACGTTTGAAAATTACATCACAAAATTTCTTACTGATGGGATATACTATGTGTATGTATTAGACATGTGCAGTTTGTTTCTTTCCCAATCAAAATTCACACGCATTTTTCGATATTCATAATAGGTACAAATTTAAACGAATCCAAAATAAATTATAACGAAATTTGGTACGAATTTCAAATCGAATTGAATTCAAAGACTAACTTGAAAACGAATTTGAAATGTAAACCTATTGCTGACTCTTGCTGATTTCCCTCAAAAAGAACTGATGCTGTTTTGAAGCTAAAGGGTATTCAACTATTGATTTGATTTAAGATTTTTCTTCTGTTCGCTCAATCTACATTTTTTAAATTGAGAAAAATAAACAAGCAAAATATATATTTTTGAAAGCATTCCTAATCCGGCCATAAACAGAATGATTTTCTTTCCTGTAATCATAGGTTGCAGGAAAAAAAAATAGCTTGATTTGCCTATGAACACTGGCAGTTCGATTCGAATTTTGATTTGAATAAGGATACAAATTTTATATCATCTTTTATATATATATATATATATATATATATATATATATATATATATATATATACTGTCACATTTGGCATTTTTTTCTAGGGGGGGGAACGGGAACCTGGTTTTGACAGGTAGCCGATCCCACTTCTGGTCAGATGCGCCGCAGCGATCTATGCGGAAGTCATCGTCCCCCCACCCCTCCTTCCCATGCAGCCTTCTGGGACACATCACAGGTCCCAAAGATTACAGGACCAATCACAAAGTGCAGCGTGACTTGTGCATACCCAGTAGGAAACTGACTGTGAAGCCACAAGGCTTCACTGCTGGTTTCCCTTTCTTACAATGCCGGCGTCTGTACCCGAAGCAGATTGAAGCTCCTCTTTAACGAATCTATCCGAAATGAAACAACATTTTTTTTCGTTCTGCACATGTCTAGTGTATATATATATATATGTGTGTGTGTATATATATATATATGTATGTATGTATATATATATATATGTATGTGTGTGTGTATATATATATATATATATATATATATATATATGTATGTGTGTGTGTATATATATATATATATATATATATATATATATATATATATATATATATATATATATATATATATATATATATATATATATATATATATATACTAAAATAGAATGTTGTATATGCCTGCCTAAAAACAACAATGCTCTGCGCCTAGTACGATATATCCCACAGAATATATGCAGCACATAGATGAATGAATAAATAAATAAATCATTAGCAGCTACTTAAATAACAGTCAAAAAATGATAATAGGCAATAAAGAACAAATTAAATAAATAAAGTCATTTCAATATTGCAGCAGCGCTTGTGCTCCCCCAAATAAATAGGGTCCGCTTCACAGTGAAAATTCCTTGAGTTCAAATGGAATCAGTGGTAAGAATCCTAATGCTAGATATTGTTGTATTCTGTGAGGGTAGTTGGTCCTTTCACTACCTGGACTTCTTCTGAGGGCGTCAGGTCGTTTGGAAGGTGTTACAGACCTACTATTATTACTCAAGGCTCATATGGGTTGGATTTCTGGTGAGTGCGTTTTCATTGGGGTCTCCCGCACGTGGTGTATCACTTGGTGAAAGGACTAACTACCCTTACAGAATACAACAATATCTAGCAGTAGGATTCTTATCACTGATTCCATTTGAACTCAAGGAATTTTCACTGTGAAGCGGACCCTATTTATTTGGGGGAGCACAAGCGCTGCTGCAATATTGAAATGACTTTATTTAATTTGTTCTTTATTGCCTATCATTATATATATATATATATATATATATATATATATATATATATATATATATATATATATTATAATTTTATTATTCAAGATTTATATAGCGTCAACAGTTTACGCAGCGCTTTACAACTTGAGGGTAGACAGTACAAATACAATACACTTTAATACAGTAGGAATCAGAGGGCCCTGCTCATATATATATATTTTGTATGTATGTGTGTGCATATTTATAAAATACATTTTACAGCGTTCTCATTAATACCTTCCAGGTCCAGGAAGTCGAGGGTATTAAGATCTTCAGGTCTTCATCCACAATTTACTTTGCTAATGCTGATTTATATGCAAATGCCGTTAAAAAGATGGTATGTTTAAAAGAGAAGTATGGACTTTTTACATTTTTTTTTTTTTTTTTTGCAGGATCATACTTACCTGGGTGGATGCAGCATTGGTCCACAGCCGGCTCTTAACATTGACTACCAATCGATCAAACACCGCAGATCGCTCGGTTCAGTCATTGCTCTCTGCTCCCCCCCCCACCCCGCTCACTGGAGTGCTGGACTGTGGAGGGGGCGGGAGTGGCAGCGGCCAGCTCAAGCATGTGGGCGGAATCCCACTTCCCCACTGTCAGCTGAAACCAGGTCACAGGAGTGCAGAACGAAATGCACTCCTGTGATCAACAGAAGTGCAGCCAAATGAGCTTTCTCCGCACTTTCCCTTTTTAATGCTTAAATTTTATCTACCTACATTTTTGCCTTCTCTAGTTCCTCTCTCTTCCTTTATCATGGTAATTAAATTTTTTTTTTAAACTTTTTTTCCATTTTCATTATATACCCTAAAGGATTAGTTCACCTTCACCTAAAAACTTTCTATGGTGGTAAGGGGGGGTTACCTGTAGATAAAAACAAATTGTGCAGTTTTGACCAAAGCTGGATAATGGTCTTATTATAGGTGTAGGACATTTGCGTACCTCAGAAGCCTGGCTGAAAAGCTCCTAGATATGGCGTCATCCTATCCTGCTTTGTTGATTGGATGATGAGGAATTCCCAGCTGTTATTGCCCCCCCCCCCCCCCCCCCCATCGCTGGAGCATTGCTGAGCCTAGAGCAACTGTTACGGGAGGAGAGAGCTTGTCTGCGAGGGAGTTTAAATAGGCTGGAAGCATCCTGGCAACATCCTTGCAACAACGCAGGGCAGGAAGATGCCCTCTCTGGGAGTTTTTCAGCCAGGCTTCAGGAGATATGTAAAGGGCCTACACACATAGCAAGAGCATTATTCAACGTTGGTCAAAACTGCACCGTTATATATATTTTTTTTTTTATCTACATGCACCACTTATGCACCACTTTATCTACATAGCCCCACGTTGGGCGCCAAAATGTTTTGGATTCAGAACAAAAGTTCCGATATTATTATATCTACCCGGTACATATGAATTTCCATAGGCGATGCTTTAAAAAATTTTTACAGTTACCAGGTTTGAGTTACAGAGGAGGTCTAGGGCTAGAATTATTGCTCTCGCTCTGACGATCGCGGCGATACCTCACATGTGTGATTTGAACACCATTTACATATGCGGGCGCGACTTCCGTATGCGTTTTCTTCGCTGCGCGAGCTCGCGGGGACGGGGGCACTTTAAAAAAAAAAAATTATTTATTTTATTTATAAATTGTGTTTTTAAAAAAAATTTTTTTTTTTTACTTTTATTGCTGTCACAAGGAATGTAAACATCCCTTGTGACAGTAATAGGTGGTGACAGGTACTCTTTATGGAGGGATCGGGGGTCTAAAAGACCCCCGATCCCTCCTCTGCACTTCAAAGTATTCAGATCGCCGAAAACGGCGATTCTGAATACTGTGTACTTTTTAAAATTCGGCGCCATTGGCAGCCGAGTAAACGGGAAGTGACGTCATGACGTCACTTCCGCATGTACAATGAGAAGGCTGGAACAAAGCCGCCCACAGCTTCGTTCCAGCCCGCCCCCAGCCGCCGAAGGCACACGATTAGACACCGGGCCTCCCAATCGCACGGAAGGCCCGGTAACAGCGGCGGGAGGGGGGGGGATGTCCCCTCCCGCTCCTCCGGTATAACAACCGAGCGGCTTTTAGCCACATCGGTTGTTATACTCGGGTAGCCGATCGCCCGCTGTAAACAACGGTACCGGGATGATGCCTGCAGCTGCGGGGTATAACCCCGGAAAGCCGAGTACGCATATCTGCGTACGGTCGGCGGGAAGGGGATAAAGCAGGTATTGGATTAGACAGTTCACCATGATCACATCCATTACACCTGCATGGGCAGTTTTTTGGTAAAGGTGAACTAACCCTTTAATTTAGACTCGGTGATATCATCACTGGGTCTCTATGCTTCTCTCTTTCTCCATTTATGGTGCTCTGATCTCATGGCGCATACCTATCCAACTCAACCAGTTCAAAACAATTGGATTATTTTTATCATGCCAAAAGTTCAAACTCCAGTAGGGTACCATAGATGGCCAGTTTTCCAGCTTTATCCAGAGTGCACATTTCCAAAGGATTGACCTGACTTTCTCTGAATTTTTGGTGTGATGTATTTTCTCTCTGCTTCCTTATAACTATATCTTTATTTGCAGAGTGGAATTGAAGTGGATAAACTTATTGAATTGAAGAAAAAAGCCAATAAAAAGGAAGCTCACCTAAAGAAAAAGGCTGAAACACAGGCTAAGAAGGAACTGAAACAAAGGAAAGGAAAGATGGCGCTGGACAAAGTAAGCTGGTCCAATACTGCGAGTGAGGAGGCGATGGAAGGCTTAACCTAAAATCAAGAATTTAATATATTGCAGCTTATCGATTATTAGATATGGTGGCTGCTTTAGTTTTTTTTTTCTTAGGCTTTTTTCCTTTATTTTTCCCTGGTGATAGTAGATAAAGTGGTTGTAAACCCAGGCCTCAGGTTATACACAGAAATAAAACAAATCCTCCTACATAAGTTGTATATGTTTATCTGAATATTTAAAGTGTGGAATTTTATACAGCTTGTCTGGGCTTTCAGAAAGCAGGGGGCAGGGAGCTGACGCTCCACCCAGTGAGGGCAACTCTGAGAGCTGTTCGGAGGGAAGGGAACCCCGCTCCCCCCCTTTCACACAGGAACAGAGCTGAGGCTGTCAATCACAGGCTGCGTGTTGGAGGTCCCTCCCCTGTCACCTTTTTTTCTCTTGGTGTCAGGAAAACTTGTCAGAAGTGACTCATTCTGATAGCAGAATAATGAAACAGCAGACAGAAATGACACTTAGTGCTCTGGATTGAGACAGGTACACACTATAGAGGGATGTGCTTTGTTCATATTTCATGTCTGAGGTTTACAACCACTATTATATGCCAAATGAAAAAAAAATCTAAAATCAAAAATGATGACTCATGCAGGTTAGTGAATTGACCCCGTAACTTTCATATTTTCTAGGCGAATGAACTGGATTCGATTGCCGTTCACAGTTCAGGAACCATAGATCCAGAGTTCCGACAAGACTATGGAATCTTAGAAGAGAGCACCGTAAACTGCCTGGAACACAAAAAATCCCCCATCCACTCCCTCATCCTGGATCTGAGCACCGTCAGTTTTGTAGACACCGTCAGCATTAAGATGCTGAAAAACGTAAGTGGGAAAACGTGCCGTAAATTGTGCTCCACGTGCCGCAATTGTGCCGCAGATCCAAATCCGGAACGCAACCGCTTGTATATGGCAGAGATTTTGGTGCATGATTTTATCAACAGTGACTTTCTTTTATGTTTTATTTTGTATTATTACGTTTAAGACGTAGGATTGCCAACAGGACTTTTTGACAATTAATAGTGATTGGCTTTATGTTTTAATTTAAGGATTTATGTTTAAAGTGAATCTATGGTAGATTATGGACCAACCTTTCTCATCTTTTTGACCTGAAGGAATATTTAAAATAACTTTCAGTTCTGCCAGGAACACTTCCTTATTATTTAATCTTATACATTTGTGCAGTGGTCTCCAAACTGTGGTCCGTGGGCTGGATGTGGCCCTTTTCTTGCCTTTATCCGGCCCTTGAGGCACTATTCCATCCACTGACACCAACGATTGGCCACCATTCCTCCCACTGATGCCAACGACTGGCCACCATTCCTCCCACTGATGCCAACGACTGGCCACCATTCCTCCCACTGATGCCAACGATTGGCCACCATTCCTCCCACTGATGCCAACGATTGGCCACCATTCCTCCCACTGATGCCAACGATTGGCCACCATTCCTCCCACTGATGCCAACGATTGGCCACCATTCCTCCCACTGATGCCAATGATTGGCCACCATTCCTCCCACTGATGCCAACGATTGGCCACCATTCCTCCCACTGATGCCAACGATTGGCCACCATTCCTCCCACTGATGCCAACGATTGGCCACCATTCCTCCCACTGATGCCAACGATTGGCCACCATTCCTCCCACTGATGCCAACGATTGGCCACCATTCCTCCCACTGATGCCAACGATTGGCCACCATTCCTCCCATTGATGCCAACGATTGGCCACCATTCCTCCCACTGATGCCAACGATTGGCCACCATTCCTCCCACTGATGCCAACGATTGGCCACCATTCCTCCCACTGATGCCAACGATGGGCCACCATTCCTCCCACTGATGCCAACGATGGGCCACCATTCCTCCCACTGATGCCAACGATGGGCCACCATTCCTCCCACTGATGCCAACGATGGGCCACCATTCCTCCCACTGATGCCAACGATGGGCCACCATTCCTCCCACTGATGCCAACGATGGGCCACCATTCCTCCCACTGATGCCAACGATGGGCCACCATTCCTCCCACTGATGCCAAGGATGGGGCACCATTCCTCCCACTGATGCCAGGGAGATTTCTAATCCTACTGGCCACAGGCTGCCCCCTCTAAAGCCTAAAGGACTATTAATTGTCCCTTTTTGTTTAGAAAGTTTGGAGACCCCTGTAATAGTGGAACAGTCAGTTGAGACATAGGAATAAATAAAAGTATAATTAATGTTACGTACTTAGTGTATTTTTAAAACCTAGAGGCTGTTCTATAAATAACAATAATTGCGAGAAAAAAGACATTAAAAGTTGTAGTATCCCCTCACATTGGTGATCAGTAGGTAAATGGCCCATTACGTTGAGGGTCACCTGCAAAAGTACCTCCTTACATTGGTGGTCAGTGGAGAAGGGTACTCTTAGTTTGCTGTTGAGTGGAAGAAAGGACCCATCACACTGGTACGCAGTGGGAAAAAAAAAATGTATGTCTCTCACATTTGTGGTCATTAAGAAGAATGTCCTTTACAGTGGGGAGAATGCCGCACCCCTTACAGATAGATAAAAAATAATACTTGCGCCAATGGTTACATATTTGATAGGCAGAAATTGCTAGTTTCTTAAGGAACCCTTAGCAACGTCTAGAGGAACCCTAAAGGTTCACCAAAACATGGTTGAGAAATACTGCTATGGGCATTCAAGTATATACTGTACATATTCTTAACAAGTAGTACATGAGCTTTATAACAAACACTCTGTAGCTACAGACACTCTGGAGCAATTCATCCTCAAAATTCACAGCAAAACTTTAGACAGGCTCAGAGCTTCAGCTGTGAACATTTGAGGATACCTTAGTCCCTAGGGTTATGGTATAGTGGAAGAGCTGTGGGCTAGGTTGGGGTTTTTGAGGATAGATACGTTTTGCGAAGGAGCTCACATTACTCTGTGGGTTGAGATGAGATTTAAATGTCAGCTTGCATGTATTTCACTTAATTTTTATGAAGGATACAATACTCTCAAGGCAAGAAAACCTAACAAGTGCTTGGAATATTGGTCTAATGGCTCTGTCCTTCTGTTTTTGTTTATTTTAGCTATTTCGTGATTTCCATGAAATCGATGTGAATGTTTACCTCGCTGGGTGTCATGGTAAGTAAAAGCAGGTCAAAAAGAGAAATGATATATTTTAAAATGTGTTACTGCAATGTAAAAATGCTTTTTATTTATATTTATCTTATTTTAGGATGTTCATAGTAGATGGTGCTTCAGGGTTCCCAGGGCAGATGTGTTGAAAGAAGCGCCAAACCACAAGATAAGAGTCAAAGATAATTGAATTGCTCATAATTTGATCTTTTGAAATGCCAACACGTTTCAGGGAGACCAAACACTCACGTTTTATCAGGGCTACAAAATAAAATATAAAACATAGCGATGAAAGCTTGTATCCAAAAATACATGGCAATTGGAAAAGAAAATGCCGCTCCAGGTGAGTGATGGAACCAGGTAAGCTGGGGAATGGACTCCTCCCAGGGAGGTGCTTGCCTCGGCTCGCCGGCCTTGCAATTTGGATAAAAAAGAATGGATGGCTGCACACCGAGGTAGTGATGAATCTCTTTATTGTAAAATCCGTAACATGAATAAAACCACAGGACAGGCAAACTGGTACAGGTAGACATGTTTCACACAGTAACGCTGTGCTTATTCATGTGCACTGACAAAAAATGTTTTAGTTTTTCATTTCATTTGTTTTTTTTTTTTTTTGCTTTTTTCGGAAATTCGAAAATACGAATTTTCGGATTTCCGAATTTTCAAATTTTCGGAAATCAGAAAATTAGAAGATCTGAAAAAAAGAAAATCAGTAAAATTCGTAATAACTAATAATAACTATTAAATTATAGGTGTTGGAATTTCCTTTCAAATTTGGCTGTTTGTGAATGTAAGGAATATAAATTATCCGAAATAACGAATGCCGCATCTAAACAAATGGAATGGAACAAGTGAATAATAATATAAAGGTTTTATTATTATTTTTGTTATTAGATCGTTACGTTCCATTCTTTTAGATACGGCATTCCTTATTTCAGATAATTCGTAACTTTGGATAAATTTGTATTCATTATGTTCACTAACAGCCAAATTTGAAAGGAAATTCCAATACCTATAATTTAATAGTTATTATTAGTTCGTTATTATTTCGGATTTTCATTCTTCAGATTTTCAAATTTCCAAATTTTAGAATTTTCAAATTTCCGAAATTCCGAATTTCCTAATTTCGAATTACCTAAAATTTAAAAATTCTGAACTTCCGAAATTTTGAATTTCCGAAATTTTCCTACTTCTGAACTTTTGAAATTCCGAAATTAAAAAACAAATTCGGAACTAAACGAATTGCACATGTCTATTATTCATTAATGAATAAGCGTCGCTGTGTGAAACGTGTCTACCTGTACCTGTTTGCCTGTCCTGTGAGATTCATCACTACCTCGGTGTGCAGCCATCCATTCTTTTTTATCCAAAAATACATACATATAAAAATAAATACCATTAAAAGTATATTATTTGAGACTAGTAGCCCTGATGAAGGGGGGAGTGTTGACCCCTGAAGAGCATTGGATGTTTTAAAAGATCGAGTTATATCTTGCGGCTTGGTGCTCCCTGCTATACTTTTATGGTCTGAGTCACTTCCAGGTACTCGTTGAGTGAAGCCTTGCTGTATGTAAACCATTCTTCAAAGCCTATAGACATGTTTAAAAGTTTCCTTCTGCTTGATTTATATGAATAAGGTTTGAACTGTCAGTGCCTATTTATTATATTTTACTGGAGTTCTCCCAATAATGTGTCAGAGGTACTTAAAGTGGAGTTCCACTCCTAAAATGTTTTCATTATTCAGCTGCATTAAAAAAAATTAACATTTGGAAAAAAAAAATATTTTTTTTAAACTCCCCTTTTCATGACTGTTGCTAGGGGGTTCCTCATAATCTGCCTCTTCCTCTCCCTGGCACCTGACGTCATTTCCCTCGGCTCCTGTGCTCGCTAGTGCTCCTGGAAGATGCTTGTCATCATTTCCCAGGAGTCAGTGGGCAGCGCCGAGGGCTTTGTTGCCATCACAACGGGGGCGGGCACTTCCTACGACGCTGCCCCTTGTGATGGAAACGTCAGAAGTGTATGGGGCTGCACCGTACATACGACGCATGCGCGAGAACGGGCGGTGCATGCTGGTCGCTCAGCTGACCAGAGCCCAGAAGATTGTGCTTGTGGGCTTCACATGCCCACAAGCACTATGGAAACTTCTAGTAAACAGGAATGTAAGATATATTCCTATATCAAATCGGCAATCGAGCGCGGATTAATCTCACAAACATGAGTGCGCTAAATAAACCTAAAAAAAAAAAAAAAAATATGCATCCTAAAAAAAAAAATGTTTAAGCAGTGGGAACTCCGCTTTAAAGTGGTTGTAAACTCTTACACTCTTACATATACCCAGTGAAGTGACGGGTGAAACAAATCCTCCTACATAAGTTGTACCTATTTATCTGCAGCCACCTGTCCTTTACATCCATTTAAAATGGCGAATTTACACAATCTCTCAGCTTTGAAAAGCAGGAGGCGGGGAGCTAAAGTTGCACTCTGTAGAGCAGGGGTCTCAAACTGGTGGCCCTCCAGCTTTTGTGAAACTACAAGTCCCATCATCCCTCTGCCTAAGGGAGTCATGCCTGTAACTGTCAGCCTTGCAGTGCTTCATGGGACTTGTAGTTTTGCAACAGCTGGAGGGCCGCCAGTTTGAGACCCCTGCTGTAGAGTTTAGTGAAAGCTGATTGGAAGAAAAGGAACCCCTTCCCTTTTCGCACAGCAACATAACTGAGGCTGTCAATCACAAGGTGTGTGCTGGAGTTCCCTCCCCTGTCACCTTCTTTCTCTTGGTGTCAGGAAAACTTGTCAGAAGTGATTCATGCAGATAGCGGAGGAATGAGGCAGCAAACAGAAATCGCACTTGGTGCTCTAGATTGAGACAAGTGTGCACTATAGAGCATGGGTGCTCAACCTGTGTCTCCCAAGCTGTGGCGGAACTACAAGTCCCATGAGGCATTGCAAGCCACTGAGAGTTACAAGCATTACTGGACTTTGTAGTTCTACAACAACTGGGGGGGGCACAGGTTGAGCATCCATGCTATAGAGCAGGGGGTCTCCAAGCTATGGCCCTCCAACTGTTCAGGAGCTACAATTCCAATCATATCTAGTCATGTCCGTGAATGTCAGAGTTTTACAATGCCTTATGGGACGTGTAGTTCCGCAACAGCCGTAGTTTGGAGATCCCAGCAGAGAGATATGCTTTGTTCATATTTCATGTCTGAGGTTTACAACCACTGAAAAAAAAAATTGCTGCCAGTTTAGGGTTTAGTTTGACAATAGTTCAAGGCAGAGTACTCCAAAGAGATGCATTGCTTTTCCTTATGTGGCCTGGTGTGTGCAGCTTCCTTTGGCAGGTGGTGGGCAAAGATGGGGAGGCACCAATGTACCAATAAGGTTCATACCTTTTTTATGTTTCTGTTTTCATGCATTACCATTGACTTCTATGGCCCTCCAAAATGCAAGAACGTGGGAAAAAACAAAAAAAAACAAAAAAAACGGACCTGAACTTTTTTTCAAAAGCGTGCGGCAGCCCACAGATGTGAACAGGCTTTATCTGTAACATTGCTGTTTATGAGTTTCTATGGGGCCTGTTCACTCCTGTGCGCTTCTCTTACGTGCATCTTGAAAAAATACAGGTTCTTTTTTTGGTGCAACAATGCACATTTTTTTGGCCCTGTAGACTTCAATGGGCGCTCATGAAAATGCATACACACCATGTGAAACTAGAATAAATCCACACATTTCCATTTCTTTTGGGATGACAATTTGCAGAAGTTCTTTGACTCTTTCTGCTCTTTTTGGACAACAAGCATGTAACCTGATGATATTTGTGATTGTGACAGAGAACATTCTGGAACAGCTAGAGGTGGGAAGCTTTTTCAGCAAGACGATCACCAAGTCTGAGTTGTTCCCATCTGTCCATGATGCCGTCGCTTACATCACACAGACCTCCGGACCGCAAGAAGCAAAAGACAAGCATGTGAGTTGAAACAATAATTCATAGCCTGTGCAGAGAGCAGAGCTGTGGGAGGGACCCAGCAGGCCCCACCCACTACAGGCTGCCTCCAGAAGTTACAGGAGGGGGCGGAGACAGGACCAGTCACCCTGCACAAGGAGAGAGAGCAGCAGTGAGCGGTCTTTATTACAGGAAGTCTCACACTGGATTACTGCACAGATCTGGAATAAACACACAAAGCACACCATGATTCAGGAAGAATACACGTGAGGAATGGATTTAGAGAATATTTACTTATCCCTGGAGCTTTAAAGTAAAATGGTTTGCTTTTTTTCAGTACCATCCAGATTCATTGTTTCATTTGCCGAGCCGATAATTGGAATCCAGCTGGTTGCATAAAACTAGATGATGCTCCGACATGACTAAAGTGGTTCTGAAGGCTGAAGGTTTTTTTTACCTTCATGCATTCTGTGCATGAAGGTAAAAACACCTTCAGTATGCAGCTCCCCCCTCAGCCTCAAGAATACAGTGTAGGGATGGTGGGAACCCCTCATAATGGGCACAGCATGTGTACAGACCCAGGAACCAAGCACAGAGATGGTGGGAACCCTCATAATGGACACAGCAGAACGACAGACCTGGGAACTCTACCCAGGGATGGTGGGAACCCCTCATAATGGGCACAGCAGGTGTGCAGACCCAGGGCCACAATGCAGGGATGGTGGAATTCCCTCCATTTGGGCACAGCAGGTGTAGAGACTTGGAAAATCAACATAGAGATGGTGGGTGCCCTTCATAATGGGCCCAGCAGGTGTACAGACTGGCAACTCAATGCAGGGATGATGGGGACCCCTCAATTTGGGCATAAAAGATGTGCAATGTTGGCAAGTCCATTCTGGGATAGTGGGAACCCTCATAATGCACACAGCAGGTATGTAGAACCAAGAACTCAGCGCAGAGATCTCATCAATGGGGACCCGGGAGATGGAACAAATCATCAGGTGGTTCAGCTAAACACCGAAATATCAGTTTTAGATTAAAGAGGCCCTCTACCGTAATCCCCAATACATAGAGTCAAAACATGAATTCCTCAGATTGGGACTTTAAACTGGGCCACAAACAGTTTGATGGTATAAAAATATTCATAATGTATTACACATTGATAATATATAGCAACATGAACATGGGGGATATACGCAACAAACACAAATCTTGGGAGCGGAAATGGAAACCAGCTGCAAGAAAAAGCCCAGAGCTTTATGTCCAATAGGTTTCGAAAAACAAAATGCAGATCTTCTTCAGGGACAGAGGGCTTGCAGGTTCCAGATCTGTAGCTTATATCCCAAATATTGATGCTCCACCCATAAAGACAAAGAACATAACTCAAAAATAAAAGGAAAGCCATGTCCGTCAGAGCAGCACACAAGCAACAGAGAACGTGAATGACATCAGCCAGGGGTCCGTATATTGTGGGATGGTCTTATTGCATAACTTAGTGGTAAAACTCTATAAAGACCGTAGCTATAGAGGAGAGGTAGAATAGTACTTTCCCCTTGATGCAGGTCCAGTTGATAGAGAGTGTGTATCAAAAGTTATTAAACCATCCAGAACATCAAGGGTTAAAGATGGTTGTATCCATCAGCCAGATATCTGGATGTGCCTTAGGCCCCTTTCACACTGGGGCGAGAGGTGCGTCAGCTTTACCGTCATTCTAGCGTCGGTATTTGCCGAAAAAGGGTTAAAACCCACCGCAAAATGCCTCCGCAGAGGCGATTTGCCGGCGGTATAGCCGCGGTGCCCCATTGATTTCAATGGACAGGAGCGGTGTATACACCGCTCCTTCACCGCTCCAAAGATGCTGCTAGCAGGACTTTTTTCCCGTCCTGCCAGCACACCGCTCCAGTGTGGAAAGCCCTCGGGGCTTTCACATTGGAGATAAAGCAGCGGCACTTTCAGGGTGCTTCGCAGGCGCTATTTTTAACGCTGTAGCGCCTGCAAAAGCGCCCCAGTGTTAAAGGGGTCTAAGGCCAGTTTCACACTGGGGCGGTGGGGGCATCAGCGGTAAAACGCCGCTATTTTTAGCGGCGTTTTACCGTCGTTTTAGCGGTGGTATTCGCCCGCTAGCGGGCGGTTTTAACCCCCACTAGCGGCCAAAAAAGGGTTAAAACTGCCCGCAAAGTGCCGCTACAGCGGCGGTATAGCCACGCTGCCCCATTGACCGCTCTTTCACCGCTCCAAAGATGTTGCTTGAAGGAGTTTTTTTTCCCTCCTGCCAGCGCACCACTCCAGTGTGAAAGCCCTCGGGGCTTTCACACTGGAGACACAGCAGCGGCAGTTTCAGGTCGGTTTGCAGGCGCTATTTTTAGCGCAATAGCGCCTGCAAAACGACCCAGTGTGAAAGGGCTCTTATGGATCTTAAAGTTGGAGTCAAAATGATGTGGCTGTAGATGTAGCTGGTGGTGTCTGGCAAGGTTCATGTTGCTATATATTATCAATGTGTAATAAATTTTGAACATTTTTATACCATCCAACTGTTTGTGGCCCGGTTTAAAGTCCCAATCTGAGGAATTCTTGTTTTGACTATCAGTTTTAGATGGAAGTGACCATTTTTAATATGATTAAATATCATTATTATTACTATTAAGTAATTCAAAATATAAAGTCAGATACTACAAAAAATATTTGTTTTATATTATCTTTTGAGATTTGAGAAAATCGGGATGCTTCCTGTGGCTTGCAAATGTGCAGCACCAATACTTCTATTACAAAAAAAACAAATGTTTACAGCTTTTTGTCTTTCCTGCAGATCTTTTCCACAAGGATATGAAAAGAAGAGAGCTCCAAAGAAGGGCAGCACTAGAGAAGTCTGTAAAAATGTCTTATTAAACCATCATAACTTTGTGGATGGTTTGGAGCTACTGTGAGGACACTGTGCCGCTTCTACTGCCACCTTGTGGAAGATTTTGCTTCTTCACCAAAAGTATTCTTTATATTTTTGTACAGAATAACTTCAGGAACTGATTATGATTTTGGAAGAAGAACTTTGACCCTTTCAGGGCAGTTATTTTTACAGTGATCTACTGCCGCCAAGATTTTAAATAATTTGTTTCTTTGACTTAGATGGTTTCTTTAAAGCTGCACTAAACTGTATCTGAGCACCACAAACTGAATATTCAAAGCAAACTTCTCCATCCATATGTCTCAATGCTTTATTTTGTTGAGAACTCACTTTGAAAACCACCCCCTAGCATTTCTGGCCATGGCCATCTTAAGAAAGGGCAGATGATTCATATTGCATTTACTTCATGGAATCTGACCTTAGCTCAGGCATGTAGGTAGGGGGTGTGCTTAGCTCAGAAAGCCCCTCCTCCTGGTAAAAGAAAAAAAAGGTAAATGAAGCCTCCTGAATATGTGACATCATTTTACAAATGGAAATTATCCATCCAATTTAATAAAGGATAACATTCTCAAACCCAGACTACTGTTTATTTTATTAAAAAAAGTTCTTCTGCTCCTTTGATGCCACTTATTCTTGATCTGCATGAAATTGAGTTGAAAGTTTGTGAGAGTCTCCTGATACCTAGAGTACAAAATTAGCTGACTGAAAACTAAACTTGACAGATGCAACATTTTTGAAAAGTTCTTCGTACTTCAAGCCACCAAACCATTATTCACTTGTTACTGATGGCATAAGAAAAAAATTTTGACAATTAAGAATACAATTAGTTCAATAATTCAACGTCTTGCCCTGTTCCACAAGTTGGGAGGACTCAACAACATGCTGCATCATACAAATGGGCTTTTATAACAGGAAAATCTCTGGAAAGAAAGCTGGTTAAACAGAAATAGTACAGATGTCGGCAGTACAAATAATGAATAGCACAAAGACATTTGACCCGGCAGGGAAACGGTTTATTTACTACAGTAAATCTCTACTCTAACCCACTGCCCAGTGGAGTATAACTACATTTCAATCCTCTCACCTTTGGGCCTTTACAGTGAAGGCTGTAGCCTCCCTCCCAGTAGCACAGCCTGGCCTGTATCACACTCTCCCCCCACCAAAAACTCTTTGGTTCTCCAATGAATAAAAAGTTGTCACACAGATTTAACTAAATGTTATGCAGCACCCTCTAGTGATAGAAATGTAGATAGGTTTTTTTTTTGTAAGTGTAGGTAAATTTGTGCCTCTGTTTTGTCCTGGGTTGGCAGAAATCCAGGGAGAGCTGGATGACTCACAGGTAGCATCACTGAGACCTCCCCTCTATTTCTAGAATGTACTAGACAGTACAGTGGTTCTCAACTCCAGTCCTCAGGACCCACTAACAGGCCAGATTTTAAGTATTACCTTGGGAAGATGCAGACTAGAATACTGCAATCACTGAGCAGCAAATGATATCACCTGTGATGTATTTCAGTTATCTTGCAAAACTGGCCTGTTAGTGGGCCCTGAGGACAGGAGTTGAGAACCACTGTACTAGAACCTTCTGGTAAGGTGGAGCTGCCTGGTGTATTCTGAGGGCCCTGACCAATCCCCAACTTGGATTGGCAGGAGGCAGGCCTCCTCAAATACTCAGGGTCAGCCCAGCTGGGGAGGAGGAGTTCGGGTGGAAGCTGGAGACGGAGTGTTAGGCTGTTGTGGCCTTTGAGCGAGCTCCCCAGTCTGGGGGGTGACCTTGGGTCTGGGCTTATGTGCGGACGGGCTTCCTAATACCACGGAGGTGTCCTGGCCAGGAGCCACTGGGAGCAAAGAGAACAGTGGGAAAACACTGCCAAGCAAGTCTCCAGGAGGAAGAAGGAACAGCCAAGAGGGCTGGTGAGTGACACACAGTCAGGAGGACTGGGGAGGCAGGCCTGAGAGGACTGGGAGCATGCAGTCTGGGATGGGTGCAGAGCCAGTCAAGTGGACTGATGTGGCACAGGCAGTGGAAAGAGGCAGCTGCAGCCAGGAGGGCTGGTAGGGCCTGAAGAGGTGGTACTGGGATCAGTAGCCACATGTTGGACAGCTAGCACTAGGACTACCATATTTTGCTACACCATAGTGGCCGTGGGCCCTGTCTGCAGAGGGCATTTGCTTTGGGCCTGACTGAGCCAGTGTCAGGCCTCAAAAACAGTACTAGCTGGTCCTAGGAATGATAGTTTGCAAGTGTATGTGCTGGAGGTGAAGAGGAGGGGTTGTGTATATAGTTAGTCCCTGCATTTTTCTATCTTCAATCAAGTGGGAATCCCATATGTACCCTATCCCTATCCAAGTTATATCCCCTCAATAAAAAACACAAAAACAAAGTACAAGGACTGATTATTGACTGAAGTCTGTCTGGAAATTCATGCACCTGGCTGTGCATGGTGGGGGACAGACCACAATTACCAGCAGCCCCTACAGGGATACCGCTACAGTTACATACCATTGCAGGGGACAACAGGGTTCCAGCAGTTGTACTCTTCATCATGGTGTGTCAGATAGTGGGCAGGGGGGCGTCACTCTCTGGTACCAGGGCTTGGGCAGTTTCCTTTAGGAATCGAACATCCGCTAAATCAGAAGGTACCCATCACAGGGGAACTTCTCTACTCCAATGCTCTTGAAATCTCAATCTTCAGACTTTCACAGAGACATATGCTTTAGCTGTAGCTAGTAAAAGTTTTGAGTCCACACAATCACTTGAGCATCTGAGTCTAGTAGAGCTTTTGTATAAATGCCTCAACTTGAATTCAGGATAAGCCCTATAGAAGGGCCTACCAACTTGACAGGAACTTTGGTAGAAGCATTTGGAGTAACAGTCACGAATTAAGTATTTTGGCGTAGGCAGTCGGAGTAATTTGGCTGACTGAACTCATACCCCGTTTTCTTCTACAACATTCAAATCGCTGATTACGGCTATATTTTGGGGGGTCAGTGGATGGTCTCTCAGTTGGACAGCATAACTCAATACAGAAAGATGCAGCTTCCATTTTTCTCTTTGAAGTATCAGGTGAGGTTCTTCTGAAAGGCACAGGGCTCTGCTTCTTCTCTTTTGCATCACATCTTGACTGGAAGCTAGCTGAGGTAACTGAAGTGATCAAGTTTGCAGAGAGAAGAAAGAGCAACACCGCTACAGGTGATAGTAATCCTCCCTCTAATGACCTAGTGCTGGTCCAGTCCATGGTCTGGATAGTACAAATAGAAGAAAGGTGATGACCACAGTCCAGAATTGGAGGTTAAAAATATATCTTTTATTCCATGAATGAAGTCGTAACACAACGATACAGGCAGATGACAGCAAGAGTTGACGCGTTTCATGAATTCACTTTACTTAGTCCAGTCTGGTTATGACTAAGCAAAGTCAACCATTGATGTCATCTGTCTGTATCGTCGTGTTATGACTTAATTCATGTTTTGGATTTCATGGAACAAAATAAATATTTTCATCCTCAATTTCTGGAGTGCAGTCATCACCTTTCTTTTAACTGAAGTATTCAGGTGCCCATTAGCCAGTGGTTAGTTAGGCAGTAAAAAGGCGGTACCATTGTTGTTTGTACTGTTATTAGTGACCTCACTTTTGTACCACTATACTGTGTTGATAATTGTCATTCATGTCAGTGTTGTTCCCTTACGCCAGCCTAGTGAGTGTTCTGGACCAGTTCTTAATCAGATGGCTGTGGGGAATGTATGGTGTCAACTGGGTTGCAGCTATACTATGATACTGAATCAAAATGGTACTGGGACCCCTGTGTTCATATTAAATTATATTTCTTAACCAACTCGTTCCTTTTCTGGGACATGCCATGAGTTTATGTAGACTTGTAAAGTTATCAAAAGATCCAAAGTCACACCAAAATTCCCAGAAGGTACTGTAAATGTTTAAATAAGACACAATGCTGTAAATACAACATACTTTCCCTTCAATCATCTCTTTGGTTCTGTTCTTCCTATCTGATGCCTCTCTACTTGAAGAATGATATGTAAACAGATTGATCTAATTTCAATAGGAATGTGTTTAATTCGGCTACATTTTAGATAAGTGAAGCATTGTGTACAGTGCAGGTGTTTTGACCTGACCTATCAATATACAGTAAATATTAAAAAGCATAATTTTAAATTACACAAAGTATCCTTTGTGTGTTGGTGCTTGAACAAGTACTGAACATTTGTGTTCCGCCATGTTTGTTGACAACACACAGGTAAATTTATACACAGAGGTGATATAAAATATGCTAAAAAAGGACCACAGACAATGCCAGCCTTTCATAGTTTATGTCATTACTTTGGTTGCAACAAATACTGCTGTGCCATGTGACTGGCCAGAAGAATACTTTGGCACCACCTTCACTTGGCATCATCAAGGTCACTTCTGAATTAGTGGCACCACCAAGGCACCTTTTTAAATAACTGGCAAATGAGGATGTTTTGGTTAAAAACAAACAACCCAATATGATATTTTAATTGCCAGAATGATTTATTGGGAAGAGGAAAGATTCATTTTTATTGGTTATGGAGGTGGGCAGTGTTGGACACGCCCATTATGGACCAGTATAAATATGATGATATAATGGGCTTTGCATGCACAGTATGTTATGGAAAAATTCAACAATAGTCCATCTATTGACATTGGGCTGGCAGAATTTCTCTTTGTGTGCTGGAATTGGCCAGGTGTGTGGTAAGTTACTTCATCATTTATGGCAATATAAGGATGATCTAGTTCATTGGTGGTTAATTTACTTGATAATAGGGGCCTCAAGTGCAGTTCATGACACCACCAATGGGCTGCACATAATATTAAGTGAATGTAATGCTACAGATAACTGTCAGACACTGTAGACATGCAACAGGAGATGGGCAAAGACTATGGGCATGCTATAAAAGAAGGTGAAAACTTGGCAACATGCAACAGTAGATGGTCGGAACCTACGAGCATGCGATAAAAGAAGGTGGCAAAATGCAAGAGTAGATGGTCAGAACCTATGAGTATGCTCTAAGAAAAGGTTTGCAACATGCATCAGGAGATGGCGAGAGACTATGGGCATGGTATAAGTAATGGTCGAAGACTTTCAACATCCTACAGGAGATAGTCAGACCCTGCGAGCATGCCATAGGACAGCCTTTCTCAACCTCCTTACCCAAAAGAAAGGCTTGAATTGATTTTAAGGTTTATGGTATTTTGTCTGAAATTATTTGGAGATCAGGGGAAATAATGTTTTCTTACATTGGAGACCAGTGGGAAAAATGGCCCTCTTACAGTGATGGTCAGAATACCACCCTTACAGACAGCTAAAAAGATCATTGGTGTCATGCCGCTGACTCTGCCAAGTGGTGTTGAACTTGGAAATATCCAGGCACTGTCGCATGTGAGGTCAATCAGCCACAGCTCACCTCTGGAGGAACCCTGGCGTAGGAGAATTTCAAAGATGGTTGGAGATTGGGGGCAGTCATAGCCTGGAGACATGTTACATGAAACTGCTAGAGATCACTACAGCTCTTTTATAAGTCAATGCTTTCACATTTGTGCTCCCTTAACCACTTATGGACCGCCTGCCATCGTTATATGTCGGGTGTTTTTGACGTTAAATACAGGGGTTATGACAGCAGATAGCCTCCTGCAGCTCCCCAGCGGTCTCTGCCGCTTACCAGAGCCATTGGTAGCGGCAGAGATGATTGGGTCCTTTCCTCTGAGAGACATGGAGTCGAGTGAGGGAAAGATGGCCCCCACTCGGCTCCATACCATTGGATGATGGAAGCAACGTCAAACGTCTCTTCCGCCCAATGGTCTTAAAGGGGATTTTTTTTTTTTATTGAATATATTATTGTTTTTAAGTGTAAATGTGAGATCTGAGGTCTTTTTGACCCCAGATCTCACATTTAAGAGGTCTTTAAGAGAGCAGGAGGCAGTTTGTTTGCCAAAGGGCTGGAGAGTGGTACAATAATGAGTGTCTGCAGGCAACAGTGAACCATGGTGGAGGTTCCTTGGAAGCCTGGGGCTGCATTTTCCGCAAATGGAGTTGGAGATTTGGTCAGGAATCAGGATCAATGATGTTCTCAATGCTGAGAAATCCAGGTAAATACTGTACTTCTCCATTATGCCATACCATCAGCAAGGCATGTAAATGGCCCCAAATTTATTTCGCAGCATGACAATGACCCCAAACATACAGCCAATGTCATTAAAAACTATCTTCAGTGTAAAGAAGAACAGGGAGTCCTGGAAGTGATTGACGATGAATAACACAGGAAAATCTGGTTAATTTTTTCATTTTTATCTTGTTATTTCTTGCTGGGGTACTCTACATCGTCCATGACAGCGGACCTGTAAAGGAGTCACTGAGGGTCATCCGACCATGATGGAGGATAAACAGGTCCAGGCTTTGGAGAAGGGTCATCCAATGAAGCCCCAGGTGGTAAGCGAGGCTGACCTGGACCAAATCGCCCCTAGGACAAGGGTTATAAAACCATCATTCTGGACAAGGAGGAAGAACCAGATGAGGTGAGAAGCTCTGATTCAATGCATTGTATATCTTGTGTATAGGTAAAGTATATCTAAAGCCAAAAGCAGTTTTACATTTTGGATAAAGCTATGAGGGTTTAGAACTTCTGCCAGGTTTTTATTGTGGTCTATGTCCCTGTTAAGGAAAGAGTGCTAGTATGCTGATCCCCGCCGGCCCTCTTCTCGTTACATGATGTCACCCATAAGTGGATAGGAGGGCCATTGTTCTGTCAAAAAGTGCCTATGCCCTTCAGCTGAGTTCCCGATCAGCTGGCGTGACGTGACCATAGCGCATGCGCACATCGTAGGAGGCTTTTTTTTCGACGGGAGATACCATTTGACGGCCACAATTGAATGCTATGCAAACAGCGGAGGAACACCGTATTTGTCATATTGTGCCTCGCTGTTGCGGCGCGGGTTTAGAGTGTGCTCAAGGTCTGGTTTTGTCTGAGTGGCAGGGCGGGTTTGGTGTGTTGAACGGCGGGTTTTGCCTGTGTCTAAGGGCGGGTTGCCACACAGACAAAACCCGCCCTTCAACACACCCACAACCCGCCCTGCAACAGCGAGGCTCAATCTGACAACTACGGTGTCCCTCCGCTCTTTGCATTGCTTTCAATTGTGAAATGGTATCTTCCGTCGAAAAAAGCCTCCTACGATGTGCGCATGTGCTATGGTGACAATGTAGATATTTGCCAGCACACCAAGGATCAGCACAAGGTGGCGTCCAAATGGTTTAGTTTATTGCATGATCACAACACAAAGAGGAGCAACGTTTCGGAGTCACGCAGGACCCCTTCGTCAGGCATGTGATGATCCTTGGTGTGCTGGCAAATATCTACATTGTTTCTTGAACCAGTATCCAGCTGGTTGTTGCTGCAGCACCCGACCTTTAGAGCTTATACCAGGAACGTGTGCGATGGGAATATGAAACATTACTGTGCTATGGTGACGTCGATAGAACACCGGCCTGGATTAGCACACTGCACTCAGGGAGTTAAGAGCCCAAACTTGCGCTAGAACTGTCTATGCCGACAGCGAATCCTAGGTGGCAGAGGCATTCCCTGCCCTGCAGCCACACATGCCGCAGGCCAAGGAATGCCTCCGTTACTTAGAACTTGATTTGACTGCTTCCAAGCTTAAGAACTTAGGTGAGAAAATGCCTGAGCTCATCTCTGCTCTGCCACTCAAGGGGAAAAAGAAAGAGCACTTGAGGGTTGGCAGGGCATGGACTCGAACGTGATCTACCTGTCACCTGTCGGTGGCCGACAGGTAGATCGCAATCAGATGGGTTGCCAACCTCTGGTCTAGCCCTTCCCTCACCAGCCTGACTGTCCCTGGCCCATCCCTTTCATTTATTGGATTTCGGTCCTTCCGATTATAAAGGCTCAGCATCACATGTGGGCTCACTGGGTGTAAAATAAGTAATGTAATGAAAATGGAGAGATTATGTTTAAAAATGTAATTAGCATGTTGATGGGGTTGGGGAGGGACTAAGGAAGGCAAAAACAATCAATCAAATATCAGATTTAATTATTACTTCTACATATCTCTTTTATTCATCTTTATCACTCAAATTAATTCTGCTGCACAATAAAAAGAACATAAAAGTGAAACTCCAACCAAATCTCTAGGGGAATGGATTAGATCGATCCCCCAGTCGGGTTCTTTTACTGATCGTGTCCCTATTGGGGACATTTGTTCTCAGTTTCTCTGTGGTCCTCTGCTGTAAGGTAAACCAGATTTCCAGCACCAGAAAACCAGTGCGAGCTAATGCTAATATTGGTTCGCGTGCGCTTTGTTCACGTGCTAATACTTAAATCTAGGAAAAGATGTACTATTCCTGTTCAACGTGCTCACATTCGTGCACATATGAATTAGTGTGCATACTTGGTGCCCAGCTGCCTATTTAAACTGGACGGGGGGTCCTAAATCACATGGGTACATTTTTTGATCTTAGTCATCCTATAAAGACCATCTACCTGCATTTCAAACTCAGCTCTGGAGAAGAGGGGAAAACCCTCGAAACGCATCAGTTTCATTGGATTCTACATCCCACTATTGTTACTGACCAGCAGATACTGCTGGATGATGTAAATGGTGGACTTTTTACAATTTGCTTGATTTTATCACGAGTATACTGTATATTTTTAACCTTTAACCACATTAAAGTGGCGCAAAGGTAATGCACTAGGCTGGTGCGCCCTCTGTTCCTTTTTCTTTTTAGAGCCTATTTAAACTAACCTGTCACCATGAGCAGTTGCTGAATGGTCTTCAGCTTTTTCCTGTATTTCTTTGACCTGATCCATTGGACCTGCTTACCTGTGTATGACCCGGCTTTCTCCTGGACTTTGCCTTTGCTCCTGCAATAACCTTGTTCACCTGATCTCTCTGACCTTGGCCTGTTTACTGGACTCGTCTTTGCCTGCTGATTCTGTACTGCGCTGCACAACTGTTACTGACCTTGGCCTTCTTCCTGGACTTGTTTTGTCTGCTGACTCTGTTCATTGTTACCGGGCTGCTGCTGGTCGCTGCCTGCATACCGGCTCTGCTAACATCTCCTGCTCTGGTGTCAAGCTGCTTCAGTATCCTGTTCCTAGGACTGCGACTCCCAGCGCCATCTACCTATAAGCAGACTTTACCAGCCAGCTACTATGGCACTCGTGGCACTCCAGTGGTGGCTGGTGCTCAAAATTTTTGGGGGGGGGCACAAACAAACTGAAAAATACTGAAAAAAACCCATCAGCCTCTGTGCCCATCATATGTAGCCTCTGTGACCATCATATGTAGCCTGTGTGCCCGTCATATGCAGCCTCTGTGACTCAGCATATGTAGCCTCTGTGACTCATCATATGTAGCCTCTGTGCCCATAACATGTAGCCTGTGTGCCCATCATATGTAGACTCTGCGAACCATCATATGCAGCCTGTGCGCCCATCATATGTAGCCTGTGTGCCAATCATATGTAGCCTGTGTGCCCATCATATGTAGCATCTGTACCCATCATATGTGGCCTGTGTGCCCATCATATGCAGCCTCTGTGACCCCCCCCCCACTCACCCTCTGACTGGCACACACTTACCCCATCCTGATGATGGGTGATGGCGGCAAGCTGTGGGACATGCAGCAGGTGACGGCGGCGAGCTCCTTTGTCCTCCATGGTTCTCTGTCCTCACATTCTGTTAGGAGTCCAATCAGGGCGCCTGTGCCTTCAGCCAATCAGGTGGCGGGTATTAGATCCACGCCTTCTGATTGGCTGAGGGGCAGTTCAGTGTTAGCAAAGCAAATATTAATTTGCTTTGCTAACCCACCTGGGTGATCTGCGAGCGCAATGCTCTGCGCTCGCAGTTTACCTTTTTTGAAGCCTATTAGAGCCTATGGCTCTAATCAGGTGCTTCAAACCCCCCTCCCCCCCCCCCACTGCCGCTGGAATTCAGGCGCCCGGTGTCCGAAGAGGGGCTGGACGCCTGAATAGGGGGTGTCTACAGCGCTCATGGATAAGTTCGTACAATGAATAAATCTATGCATTTTACACAGAGGGGGGTGGCTGGAAAGAAGGGGCGGTGCCTGTGCACCGCCACTGTGCCACTCAATGCCCTCACACTCTCTGTCTCCACCTTCAGGAGTGTTGGCTAGGAGGTGCAAGAGAGGCCGACACAACATTCCAGTCGTCACCAGGTACTTGATATATGAACAGGAAATGAAGTCCCAGAGCCTATCTGGCTATAAACCAATCACCTTTCTAGTTTGTAATAGAATTGTTATTGCAATGATAATATGTTTGCAGAATATAGACCATGTCTGTAGGAAAAACATAGACCCATCATGATAGTGTGTAGATATAAAAAAAATGAACACCAATACAGATAACCTTTCCTGTTCTTTATCCAAGATGCTCTCAAGAAACAGCCAGGTTCTTACTGCTGAAATACATTCCTGTCCTGCGCTGGCTGCCGCGGTACCCGGCCCGGGAGTGGTTGCTGGGAGATGCCATCTCCGGGTTCAGTGTTGGCATAGTCCAGCTGCCTCAAGGTAACTTATATATAGCTTGGTGCTGATTGTAAATAGGTGGTCCTCTATTTTATAGCAGTAATCCCAAATTTAAAAAAAAGGGCTTGATGTTACTGAGCTGGAAATGTTGGCACACACACAGAAAAATAACTAATGGTGCTCCCGTGCGTCTGCTAAAGAGTGGCACATTTTGCCTGCAGGTTGGGAATACATGCGATTATGCACAGGTTCTGGACCTGCACAAGTGTAAACCTAACCCATAACCTGTTGCCGAGCACTTAACACATATTTACGGTAGCAAAAAGGACGGGGTTTAAAGTGTTACTAACCCACAAGAGTAAAATCAGTCTGTATATGCAGTAAAACATGCTTGTTATACTCACTATGGAACCTAAGGGGTTATTCCTCCGAATTGTGTAAAAAGACATCCTGTCTTCTCTAATCCTCCCCTTCTTCCACTGTCCCCAATCCATCTCCTGATAGAACAGAGCCTTGGAGGCACTCTGCACATGCTCAGTGTATTGCTAGAGATTTATTTTTTGGGAGGGAGCATGTGATCAGCACAGGGCCAATCAGCACTGTCCAGACAGAGGGTCAGGGGCCAGGCAGCCTTATAGGACTGTCAGAGGAGAATGAAAACTCCTTCTACAAGCTTTAACCAGACACTGATAGAAGTCACGAGACTGCTGATGAGAAAGGGTATTTATCAGTTTATATTTACTAAAATAATTGCATAATTTCCATGTTCTGTGTACTGTGGGAGACCAGATATAGTGAATGCAGGGTCCTGGGTTTAGTAACAATTTAATGCCAACACAGCGCACATATGCGTCCATGTGTGGCAGAGGTTTATGTGCTGAGAGCTGAGTGTGACCAAACTGCCAAAAACAGCACAGGATGCATGCTTATGATTGGACGTTGGAGAGACTAGCTTCCGATCATCTGACCATTGTGACAGCCAATCACAGCAGTCACCTGATCGGCCAATCCTTCACACCCCTTGGGCATACAGACCCTATTAATGGGATGCCAAAGCTGGGCAGGAAGAGGTTAATACAGTCACTGTGTGTTAAGTATCTGGATGTTAAATATGATTTATTTTTATAATTTCAGGACTGGCATATGCTCTTCTGGCAGGCTTACCGCCTGTTTTTGGGCTCTATACCTCATTTTATCCTGTGTTTATGTATTTTCTTCTGGGGACCTCAAGGCACATATCAGTAGGTGAGATCTGTATATGTTTTCAGAAGGGATATGTACCACGTCAAAAGTCGTATTTTACAGCAGGTTTTACCAAAACTAAACTTTAGCCAGATGTGAAAATTGCTAAACAACAAATCCAGTTCTGTATTCATGGGAAAAAAAAGGATCTTTTCCATGCAACTGATAAACGTACTTGAATCTGTCTTGTATCAAGATCAATGAAAGCAGCAATTAAGCTAGCCATACACCTCTAGAATTTTGTTGGAAAATCATCGTTTTCAGAGCCCTTGTTCAATTATCTAAGTGTTATGACAAGGATGGAAAATTTTTGTTGAATCTCAATGGGAACAATCAAATTTTCTATTTGTTGCATTCGCTTCTGGCCAAGAAAATGCACTTATCAAAAGTCAATCCAGTAGAACAGTTGTTCTAATAATTTAGTGACATTGACCTGGTACCCAAAGAAAACATTTTTCAAAATTTAGTCGAGTCCAAGCAGTCACATCAAACAAAAAAGATGAGCGATTTTTATAATTTCTTGTCTGATCGCTTGAATTAAATTCTACAGGTTTAAGGCTCGATTCACACCTATGCATGTTGCTTTTGAGCGTTTTTGGAGGGTTTTTTTTCATGCTTGCCACGTTTTTGAGCCGCGTTTTTGCCGCGATTTTGCCGCGATTTGCGTTGTGCGTTTTTTTTTTTTTTTTTTTTTTTTTTACATTTTTTTTTACAGTCTTAAAAAAAATTACAAAAAAAAAAAATTAAAAAAAAAAAACCAAAAACGGCAAAAACGCATCAAAAACGCACCAAAAACGCATCAAAAACGCTGCAAAAACGCTGCAAAAACGGTGCACTTGCGTTTTTGATGCTTGTCCATTGAAATCCATTACATGCAAAACGCTGCATTTTGCATGAAAAAAAGTCCCTGACCCTTTCCAAAAATGCAGAGAAACAAAAAGGCATTGATGTGAACATGTTCCATAGGAACCCATGTTAAAAAATTCCCGTGCATTTCTGCAAAATGCAAAATGCATCAAAAAACGCGCTAGTGTGAATCGAGCCTAAGACCAGCTTAAGGGTGGGAGAAAAAGTGGTTTAAATTAACATGTGTAGGAACCCCCAACCTCCAAAGGCATATAAAGAACCTCAAAGGCAAGGTTCATATTATTTCAGCTCAGGGTCTGATCATTGGCAGAAGTGGAGTAATGTGTACAGAAGGGTGGCAGTCACTTTATAGAGCAATAAGGAATTTTATTAGCTCCTCTTTAACTCCTGGGAGAGAGAATTGGAGCACAGGACAGCTGCAGATATGGCATGCTCCAAAAGTGGGACAAAAGTATTTACAGCACAGATAGAGGATCAGCATTCTAGTTCAGCCACCAACTCCTTGGCACAAGCTCCCCACGTCTCTGTAGAGTAGGCATGTGCAATTCGTTTCGTTCCAAATTCGTTTTTTAAGGAATTTCGACAAATTCGTTAATTCGGGAATATCCGAATCAACGAAAACTTGTTTAACGAATTTTTTCCGAATATTCGTAAATTCGATAAAATTTGACATTCGTAAATTCGGGCATTCGTACATTCGCAATGTACGAATGCACATTCGTACATTCGTACATTAGTAAATTAGTGAATTCGTAAATTTGTAAATTCGAAAATTCGGAAATCTGAAATAATAGTTAACTAATAATAACTTAACTATTAGTAATTACTAGTAACTTTTAAATTATAGGTATTGTAATTTCCTTTAAAATTTGGCTGTTAGTGAACGTAACGAATACAAATTTATCCAAAGTTATGAATGATCCGAAAAAATGGAATGGAACGTAATGAATTAATAATAATAAATAACAATAATAATAATAACAACGTTTTATAATTATTATTTGTTATTAATTTGTTCCGTTCCATTTGTTTAGATGCAGCATTCGTTTTGGATAATTCGTAACTTCGGATAAATTCGTATTTGTTACGCTCACTGACAGTCAAATTTGAAAGGAAATTACAATACCTATAATTTAATAGTTAGTTACTATTTCAGATTTTTGAATTTTCGGGTTTTTGGATTTTCAAACTTCGAATTTACAAATTTCCGAATTTTCTAATTTACAAATGTACGATTTTACGAATTTACGAATGTATGAATTTACAAATGAACAAATGTAAAAATGTACGAATGTACGAATGAACGAATGTTCGAATTTACGAATGTACGAATGTACGAACGAACGCATTTACGAATGAAACGAAAATGAAAATGAACGAATTGTTTGGCTGTGCACATGTCTACTGTAGAGTACAAAGCTTCTAAAAGTTACTCTGGAACCCCAGTTAGGCTGAAGTTCCTCCATGGTGCTTCGATCCCCTTGTTCAGCATTCTAGGCTTTGAACGCAGGCCTCTATCCAATCACATAGTCACCTTCTTCCGGTAGCAGGCCTAAGGGGATAACAACTGAGACACAACTGGAAGTCCGAGGAAAGACTGACTTCCCAGGGTCATGTCTGAATATTTATACCCTCTTCCAGCCTCCACCACTGCCAATAAACCTCCTAGTGGTGGACCAGGGAGATATAAATATTTATAACTTAGTTCATTGCAGCCTCCCACACTATTGTCAGAGACACTACCCCAACAGTAGCCAGAATATACAATAACCAAAGCCTAGGAGAGACCCAAGAAAGCCAAACTATCAATCAGGCTTAAGCTGATTACAGCCTAGCAACTTTAAATTTAAATAGACACTGCTGCTTGGGACAGGGTGGCTACACATTTATAAACTCTGTTTGTTTTGGGATACAGGAACATTTGCTGTGGTCTGTGTCATGATTGGCAGTGTTACGGAATCCCTGGCACCCAATGAGAACTTTATGAGAGGAGAAAATGCAACATTTATTGACACTGTAGCCAGAGATGCGCTAAGAGTGGAGCTGGCCACAGCACTGGCATTCCTTGTAGGACTGTTTCAGGTGAGTTGCTATCACAGGGAAATATTGGGTTTGCTGATCCTCTGTCTTACAGATAAGGTTGATGACGCAACCAAGTCATTTTATCTTTGGATCTTTTGACGGCTCTCTGGCAAATGTACTCATCACTATCTGGCTCAATGCTAAAGTCTATCGTTTATACCTGTGATCCTTCTCCTTCTCTCCTCCTCGTCTTCTCCTCTTTCTCTCCTTCTCCGCTTCACCCTCTCTTTCTCTTCTTCTCTGCTTTGCCTTTTCCTCTTCTATTTCTCCCTTTCTCCTTTTCCCCTTTTCCTTCTTTTTTTTCCCTTCTCCTTCTCTTTCTTCTTCCCTTCTCCTTCTCCTCCTTCTCTACTTCTAGCCCTTCTCCTTCTCTCCTACTCCCCTTCTCCTACTCTCCATCTCGTTCTCCCCTTCTTTCCTTCTCTCCTTCTCCCTTATTCTTCTCCACTTCTCCTTCTCTTTTTTCTTCTTCTTCTCCTTCTCTTTTTTCTTCTTCTTCTCCTTCCCTTCTTTGTATCTCCTTCTTCTTCTCTCCTACTTCCATTCTCATTCCCATTCTCTCCTTTTCCTTCCTCCTTTTCTTTTTCCTTCTCCATCTTCTCTTCTCCATCTCCCCTTCTCCGTCTCCCCCTTTCTTTCTTCATCTCTCCTCCCCACCTGTCTCTTTTTCCTTCTCTCCTACTCCCCTTCTCTTCCTCTTTTTTTCATTCTCATTCTCCCATTCTCCTTCTCCCCATCTCTTTTTCCATCCCCTTCTCTCCTTCTCCTTTTCCTTCTCCTCCTCCCCATCTCCTCCTAGTCTCCTCAGTCCTCTAAGAATTATTTGTAGTTCCTCACTAGAGTCTATACATGCCAATATATGAATTCTGTTGAACCAGGACATTAAGTTACACTTTCAGTTTTCCTTTTCCTTGGCTCCTCATTTCCAAGCCTTCCACCCATTAACCCAAGTCTCTTCACCCACATCCATTTTAGAAAGATACTTCCATCCTACTGACACAGGTCTTGTACCATAGATCGCACTTGGCCTGATCCAGTTTGGATTTGTGGTGACGTATCTCTCGGACCCATTGATAAGCGGGTACACCACAGCGTCAGCAGTCCATGTGTTGGTATCACAGCTCAAATACCTCTTTGGAATTAAAATGACCCAGAAAACTGAACCACTGTCATTATTATATGTAAGTACAATTCTCACACTCAGAAGTGGTAGTGACCATACATGAAGAGTTTTTCTCCACTTGATATTATTATTGCTCTGTACTGTCATATAAATATTACTATAATAGAATACATTAGGATTTCCTACTATATGTATTCTTCTTCTTGCAAACCAGTGCCACTCTACATCTCTTCATCAACACTAAAGAACTGTTTTAGCAGGCAGTGTGTGCAGGTGATGAGTACAGAGGGTATAGTAGGCAGAAGTATGTGTAGAGGAGGAGTGCAGAGGGTATGACAATGGGCAGTATGTGCAGTAGAGGAGTGTGGAGGGTATATCAGGGAGTAGTATGTGTAGGAGATAAGACGGGTAGGTTAGGGCAGTGTCAAGGAGAGAAGTGTGGAGGGTATGCCAGTGGGAAGTATGTTCAGGAGAGAAGTGCATAGGATATGACATCAGGCAGTATGTGCAGTGGAGGAGGGCAGGCAGTCTGACGGCAGTGGTATATTAAATAATTAGGTGGGAAAAATATGACAGCATGCAGTATATACAGGGTAGGAGTGCAGAAGGAAAGATGGTGGGTAGTATGTATAGGAGAAAGTATGGATAGTATGAAATAGGGCAGTATGTCAAGGAGAGGAGTGTGGAGGGTATGACGGCAGACCTATGTGTAGGAGAGGAGTATAGCAGATAAAGCAGGCAGTATGTGTAGGAAAGGAGTGTGGAGGGTATGATAGTGGGCATTATGTGCAGGATAAGGGAGTGGAAGGTATGATGGTAGGCAGTAAGTACAGGAGAGGAGTGCGGAGGGTTTAACAGTGGGCAGTATGTAAAGGAGAGGAGTGCAGAGGGTATGGCTGTGGGCAGTATGTACAGAAGAGGAGTGTGGGGGGGTATGACAGTGGGCAGTATGTACAGAAGAGGCGTGTGGGGGGTATGACAGTGGGCAGTATGTACAGAAGAGGAGTGTGGGGGGTATGACAGTGGGCAGTATGTACAGAAGAGGAGTGTGGGGGGTATGACAGTGGGCAGTATGTACAGAAGAGGAGTGTGGGGGGTATGACAGTGGGCAGTATGTACAGAAGAGGAGTATGGATGGTATGATAGTAGGCAGTATATACAGAAAATGAGTGTGGAGGGTATGATAGTAGGCAGTATATACAGAAAAGGAGTGTGGAGCGTATGATAGTGGGCAATGTGTACAGAAGAGGAGTATGGAGGGTATCACAGTAGGCAGTATGTATAGGAGAGGAGTGTGGAGGGTATAATGAAGGGCAGTATGTGCAGGAGAGAAGTGTGGAGAATATGACAGTTGGCAGTTTGTACAGAAGAGGAGTGGGGAGGGTATGATAGTGGGCAGTGTGTAAAGGAGAGGAGTGTGGAGGATATGGCAATGGGCAGTATGTACAGAAGAGGGGTGTGGAGGGTATGATAGTGGGCAATATGTACAGAAGAGGGGTATGGATGTATGACAGTGAGCAGTATGTACAGAAGAGGAGCCTGGAGAGTATGATAGTAGGTAGTATATACAGAAGAGGAGTATGGAGGGTATGACAGTGGGCAGTATGTACAGAAGAGGAGTGTGGAGGGTATGATCGTGGGCAATATGTACAGAAGAGGGGTATGGATGGTATGACAGTGGGCAGTATGTACAGAAGAGGAGCGTGGAGGGTATGATAGTAGGTAGTATATACAGAAGAGGAGTACGGAGGGTATGACAGTGGACAGTATGTAGAGAAGAAGAGTGTGGAGGGTATAACAGTGAGCAGTATGTAGAGAAGAAGAGTGTGGAGGGTATGACAGTGGGCAGTATGTACAGAAGAGAAGTGTGGAGGGTATGATAGTGGGAAAAAACGGTTGTTTTAAAAACTTTTTTTTTTGCATTGATACATGTCTCCTGGGGCAGGACCCGGGTCCCCGTACACTTTTTATGACAATAACTTGCATATAAGCCTTTAAAATCAACACTTTTGATTTTTCACGTTCATGTCCCATAGACTTTAACAGTGTTCGCATGTTCGCTTGAATTTTTTGTCTGCTTGCATGTTTTGGTGCGAACCAAATCGGGGGGTGTTTGGTGGTGTTCGGCTCATCCCTATATACCAGTGGGTGATATGTGCATACCTCCCAACTTTTTCACATGAGAACGAGGGACACCTATTAGCAAAAGTATGTAGGCATAGGACATACCTCCTGCCCCGCTCCCTTAAAGGAGAATTATACAAAAAAAATTATTAGATAAACCCACAACCCACAAGTGCTTTTGTTTACCACTACTATTCCTTTATATTGGCTTTTGGAATTAACAAATGCAGCCATTTGGAATTTGGATGAAAGGTTTAGCGCTGGGAAATGCTTTTTGAAAGATAAATAGTGCATTTTAGATACAACTATATAGATCAGACCAAAATGAGGGACGAATGAGGAGGAAAACGGGACAGAGGGACTTTGTTCCAAATCAGGGACAGTCCCTCGAAATCGGGGACAGTTGGGAGCTATGTATGTGTAAGATAGAAGTGTGGAGGGTATCACAGAGGATGGTCTGTGTAGCAAAGAAGAACAGAAGTTATAACAGGGGGCAACATGTGCAGGAGAGGAGTCTGGGAGGGTATGACGACAGGCAGTCTGTGTAGAAGAGAAACACATTTGGTATGACAGTGGCTGGTATGTGCAGGAGGGGATTTAGGAGGGTATGACATTGGTTAATATGTGCAGGAGAGGAATGCAATGGGTATGAAGGCAAGTAGAATGTGTAGGAGAGGAGAGCAGAGTATATGATGGAGGGGGGGGGGGGGGGCAGAGTGTGTAGGAGAGGGTTGTGGAGGGTGTGTAGGAGAGGGGTGTGGAGGGTGTGTAGGAGAGGGGTGGTGTAGGAGAGGAGAGCAGAGTATATGATGGGGGGGGGAGCAGAGTGTGTAGGAGAGGGGTGTGGAGGGTGTGTAGGAGAGGGGTGTGGAGGGTGTGTAGGAGAGGGGTGTGGAGGGTGTGTAGGAGAGGAAAGCAGAGTATATGATGGGGGGGGGAGCAGAGTGTGTAGGAGAGGGGTGTGGAGGGCGTGTAGGAGAGGGGTGTGGAGGGTGTGTAGGAGAGGGGTGTGGAGGGTGTGTAGGAGAGGAGAGCAGAGTATATGATGGGGGGGGGGGCAGAGTGTGTAGGAGAGGGGTGTGGAGGGTGTGTAGGAGAGGGGTGTGGGAGGGTATGTAGGAGAGGAGAGCAGAGTATATGATGGGGGGGGAGCAGAGTGTGTAGGAGAGGGGTGTGGAGGGTGTGTAGGAGAGGGGTGTGGAGGGTGTGTAGGAGAGGGGTGTGGAGGGTGTGTAGGAGAGGGGGTGTGGAGGGTATGTAGGAGAGGAGAGCAGAGTATATGATGGGGGGGGGGAGCAGAGTGTGTAGGAGAGGGGTGTGGAGGGTGTGTAGGAGAGGGGTGTGGAGGGTGTGTAGGAGAGGGGTGTGGAGGGTGTGTAGGAGAGGAGAGCAGAAGTATATGATGGGGGGGGGGGGGGGGCAGAGTGTGTGGAGGGGGTGTGGAGGGTGTGTAGGGGGGGTGGGAGGGTGTGTAGGAGAGGGGTGTGGAGGGTGTGTAGGAGAGGGGTGTGGAGGGTGTGTAGGAGAGGAGAGCAGAGTATATGATGGGGGGGGGGAGCAGGTGTGTAGGAGAGGGGGTCTGGGGGTGTGAGGAGAGGGGGTGGAGGGTGTGTAGGAGAGGGGTGTGGGAGGGTGTGTAGGAGAGGGTGTGGAGGGTGTGTAGGAGAGGGGTGTGGAGGGTATGACATCAGACAGTATGTTATCTATAATTTAAAACCAAGCATCCTATTTATCAAAGTGTCAAATAGAAAAAGCTGTTCCATTTCCCTAGACCAACTAGCAAGATTATTTTCCTCTCCGTCATCAACATTGCTGAGGCAGATACATCAGCGTACAATAATATGACAAGAACAACCCTTCCTTCAGACAGTTTGATAAATCAGTTCATAACAATCATTCTGTAGACTGTGAGACAGATTGCATTTTCGGGGCTGAGTATAATTTATCTTGTAACCATGTTGTCCTTTTTTTTTGTCTTCAGACGATAATAAAACTGTTCTCAAAAATTACCCAGACCAATATCGGCACTTTGGTCACCAGTGCTGTCTCCACTGTGGTCCTCATTCTGATGAAATTTTGAATGAGAAGTTCGCCTCCAAGCTTATAATCCCAGTTCCCATCGAGCTGATCATGGTAAATATAAAAGCAAAAGCAAAATAAACTCTGCCCTAAAAAAAAAAAAAATAATAATAAAAAAAAATAAACACTATTAAAAGATAATTGTACCAAAGACATGTAACAGAATACATTTTGGCCTAAATTTATGAAGACATTCGTTTTTTTAAAATCTTTTATTAGATATGTTTTATAAGAGAACGTACAAAACATTGTTTTTTGTTTTTTTTTTCAAATGTATGCATTTTTTCGTTTATAGAGCAAAAAATAGAAACCGCAGTGGTGATCAAATACCACCAAAACAAAGCTCTATTTGTGGGAAAAAAATTATATAAATTTTGTTTACGTACAGCATTGCATGAGCGCGCAATTGCTAGTTAAAGTAGCGCAGTGCTAAATAACAAAAAAAATGGCCTGGTCATGAAGGGGGTAAAATTTTCCACAGCTGAAGTGGATAGTCTTGGTAGTCTACTGATTCCGGTATTGAAGTTATGGTGCCATCAGATCTCAAACATGCATCGGGAGGCAGAAAGGGGACTTAGCAGAGGTAAAATTGCAGCCTCTGAAAACAGGATCTCGTTCTTCAGGGCGAAGCAGCCATGTTTCACATGGAACAGTGACAAGGACGGTATATAAAAGGTTCAATGGGCAGGCCAAGGCCATTGGTGTGGTTTAAATACAGATATTCTTTTATCGAGCAGAGTGCCTTTTTGAAGCCTTGAAGTAAACCGTCACCTGGTAGGAAACATATAGATAATCCATGTTTGTATGAAGAGGTCTTATACAGAGTTATCTTTTGTTATTTCATCACCAGCTCATTGTCTCTACTGGCATCTCTTATGGTGTTGGACTGTATGACAAGTATGGAATAGAAAATGTTGGAGACATCCCTGTTGGGTAAGTTGTACATAAATGCCAGGTACTTTTGTACAATGGATGCCATTTGTGTCAAGGTGACTATATGTGGAAGTCCTCTACTTTGGTATACGTTCTTTAGTTCTTCAAGTTCCATGTTGAAAATAAGCCCTCCATCATACCTAGTAGCATGTAAGACCTTGTCGGCAGTAGGAAACTTTCAAAGTCTGGAAGGCCATGAGTGAAGTGAAGAGGGAAACATCTCATACTTTTTCAGAGCTTAAAGTAGTGTTCCGGCCGAAATTATACTTTTTAAATAAAAATACCCCTATAATACACAAGCTTAATGTATTCTAGTAAAGTTAGTCTGTAAACTAAGGTCTGTTTTGTTTGTTTATAGCAGTAGTTTGTTATTTTATAAACTTACAGCAGGCCGCGGCCATCTTAAGTGTGGGCATCTGAAGCCAGACTGTATTTCTTCCTGGATCTCATCCTTGCAGATCTCGCACATGCTCAGTGCAGCACAAGCAGTGTAATAGGTTTCAGGTCAGGTTTCCATAGCAATGGCAGTGTCAGAGGAAGTTGCCGCCCCTTCCCAGAAGGCATTGCAAACAGGAAATGATGCGATGGGCCACGGCCAGGGAGGAGGAAGTGGAAAATGAATACAGCAGATATACAGTAGGTGCTGAGAAATTTTTTTTTTAAATATCCAATTTGTTTACAGTGCACAGTTTAGTGAGGGATGCTGAAGAGTTGTAAAAGTGGGTGGAACTCCACTTTAAGAACTTTAAGGGCCACACACACTATATCAAAGCTATATATCCTGCAGCACACATTGGTTGCTGAGTTGAGGCATCTGAGTCTCAGCTTAACTTCACCCCTGGTAACAAGTGCCCTTTCTCCCAACTGGAGAACTCTCGATCAAAAAAACATTCTATGGTGGGTGAAGTAAGGTCAAATATCTGAAAGATTTTGATACCCACTCTTACAAATATCTTAAAATCTTACAACAGGGCAAAAAAAAAAAATGTGTTGTAGCAAACTGGAATAGATGCCCAAGCTACTTATAAATTCATTTTGTCCTAATTTGTTTGCCAAATACTGTATGAATGAATCATTTAGGTAGAGAACATTGTAGATTTTGACTAAACGTTTGTCTTTGTTTACTGGGCTAAGGCTCAGTTCACACTGCTGCGCTGTGAATTTGTTCAGTTTTTTGTCCTTTGGGAGATGCAAATTTACAGCGAATTTACCGCGATTTTACAGCGAATTTCAGGAGTTGGACATAGCTGTGATTGATATTCTAGCCAATGGAATCATAATGTAAAAAAAAAAAAAAGGGATTAACTTCCTGTGTACTTCCTGGTTTTTGTGGAGAGTAGTGTGGTGGAATTCGCACATATCTGAACCAACAATGCAATTCCAGAACGATTTACATTGATGTCTATGGAGACTAAATTCGCAACGTAACGCAGTAAACTCGCACAAGACCCTTTTTTTTAATCGCATCGCATTCGTAGAGGAATCGCAACGCATGTATGTGAACGAACGTCATTGAAAACAATGACTTTAGGGATGACATGCGAATTTAAAGTGCTTTTGATGCATCGCATTCGTTATGAACTCGCATCAGTGTGAACCGGGCCTTAGTGTTCTAGTGTTTTCCTGAATCAGTCACACAACATACTGTCTTATGACCTTGATGATACGTTTTAATGGCATCAATAGTTCCCAAGCCTTCCCATTTGTTCATTAATTAGAGGTTTGATCTCATATAGCATAATAGGGTGTATAGGAACTAAAGGGAAGAAAGGTGTCTGTTTTTATTCCTGGAATCGAGCTATATTGCAACTCATACTTTTTTCATGGGCAGGATAGAAAATGAAAACAAGCAATTATTTTTCATCATGACACTTGTGAGTTTAAAGCAAACCATGCAAGGTGGATAGAAGTGAGCTGGGTCTAGGTCTAGACAGCGGAAGATGTTCTAGCACTCATCTGAACAACCTGTAGTATAGACGGGCCAAAGAGGGCCCTTGTGCAGCTGCTCTCAAAACACAAATGGTTGTCCAGAATGCAAAGAACAACTTACCAGTGAAACAGGAGAAAGAGACCCTCAAAACTATGAGTCCAAATGGATAATCCCAAAGTGTGTCACCTCTACCCCAACGCAGGTGGTCAGACACTATAGCTTGCTACTGTGTGCTTCACCTATAGCAGCCCCCTTTCCCTTAAGGCAAGCAGGCCTACCAGTACTTGGTTGCCCCAGAACTTATACACAATGCTATAGTGCCTGGCCGCCACGCCAGGGCAGATGCGAACTGAGCAAACAAACTGACTACTTGCAGTTAGCAGACAGATAGCGTGGTTCTATGACAGTCCAGGTAAAAGGCAGGCTGAGTTCAGGGAATAGTCCAATAATCCGGGCCGAAGTCCAACACAGGGGAATCTAGTAAAGCAGGGCAGACAGACAGGGAGTTCGATCAGGAACAACACAGGTATCATTCGCTATCACAAGTGAAGGACAGAGTGCCGGGCCTGCCTATAACAGGTGACTGACCATATCAATCACCCAGTAGGTGGACACTAATAGGGCGTACACACGGTCGGACTTTGTTCGGACATTCCGACAACAAAATCCTAGGATTTTTTCCGACGGATGTTGGCTCAAACTTGTCTTGCATACACACAGTCACACAAAGTTGTCGGAAAATCCGATCGTTCTGAACACGGTGACGTACAACACGTACGTCGGGACTATAAACGGGGCAGTGGCCAATAGCTTTCATCTCTTTATTTATTCTGAGCATGCGTGGCACTTTATCCGTCGGATTTGTGTACACACGATCGGAATTTCCGACAACGGATTTAGTTGTCGGAAAATTTTATCTCCTGCTCTCCAACTTTGTGTGTCGGAAAATCCGATGGAAAATGTCCGATGGAGCCCACACACGGTCGGAATTTCCGACAACACGCTCCGATCGGACATTTTCCATCGGAAAATCCGACCGTGTGTACAGGGCAAGACAGGGAGAATGCAACAGCCAAAACCCGGATGCTGGCATGAGGAGCAGGAGCACTTAATCTTGACACAGTGCCTTGAAAAAGTATTCATACCCCTTGAAATTTTCTACATTTTGTCATGTTACAACCAAAAACGTAAATGTATTTTATTGGGATTTTATGTGAACGACCAACACAAAGTGGCACATAATTGTGAAGTGGAAGGAAAACTATTATCATTTTTCTTCCACTTCACAATTATGTGCCAATTTGTGTTGGTCGTTCACATAAAATCCCAATAAAATACATTTACGTTTTTGATTGAAACATGACAAAATGTGAAAAATTTCAAGGGACTGTATGTTTTCAAGGCACTGTATGTTTTGTACAATCCTATACACTTTAAAACCCAAATTAATTTGTTCTTTTTTGTTTTTCAGCCTAAAGGTTCCCATGTTACCTGACTTCAGCCTGTTCAGAGACATTCTTGGAAACTCATTCGCTATTGCCGTGGTGGGATATGCCATTACTATTTCATTGGGAAAAGTATTTGCTTCTAAGCATGGCTACAAGGTGGACAGCAACCAGGTATAGTGGGTCATTTGACCCAAAAGTTAAAGTGGAAGTTCAGCCAAAACCTAAACCTACTCCCGGCCTGATTCCAATCCTAATCTATCTAACCCTGTAAAGAAAAGATTGTTACATATTCTGAAGCTGCTCCAGTCCGGTCCTAGGCTGCGCTGTCAGCGATGGCTTCTGTGTAGAGGCAGCCGACCAAAGATGCCCCTTATTAAGTCTATGGGTGCCATCATCTCCTATTGATTTTGTCACCTTTCTATCTCTACACGGAAGCCGCCACTAAAGACCGGAGCGGCTTGAATTCTACTTCCATTTCTCCCCAATCCATACCAGACCCTTATCCGAGCATGCGGGCAGGAAAGGGGGGGGGGGAACGAGTGGGCTGCATGCTCGGATAAGGGTCTGGTATGGACTTTGGGGGGGACCCCACTCCATTTTTATTTTAAATTTGGTTTCGGGTTCCCCTTAAAATCCACACCAGACCTGAAGGGCCTTGTATGGATTGGGAGGTGGGGACCCAATGCTGAACCCAATGCTCAACCATACCAGGCCACATGCTGTACCACAAACAAAGAATAATCCCTTTTTTTCCCTTTTTTAGGAGATGATGGCTATCGGCATCAGTAATTTTGTTGGAAGTTTCTTCCAGTGTTTTCCCATCAGTGCCTCTGTGTCTCGATCCGTGCTCCAAGAAAGTACCGGAGGAAACAGCCAGGTGGGTTACCTACACAGATAAGCGTGGAAATCCTGTAGTCAAACACAGTACAGATATTTGTCCTTATTCTTAAAAAAAAAAAGGAGCTAGGATCTATCTGGTTGCTGCAGTTCATATAAATTAGTACGAGGCTTATTATTTTATTCTGACATACGGGATGTGATATGATTTTATTATTCTTTGGTTGTTTGCAAACAGGTAGCCAGCGCCATAGCATCATTTGTGATCTTTGTGATCATCCTCCGGGCTGGGGAACTCTTCCAGGACTTACCAAAGGTAAGCGAACGTATATAAAATAAGGCTAAACAGGTGTGTGTGTAGGCACTACAAGCCAGGACTAATGTACGAAATGCGTAGGCTGTTTTTACAGTGTTATACATGTCTTTTCAATAAAGGAATACTATTTTCTGGATGTCATCCTGAGTGCCAACCATCCCTTTCCTTATAAAATACGGATGATGTGCATATTCACAAAAGCAAATTGCAGTCATATTCATCGTAGCAGTCATTGCTATATTCACTGTGACAGTAATGGATACTGTATATTAGAGACGGTGCATGATTCTTTTTATTTATTAGATATGATATGAAAGTGGGAAGCCAACACATTTCAGGGGCCTCACCAATCCCCCTTTATCTTGGACATTTCCAGGGACTCTTTTAAGTACCCCTGTCAACAGAGAGCTGCCTCCAGAAACACAGTAATCAGAGAACCTGACTTTGTCCACTCAAGGGGTCCCATAATATACGTCTGCTCTCTGAACCAAAGCTATACAGTAGGTCTGGGCATGTTGGAATTTTGTAGAGAGACCACTGCTTCTACACAGTGAGCAAGGGTCCTTCTTTGCATCATGCTGGCAGGGGATGGGTTTTTCTACTCTGTGGCTGCTTTTTAAGAAAAAAATAAACTATAAGACTTCGCATGCCTTTTGTTTTTAAGTTCCTGTAATGTGAGCAGCTAATTCAAACCCCTTCATGCCGACCGTACGTAAATATGCGGCCCCACTGGGCTGGGCTTTTTTCCGTGGGGCCGCATATTTGCGTATCTCCCACTGTGCTCCCAGCAGCAGAGACTGGGGTCTCACGGAGAGTCCCAGGCCCCTTACTAACGATCGGGACACCTGATCGCTGTGAAAGCCTCAGATTGGCTCATTGACTGATTGATCAGTGACTGTGAAGCCTGCCCCTGTGTTTTCTTTCTCTGTGAATGGAAGAGGAAATAAATAAATAAATAAATAATAATTAAAAAAAAAATACCTAGATCAAGGTTTAATCTAGGTCAGTGCCAGGGTTAGTATTTGGGTCAGTGCCAGGGTCTGTACTTTTTTTTTTTTTTGGACGGGATTTATTTTTTATTTTTTCATTATCAGTGTCAGTTAATGTGAGTTTTAGGTAGGATAAAAAAAAGAAAAAGCGCACTGTTGTTTTTGGGCTATACTATGGGTACAAACAACTAACATGCACATATGTGGTATCGCTGCGATTGTCAGGAGCAGGATAATTTAATTTGGGTTGTTATTTGGTGGAAGGCCATGGTAATGGCAAGAAATATACAGCTAAATTTTAAAAAAAACTATTTTTTTTTTACTATTTTGGGACAGTTTTTTCTTTGAAAATTTACCACCAAATGAAAGCCCAATTTGTCCTGGAAAAAAACACGGTATAATCCACCTGGATGCACAAAGTAGTTGTGATGATATGTACGATTTTACTAACACATATCTAAATGCCTAAGCACAATTTTGCAACTTTGACTTGTTTTACCCTTAGGCACGAAGGGGTTACAATGAAACTCTATTAGCGATTTAAGTCAAATTGTCCAGTCAAGACTTGGCCTAATAGTGATGTAACTTGTGTTTGTCAGAAGGATGTCACCCCAGCGGTAGTCTTCGAGTCCTCTCATGACAGGTTTACTTTAAAATAATTTTGTCCTTTGGAGAACCTAACCTATTAATCCTTTTGTTATTGCAGGCCATCTTAGCAGCAATCATTATAGTCAATTTGAAGGGGATGTTTAAACAGTTCTCGGAGGTCCGTGTCCTATGGCGAACCAATAAAATCGATCTGGTAAGAAATATATTATATTTGTGCTTGGCAGGGGTTACAGGTAACCAAGATGATGGTATTTTGAAGTAAACAGAAGAAAACAAGTACATTGGCAACTTTCCTAAAAAATTAGGAGGAATTTTGCTTGCCCCTGCCGGCAATTTGTTGCCCCCCTGCCTGATGGGACATTGCACAGGAAATATATGAAGCTGAACAATAATGATGAGAGGAATGTCTTTCAGAAAGTGGGACTCCTTGTCTCTGGGTGGTTGAGGATGACACCTAAGATGATGTGGTAGGCTAGTATTTAAGTCTTTGGATGGACTCCTAGGCTTATTGTAAGGTAGAAAGAAAGTTGTTTGCCAATTACTTTTTCTTGAATTTGTTTGCTCATCAAACTCTGGGGAGAGAATTGGGGGCACGGATGCCCAAAAAATAGCAAGGCAACTCAGGTATTCTAGTGGCAGTAAATATTGTTGTTGGCCCATTAAAGCAGCCAAGCAAATTGCAAAAACTATGAGAGCAGTCAACATCTGTGGTTAAATGTTAAATTAAGTAGATTCTAAGCCAGGGTTTCTCAACTAGGGTTCCTCCAGAGGTTGCTAGAGGTTCCTCGAGCCATAGGCAATTTCTGCCTCTCAGATGAGTAACCACTGGCGCCAATGATCTTTTTAGCTATCTGTAAGGGGTAATCTTCCCAATGACCACAAAAGTAAGGAACATTCTTCACAATGACCATCAAACTAATATACTGTGAGCTGTAAATGTTATAATTAATTTTTGGGGGTTTCCTGAAGCCAAAACGTTATTTCAAGGGTTCCGCCATGTTAAAATGGTTTAGCAAGGCTTTTCTAAGCCCTTGTCGCAGGTACCTTAGTGATTACGCAGTGAGACCTTCTTCCAATATCCAGCCTAGCATCTTCTCCCACACCCTCCAGGACACCCTTCAGCATAGATGTCTCCTCCAAAGACACTCCATATAGGCAGCCATCTTCATGTTCTGCTCCCTCTGGATCTACCCTCTAGGGGCAGTTGCAGCAATGAGAAGGGAGCCTCCTTCACCCTGACCTCCTCCTCCGCACCCCGGCCTGACCCACCAAGCACAGCCTGGCACTCACCGATATTCCTGAAAAGAGCCTGTACACACCTGGGATCGGGATCTGCCCATCACTTCGCCCTCCTCTGCATGCTTTCATCTGCTCTCCATTCTCTCTTGGTGACAGCAGCCTACTAAACAGCAGGCAAACCTAGGTTTTAGTTTGCCTGCCGGGGGGACGGGTATTTTAAAAATCCAAATCCTGGGCAAGTGGCTGGGGATTCTGATTTTACTGGTGTCAGTGGATGCACTAATAACCCCCAACATTGGTGTCAGTGGATGCAATAATACCACCCAATGTTGAGGTCAGTGGATGCAATAATAACACCCAGCATGGGGGTCAGTGGATGCAATAATACCACCCAATGTTGGGGTCAGTGGATGCAATAATAACACCCAGCATGGGGGTCAGTGGATGCAATAATAACACCCAGCATGGGGGTCAGTGGATGCAATAATAACACCCAGCATTGGGGTCAGTGAATGCAATATTTACCTCCAACATTGTTGGTCGCTGGCAGTGAAAATTAACCCCTACCCCAACATTGGTGTCTTTATGGACCTTGCTTTGTGCACTGTTCCAAATCATTTGGTGAAGGGGGGATAATGGTGTGGGGTTGTTTTTCAGGGTTTGGGCTTGGTCCCTTAGTTCCAGTGAAGAGAACTCTTAAGGCGTCAGCATACCAAGACATTTTGGACAATTTCATGCTCTCAACTTTGTGGTAACAGTTTGGGGACGGCCCCTTCCTGATCCAACATGGCTGCGCACCAGTGCACAAAGCAAGGTCCATAAAGACATGGATGAGCAACTTTGGGGTGGAGGAACTTGACTGGCCTGCACAGAGTCCTGACCTCAACTCGATAGAACGCCTTAGGGAAGAATTAGGGAGGAGACTGCGAACCAGGTCCTCACGTCCACATCAGTGTCTGACCTCACAAATGTGCTTCTGGAAGAATGGTCAAACATTCCCATAGATACACTCCTAAATCTTGTGGACAGTCTTCCCAGAAGAGTTGAGGCTGTTATAGCTGCAAAGGGTGGGCCAACTTAATATTGAACCCTACGGACTAAGATTGGGATGCCTTTAAAGTTCATGTGCGTGTAAAGGCATGTGTCCCAATACTTTTGACAATATAGTGTGTGTGTGTGTGTGTGTGTGTGTGTGTGTGTGTGTGTGTGTGTGTGTGTGTGTGTGTGTGTGTGTGTGTGTGTGTGTGTGTATATATGTATATATATATATATATATATATATATATATATATATATATATATATATATATATTATAATTATAGATTACATATAAATGAGGCAGGTTTGATCGATCACTTGGTATTGTTTCAGCTGTCACCCTTCTATGCTTCTACACAGCCATGTAGCTATTTTCTTCATGTTCACAAGTTTTTTATGTTCTTGAGATATTTTTTTTCTCCTTCAGATTATCTGGTGGGTGACCTTTGCGGCAACCATTTTGCTAAACATGGACATTGGCCTGGCAGTCTCTGTGACGTTTTCTTTGCTGACCATTATATTTCGGACACAGATGTAAGTACTGTAGACCCCGGTATTACAATATCAGGCAGGAATGTTTGGTTATTCTTTAGTGACTTTTATTTATTACGCTATGGTGTCAGTGCTGATTATATATGGCTTATATTCAGTATCTCACAAAAGTGAGTACACCCCTCACATTTTTGTAAATATTTTATTACATCTTTTCATGTGACAGCACTGAAGAAATGACACTTTGCTACAATGTAAAGTAGTGAGTGTACAGCTTGTATAACAGTGTAAATTTGCTGTCCTCTCAAAATAACTCAACACACAGCCATTAATGTCTAAACCGCTGGCAACAAAAGTCAGTACACCCCTAAGTGAAAATGTCCAATGTCCACCATTATTTTCCAGCACTGCCTTAACCCTCTTGGGCATGGAGGTCACCAGAGCTTCACAGGTTACCACTGGAGTCCTCTTCCCCTCCTCCATGACGACATCACAGAGCTGGTGGGTGTTAGAGACCTTGCGCTCCTCCACCTTCTGTTTGAGGATGTCCCACAGATGCTCAATATGGTTTAGGTCTGGAGACATGCTTGGCCAGTCCATCACCTTTACCCTCAGCTTCTTTAGCAAGGCAGTGGTCATCTTGGAGGTGTGTTTCGGATCCTTATCATATTGGAATACTGCCCTGCGGCCCAGTCTCCGAAAGGAGGGGATCATGCTCTGTGGCCACCAGGAAGGCGCCCGGAACCAGCGTAGAACGCATGGAAATGACGTCACGGGCAGCTGGGCTGCTTCCCGGATGACTGTTACAGTTCCAGGGGATGGGTAGGCAGGATACACGCTCAGAGCTCAGCTCCTTCTACAGGCCTCAGCTGAGCTCCGAGCGCGTAGCCTGCCTACCCATCCCCTGGAACTCTAATGCCCCGTACACACGGTCGGACTTTGTTCGGACATTCCGACAACAAAATCCTAGGTTTTTTTCCAACGCATGTTGGCTCAAACTTGTCTTGCATACACACGGTCACACAAAGTTGTCGGAAAATCCGATCGTTCTGAACGCGATGACGTAAAACACGTACGTCGGGACTATAAACGGGGCAGTGGCCAATAGCTTTCATCTCTTTATTTATTCTGAGCATGCGTGGCACTTTGTCTGTCGGATTTGTGTACACACGATTGGAATTTCCGACAACGGATTTTGTTGTCGGAAAATTTTATAACCTGCTCTCAAACTTTGTGTGAAAATCCGATGGAAAATGTGTGATGGAGCCCACACATGGTCGGAATTTCCGACAACAAGGTCCTATCACACATTTTCCGTCGGAAAATCCGACCGTGTGTACGGGGCATTAAAGTGATCCCGGAAGTAGCCCAGCTGCCCGTGACGTCATTTGCGTGCATTCCACGCTGGTTCCGGACGCCTTCCTGGTGGCCTCAGGACGTGGTGCGGGCTCTCCAGCCACATTGGAGGCCTTCTTGGTCACTTGGAGCACCAGGATCCCACAACACCATCAGATTACAGATGAGCCCATGTTTTTACTTCTTCTTGTGAGCGTTTTTAGTTACCTTGCCATTAAAATTTGCTTGTAATACTGCACTTAGGTGGCGCTTCCTGTGTTCTCCCCTCTTTTCTGCATACAGAGTTAGCTCTCTCTGAGGACTGCAGCCGCCTTTATCATACCACCCCACCATCCTTTCCTATGGACTGACGAATTATCTACAGACTGTATGTTAATGATCTATCCTTATGCACAGTCACTATGTTTTTGCGCTAACAGTAATTGTTATCATAGCTATGACTTTGCCTGGGTTGAGATGATGCTTTCAGTCCGTTGCAGGCAGGAGGAAGCATTTTCTAATTTTTTCAGTCCAGAAAGTGCATAGTGACCCTAGATGATGTCTGAACAAAGATGGCACTGTCCTTCTGGAGGGAAAAGCAGATGAAGGCATTGTGAGAGATAATAAAGACCTGGCATATTGATGAAAGATAGAAACAAGAAAGACCAACATTTAAGACACCGCATCCCATATATATATACACTGACATATTGGTTTGTGTGTAGAGTTATCATTAAAAATATATCTGATGTTATGTCCACTGAAATAAAATGGGACTTTTTTTTTTCAGGTCCAATTACTCAGTCTTTGGACAAGTTTATGGAACTGATGTCTACAGAGATGTGTCCAGGTGTCAGCAGGTAATTTGGTGGTTTAATCTTATCCTGGTATGAGCCTCTCTTCACCTAACATTCACACTCACTGTTCTGGGCCAGTACATTTGTTCTTGGCTCTGAGTGCCCCATGTAGTAGATTTCAGAGTGGAGATTCAGCTGCAAGAATTTTTGAAAATCTTAAAGCTGTCCTCACTGTCCCTAGCCCTTAAAGTACAATTAATTTTTTTTTCAGTTTTGCTCTGATACCCCTAACTATAATCTAGTGGAACTAATTGCCTCCAGAAGTCACCTAATTAGTAAATACTATGTGTAATTTATTCTCAGTATAAATACAGCTGTTCCGTGAAGCCCTCAGAGGTTTGTTGGAGAACCTTAGTGAACAAACAGCATCATGAAGGCCAAGGAACACACCAGACAGGTCAGGGATAAAGTTGTGGAGAAGTTTACAGCAGGGTTAGGTTATAAAAAAAATATCCCAAGCTTTGAACATCTCACGGAGCACTGTTCAATCCATCATTCGAAAATGGAAAGAGTATGGCACAACTGCAAACCGACTAAGACATGGCCGTCCACCTAAACTGACAGGTCTGAGCTGTCAGAAACCATGAATCAGACCAAGACAGAAGTACAGTTAAATCACACTTGTTTGATACTAAAAGTAAATAGAACAAACGTAGTCAAAACAAAGCCAAAGTTCGGTAAACGGAGCGGATAGTCAGACAAGCCAGAAAGTCAGGAAGCCAGTAATCAGCGTAGTGAAACAGCAAGCAGGATATGGAGCCAGAAGGGATGTCAGCCAAGGGCTGGACGGCTTAAGTAAGCAGGACTGATGAGCAGGATATCATCAACAGGTGGGTCACTGTGGAGAGATAGGAGCTGGCAATTAGCCGACAGTGGCCAGCTCAGAGAAGGAAGGGCTGAGCCCAGCCCTGACATGGGCAAGGAGAGCATTAATCAGAAAAGCAGCCAAGAGGCCCATGGTAACTCTGGAGGAGCTGCAGAGATCCACAGCTCAGGTGGGAGAATCTGTCCACAGGACAACTATTAGTTGTGCTCTCCACAAATCTGGCATTTATGGAAGAGTGGCAAGAAGAAAGTCATTGTTGAAAGAAAACCATAAGAAGTCCCGTTTGCAGTTTGTGAGAAGCCATGTGGGGGACACAGCAAACATGTGGAAGGAGGTGCTATGGTCAGTTGAGACCAAAATTGAACTTTTTGGCCTAAAAGCAAAACGCTATGTGTGGCGGAAAACTAACACTAAACATCACCCTGAACACACCATCCCCACCGTGAAACATGGTGGTGGGAGCATCATGTTGTGGGGATGCTTTTCTTCAGCAGGGACAGGGAAGCTGGTCAGAGTTTATGGGAAGATGGATGGAGCCAAATACAGGTCAATCTTAGAAGAAAACCTGTTGGAGTCTGCTAAAGACTTGAGACTGGGGGCGGAGGTTCACCTTCTAGCAGGACAACAACCATAAACATACAGCCAGAGCTACAATGGAATGGTTTAGATCAAAACATATTCATGTGTTAGAATGGCCCAGTCAAAGTCCAGACCTCTGCGTTTCAGAGCATGCGCGAGACTCATACGGAGCATGCGCGCTCCTTTCTCAAGTGTCACTTGAGAAAGGAGCGCGCATGCTTTGTATGAGTCTCGCGCATGCTCTGAAATGCGTTGTGTTTCTCCCATACCCCGGTAACGTCACACGCTCACTGGCTCGCTCCCAGAGCCGAATACCTCCTTCTCCTCCAGCCACCGAGAGGATCAGCCGGCTTCCTCCAGGGTCATCGCAGTTACCGCAGCTGGATATTCCGCTCATGCAGGACACCCCAGAGACGTTGGAGACAAACCCGGGAGATCTCACTTTCCATGAGCCTGTCATCCCTTACTTTGATGTAAGTGTTGGATTACATACCACTGTAACATTAAACCTTGCACTCAGAGGTGCTTTTCTGTTTTTTTTTTTTCCTAAACTTTATATCAATGACAAGGAAGCCTGGACCATCATTCCATTGAAGTCCATTGATGTACAAGCCCCTGGATCTTTCCTGTAGTGCCTGAGGCAAGTGCACTGCACCAACCAGCCTGCTGCTTTGCAGATGTCTCCATAAGCAAATGCCCAAACTTAGAGATGTAAAAATGGACTTAGCTGAATGAGCCTGTAGCACTTCTGGAGGCTCCTTCCTGGCCACACTTTTCTGGGTGACCTTGACTTTCCAAGATGACAAGGTTTTGCTGTAGGTTCCGCCTCTGAATTTGCCTTATGGAAACACAAACAGCCTTCTGGAGGATTTTAGGCTTAAAGTCAGCAGCTGCAAACACTGTAGCTGTTGACTTTTAATAAGGACACTTATCTGTCCAGGGGGCCCACGATGTCGGCCCCCCAGAGGCCGACCCGTCCATCGGATCAGGTTCAGGCGGCATCATTCCAACCTTGCGGCTTCACTGCTGGTTTCCGACTGAACATGCGCGAGTCGCGCGGCGCTTTGTGAATGGCCAGTTTGTCTCTTGGGACACACACAGGTCCCAGAAGACAACGGGGGGGGGCTCGCCGCAGAAGAGGATGCGAGGTCCTCGGCCGCGGCCCGGCTGGATCAGAAGTACTTCCAAAAAAGGTAAGAGAGAAAGTAAAAAAAAATGTAAATATCCAAAAACAAGGGGTGGAGAGGTGGTCTTTCATTTAAGACCACCTCTCAAAATTGGGTGGAACTCCACTTTAACCAGGAAGCTGCTTGAAGGTAGACATTTTAGAGACTTGGTACATCCAGCGCAGGTTAGATACTGTCTCTGCCGGACAGGATGGAGCCACCACTTTGTAAGATGAAAACAGAAGCCACCTAGGGAACAGGTGCTCGAGGGGCATGGGCCCCAACTTGTCCGGAAGGAATAAGATGTAGGACTCTGTAGCTCCAAATGCTTGCAGAGCCGATACTCTCCCCCTTGATGTTATCGCGGGACGCTGCCTCTCAACTGATGTCCCGCTGAGGACGGCTTTCTGATGATGCAAAGTCCTGGCAGGGAAATCCAGGACCAAAATAAAAATCTACTGGGGAACGTTATTCCTACTCAGGGCAAAGTCTCAGGACCGACCTTGTGAAGGATTCCCCTGGCTGCTCACATGCCCATTTTCCATTGGGAAAGCTGAAATGGCTGAAATGTGAGCCCTTACAGAACTAGGCTAAGCCCCAAATCCAGATCCATGTGAGGAAATGATAGCAACTCGGCAACCTCCGCCTTGCGAGGATGAAAATTCTGCTCAGGCTGTGAACCTGGTCCAGACTTTGGAGTAAATAGCATTTGTTGACGTCCTTTCTGGAACCTTGTCAGGATCGAACCACTTCCAGAAGAAGGAGAATGGGGAGGTTGCTCTCAGTCAGACTTTTATAGATTTGGACAGGTCCTGTGGGTGGATATAGGGGCGGAGCTATATCATATGTATGCTGCCATGTTGGCCTCAGGAAAAGGGGTTATAACCCTCCCTTACTCTATCGAAAATGGGGAAAAAAGTTTTGCCTATAGTTCTACTTTAACCTTTTTCTTAGTGTGGGGAAGGAGAAGAACCCCATCAGGTGTTTATTGCAATCTCTGTCCCCACTTTTTATACTAACCCTCTCTTTTTGTCCTGGTGACTACTTCCCCCGGGATAGAAAGTGATAGGAAGTGCAACTTTTACAGTGGCCACCACCAGCCCAGGAGGTGAGGTGAAAGTAGAAGTAGGCAACACTTGTTTTCCTTTTTGAATAGAGTAAGGGAGGGATATATCCCGTCAGGTATTTTTGCCATCTGTGTCCCATGGGGGGGATTTCCCTTCACTTCCTGTTCTATAGCCAAAACAGGAAGCGAGGGGAAAGCCCCCCAAAGTGAGGAAATCCCTGGTTGTCACCAGAACCAGTGTCCCCATTAGGAGATTTCCTCTTTATTGCTGTTCTGGTGACAACCCAAAATTTGGGATTTACTTTCACTCTTGGTGATATTGGTAAACTGGATAAAGAAAGAGGGTTCATCTCCTTGATATGGGTCACAGACAGCAATAAAAACCTGAGAGGGGTTCTAATCCCTCTCCACTCTATTCAAAAACTAAAAAGAACGTTTTGCCTTTATTTACTTTAACTTTCCTCTAATACGCTGCTCAGCACCAATTAGGGAGAGAGCAGGTAGTACTATGAGCCAATCACAGTTCTCCTGCCTTGCATGGTGCGGTCAGTTTAAAATTGCCTACATCAGCATTTTTGCCAGGTTGGTAAATATTCTGCTTTGTAAGCCATTTTTTTTTTATTATCTGCTATGCTTCTTTTTGGTTATGTGTGCTAAAATATACATTTTGTATTTCACAGGCCAAAGAGTTGCCAGGAATTAAGATCTTCCACTCTTCATCCACAGTCTTCTACGCCAACGCCGAACAGTACAGCCAGGCTTTGTATCGGAAGGTAACAGTAATGAGATTTCACTACTTGGAAGGGTTTCTCCTCCTAAGCCGGCCATGCATGGATTGAAATTCGGCTGGTTCAGCAAGGACTGCTCATAAATTCGATCCATAAATGGCCGATCAACATCTGTACAACTTCCCTGTCGGATTTCAGCTGCTCGAATGTGTGGATGGGGGGGAACTGGATCGTTTTTTTTTGTTCTACCTGCTGGTTGAATGAAATAACCGACCAATGTATGGGCAGCTTAAAGTGTAACTAAACCAACATCATAAAAACCTATCCATAAATGGTGTATTACATGCTGTACATACTTACTCCGTCACTATTCGTTTTCTGTATTCTGCAAAAAACCTGGTTGATCCTGCTGCTCTCTATCTCCCCCTCCTGTCCATGTCCCCAATTCAGCTAGGGATTTTGCAGCTGTGGTGGCAACTCTGCACATGCTTAGTTTTCAGTGAGTTTCTATGCTGAGCATTTCCTTCCTACCCTGTTTCCCCCGAAAATAAGACCTAGCGTGATTGTCGGTGTTGGCTGCAATATAAGCCCTACCCCCCAAATAAGCCCTACCCTCTTTCCCCGAAAATAAGCCCTACCCTGAAAACAAGACCTACAAGGACTTTAACTAGGGCTTATTTGGGGGGTAGGGCTTATATTGCAGCCATCACCGACAATCACGCTAGGTCTTATTTTCGGGGAAACAGGGCATCACATCTGAGCAGCCCATGTGACTATATAGAGTCACGCATGTGGGTGTATACACAGTGGTAAATGACAGCCCACTCCCTCCCTCCTCCTCCATGCCCACTAACCAGCTAAACAAAATAGAGGTGGGATATTACATGTATATTGATGGAGGCTTCACCTCCCTCTTAATTTAAGACACAGGCTGGAGGGGAGTGGCACAGCCTGTGACTGGCAGAAATCCGCCCACACCATGTTATATGTTAAAAAATTTATAAAATACTTAATTTCAAATTATATATTTGTATAACCATTTAAAACACTATAGTGATATTGATTATTTATCTTTAATCTGTATCCCAAAGGCTGTTTTTTTGTTTTTTTTTTAACATGTGACCAGCAGCAGAGGACTAGAAGCTCCTCCTGCTTATGTTTCCCTGCAGACAGGCTGGGAAAGATCTGGGTCATGTGACAGCTGTATATCCATTAGGTAAAGGGTAGATTTAAAAAAAAAAATTAAAATAATTAATTTGCCATCATCCACAAATAGAGAAACAGAATGGATAATGTTAATTAAACAGTGTGCGTTTAGTATCACTTTAAGAGTGCAGGATTCCGTGGCTTTCAGATAAACTACCTCTGGAAACAGGTGTGGTTCCCCCTTAATGTATATATACAGTGCCTTGAAAAAGTATTCACACCCCTTGAATTTTTCCACATTTTGTCATGTTACAACCAAAAACGTAAATGTATTTTATTGGGATTTTATGTGATAGACCAACACAGAGTGGCACATAATTGTGAAGTGGAAGGAAAATGATAAATGTTTTTCAAAATTGTTTACAAATAAATATGTGAAAAGTGTGGGGTGCATTTGTATTCAGCTCCCTTTACTTTGATACCCCTAACTGCAATCTAGTGGAACCAATTGCCTTCAGAAGTCACCTAATTAGTAAATAGAGTTCACCTGTGTGTAATTGAATCTCGGTATAAATACAGCTGTTCTGTGAAGCCCTCAGAAGTTTGTTAGAGAACTTTAGTGAACAAACAGCATCATGAAGGCCAATGAACACACCAGACAGGTCAGGGATAAAGTTGTGGAGAAGTTTAAAGCAGGGTTAGGTTGTAAAAAGATATCCCAAGCTTTGAACATCTCACGGAGCTCTGTTCAATCCATCATCCGAAAATGGAAAGAGTATGGCACAACTGCAAACCTACCAAGACATGGCCGTCCACCTAAACTGACAGGCCGGGCAAGGAGAGCATTCATCAGAGAAGCAGCCAAGAGGCCCATGGTAACTCTGGAGGAGTTGCAGAGATCCACAGCTCAGGTGAGAGAATCTGTCCACAGGACAACAATTAGTTGTTCTCTCCACAAATCTGACCTTTATAGAAGAGTGACAAGAAGAAAGACATTGTTTAAAGAAAGCCATAAGAAGTCCCGTTTGCAGTTTGTGAGAAGCCACGTGGGGGACACAGCAAACATGTGGAAGAAGGTGCTCTGATCAGATGAGAACAAAATTTAACTTTTTGGCCTAAAAGCAAAACTCTATGTGTGGCAGAAAACTAACACTGCACATCACCCTGAACACACCATCCCCACTGTGAAACATGGTGGTGGCAGCATCATGTTGTGGGGATGCTTTTCTTCAGCAGGGACAGGGAAGCTGGTCAGAGTTGATGGGAAGATGGATGGAGCCAAATACAGTACAATTTTAGAAGAAAACCTGTTAGAGTCTGCAAAAGACTTGAGACTGGGGCGGAGGTTCACCTTCCAGCAGGACAAGGACCCCAAACATACAGCCAGAGCTACAATGGAATGGTTTAGATCAAAGCATATTCATGTGTTAGAATGGCCCAGTCAAAGTCCAGACCTAAATCCAATTGAGAATCTGTGGCAAGACTTGAAAATTGCTGTTCACAGACGCTCTCCATCCAATCTGACAGAGCTTGAGATATTTTGCAAAGAAGAATGGGCAAATATCCCTCTGTAGATGTGCAAAGCTGGTAGAGACATCCCCAAAAAGACTTGCAGCTGTAATTGCAGTGAAAGGCGGTTCTACAAAGTATTGACTCAGGGGGGCGCTATACAAATGTACACCACAATTTTTAGATATTTATTTGTAAAGAATTTTGAAAACCATTTATCATTTTCATTCCACTTCACAATTATTTATATTTGTGTATAGATATAAAAACATTATAAATACCTTTTCCCCCCTTTTCTTTATTAAGTGATCACATCCCCTCTTTTATCAGCTGCGTAAGGAGCTCAGAGAGCTAGGGGAGGAGAAACAGCAGTACACTGGTCTTCTCAGTGATTGGCTGTGGAAAAGGGGGAGGGGGTGGGTGTCAGCACAAGTCTGATTATTGGAGCAGCTGACCCTGCTGCACTTTCATGCCTAGGGTGGTCATTTTTTAAAAGGAAAGCAGACGAACTAGAAGGAACACTTTTTCATACAAGCACATGGAACCAGCAGGCACCAATCAGGAATATGAAGTTTGGGGTTTACATATTCTTTAACCTGTTGCTGCCTATGTAGCGCATATTTGCAGTGGCAAAGAGTGGCCCTCACTTAATGCCCTCACGCCGCACATACGCATCCATGGGCAGCAGAGGTTTCTGTGCCAACAGCACACTCACTGCAAGCTCCCAGAACAATGACTGAGCTGTCACTTGTAATGATTGGGAGCCGGACGGACCATCCTTTTGATCATGTGACAGCCAATCACAGCGGTCACATGATCGGGTAAGACCAGTTAGAGGGATGCCAGGACTGGGCAGGAGGGGGTTAAAGTATATACAAACCCCAAAACAAAAAGGTAATATATTGCAGCTTATATAAAAAAGGGTAAGTACAGCGCTGCGCTAAAAACAGAAAGGGAATCACATATATTTACGGAGCTTATAGCGCCACACTTTTGAATTTTATATATTGCAGCTTACCAGTCCTTAGACTTGGTGGCTACATTGGTTTTACTTTTTCTCCTTACTTGTTTTCTTTGCTTTTTTTTACTTTAATTTTTTTTTTTTTTTTTACACATTTTTGCAAGTATAGATAAATACCTATTGACCCCCTAAAATACTGGTGTCCTGGTAACTTCCTTGTGCACTAAACTGATATATAAAATAATCTTACCAGTTTCCCAGCTACCTTTTGTGCACTACAAAAGAACACCTCCTTATGTAATGGAGAAGAGGAGTGGATAGGGAATAGTAGTCCAAATCAGAAGAGCAGACTGGGGTAATATGCCTCTCTCCATAGATACAGTGCAGGGAGTGAGCGTTGTCACCCGAGGGCAGGAAGTGTCGTATTCCCAGGATGATCAACAGGCAAAAATAAAGGGAAAAAAGGGGAAATGAACTCAGCCACTTTCTGTTTGTCCATCCTTTTGTGACAGTGTGGACTGGATGTTGAAAGACTCATCGAAAAGAAGAGAAAAGCCTTAAAGAAAATAAAGAGAAGAGAAGAGAAAGCTTTGAAAAAAGCGAAGAAGGGAAATGAACCTAAAGAGGTAAGCAGAGATTAGCTTTACATTTTTTTTTTGGCATAGCAAACCAAATGCCCCATCGTAATAAAGTTCAATGTCTCAAATGGAAACATCACCACTTTTAAACGGAGCCTTATGCCGCGTACACGCGGTCGGATTTTCCGACGGGAAATGTTCGATGTGAGCTCGTTGTCAGAAAGTCTTACTGTGTGTAGGCTCCATCGAACATTTGCTGTTGAAATTTCCACCAACAAATGTTTGAAAGCATGTTCTCAAATATTCCGCCAACAAAACTTGTTAGAGAAAATGATTCACCGATCAGGTGGACCTGATCCCAGGTGTGTATTTGGTAAAACCTTCAGAGGTGGAGAGTCCCAGGTGCTGGCTAAATGCAAATAGGAGCAAGGTTAGAACAGGAAAATCTGGATGCCGCACACCGGATAAAGTTGAAAAATCTTCTTTATTGTGAAACTTGGATCATCAAAAATACAGGACAATCAGGCAGATGGTACAGACAAAACTGACGCGTTTCGCACTCTAATTTGAGTGCTTACTCATAGCTTAGTAAGCACTCAAATTAGAGTGCGAAACGCATCAGCTGTGTCTGTATCATCTGCCTGATTGTCCTGTATTTTTGGTGATCCAAGTTTCACAATAAAGAAGATTTTTCAACTTTATCCGGTGTGCGGCATCCAGATTTTCCTGTTCTAACCTTCCAACAAAATTTGTTGTCGGAAATTCCGATCGTGTGTACACAAGTCCGTCGCACAAAAGCTCACGCATGCTCAGAATCAAGAAGAAGAGCCGCACTGGCTATTGAACTTCCTCTTTCTCGGCTCGTCGTACGTCTTGTACGTCCCCGCGTTCTCACGTTCGGAATTTTTGGCCAACATTTGTGTGACCGTGTGTATGCAAGACAAGTTTGAGCCAACACCCTTCAAACAAAAATCCACGGTTTTATTGTCGGAAAATCCGATCGTGTGTACGCGGCATAACCTAAGATAAACAATGGGGTTTTGTCTCTGCAACATTTTATCAATTCTGTATAGGTATTCCCTCTCTGCAGTAGCTGATTCATGACACTGTCAGTAATGAGCACAGAAATCTCCATACGCTTAGCAGAGGTCCTCTTCATATTATTCCCTTTTCTGATTGAATGTTCTTAGACCAAAATGTAAGGGCTCGTTCACACCAAAACGGTAAGAAACCCACATTCCCCCGATAATGTTCAAAATGCAATGAGTGTGTGATCCACATCCTAAAAAAACGATCAATAAATGATGTATTCCATACTGTTCATACTCACTCAGTCACTATAAGATTAGTTTTCTGTATTCTCCAAAAAACCTGGTTGATCCTGCTGCTCTCCATCTCCCCCTTTCTGTTCATGTCCCGAATACAGTTGGGGATTTTGCAGAGCAGTGTTGGCAGCTCTGCACATGCTCAGTTTTCAGTGAGTTGCTGAGAACTTCCTCCCTATCACATCTGAGCAGCCCATGTGACTATAGAGTCACACATGTGAGCGTATTGTCGTGAATAATCAGTCAGAATAAGTTGTGCCTTTTTAAGGACAGGTTTCCCGCACAATAATTATTATTGAGTAATTTTTAACGAAGATATTTTTAAGATACAAAATCAATCTATATGACACAGTCTGTGCATGTGAAACTTATTCACGGAGACGTGTGGGCATACGAAACAGTTATTTATTGGTTGACAAAAACAAATAATCACATGAAATTAAGATACCGATTGCGTTACATGAACGTCTTGAAAATCAATAAAAACACTTGCAAAAATGGGCGTACCGTCCCTTTGACATAATACCACCATGATAACTTCTCGGTAGAATCAATAACATTGTGAACTTGACAATTAAACAGAACATCTGTATTTCACACGTACAACCGTTACTATACTGCAGGTAAGTAAGTGGTTAAAATTGTGAAATAAATTAGACGTTTGTTTTGTCAATAAATGTGGCAACTTTGCAAAAAGAAAAATATAATGAAAAATTTGAATCTTTAGCGAAAAATCGACAAGGCGGTTATTGATTCGGGAGAATGATTATCAATTGAATAATATTCAATACATCAATATTTGAGAGAACATATCAATATTTGAGAGAACATACAAGATAAAATCAACATGACATAATTACCCATTCCAGGATGGCTACTGTTCCTATTGGCTGGTTACCAGAGTTAAGATGGCTGCCGTAGTTTCAAAATGGATACTCTTAAAGAGGATTTACTTCTTGTGACCTCCGAGTTCTAAGTATTAGGTGTTGAGGAATCTTCATGAATGTAAAGATATGTATTCATGCATGGTGCATGAGTGTCAGTCTGGGAGTGTGTGTATCTCCCAGTGTCCCCCCTCAGGGTGGATCCCTGAGCTCTCCCCCTGAGCTCTCTTCTCCTTCTTCCTCCTTTCTCCTCCTCTTACTTGCCTCTAAATACCATTTCAGATAATAAGACCATAAAAATTATAATGGCTCTGCCCACAAGGTCGTGGCTCACTTTCCATTGGGTTAGGAGACTTAATTATTAACCTTCTCTGGAAATTTTGTGAGTTCAAATAATACCACCTTCAACCACAAAGGTGTCTCACATGTGTTTTGAGTCTATCCTTTTAAGTTAATACATTCTATTTTCATAATGTGTATAATGGTAAGGATAAGTATATACCTTTAAATATTCTGGTAATAGGTCTAATATAAAATACACTCAGTACAATTTTGATTAATCATTTTTACATAACTGGTTATATATCTATAAATGTATCTTTATAAAAACTGGTCTACCTATGAAAGACACATGTTGTTATATGTATTCATCAATACTACATAAAAATGATTATCTATATGGATACCTGTATAACTTCTGGTATCTTCACTGAATATTTGTTTTTCTAAGCATAGGCTACAGTCTTATATAGTTATAATCATAATTATATGTTTTTCCTAATACTAATTCGTTTCTTAAAACACTTCTACTTATAAAATCACGCTTTCATATATATTTTCTTCATACCAAAGTTGTTGGATCCGCAGATGCCAAAATTATAATATGTCTCTGTGACCTACAATGTTATAGATAGTTTGAAATTACTTATAATAACCTTATAGATACTTTTAAAATATTTTTGACTGGCACAAAATTCAACTCTTTCTAACGTGTTGAGATGGACCTTGAACATTCCCACTGGGTGTTTAGAAATGACTTGTTTGTCTAAACCATCCTAAAAGTTCATACAATGAGTTTTGTTAGCCAAGGTGTTAGCTATTTAAACAGTCCCTCACTTGAACACAATAGGTTTAGGCCAGGTGAGGTTATTTCTATGTGAGAATAGTCTGTATAACCTTGTATCCTATGGCTATAAGGGTAGCTTTCGTTTATTCACTAATACCATGTAAATATCTCCTTGTTTTGTGACGAGAGCAGTTATTGTTCCAACAGTTTTCCTTACAATACATGCTTGTAAAAGTCTTCAATATTTGAAGTAGTAGGAAAACTTGTAAAAACATGAGAGCGTCTAATTTGTCCTAAAGGTCTCCAAAAGGGCAACAGTTCAATTATTGCAAAATCACAGTTCATCTATTTTTTGAGGCCTAAGCATCTCTCATGTTTCTGCCAGTAAATATAAAATATATTTCTTCATGAATTCACAACAGTATTCACAGTGGTAAATGACAGCCTACTCCCCCCCCTCCTCCATGCCCACTAACAAGCTAAAACACAATGGGGGGGGGATTTTACATGTAGATTAATGGAGGCTTTACCTCCCTGCTATTCTAAAACACAGGTTGGAGAGGTGTGATGCAGCCTGTGACTTGCAGAAATTTGCCCACACCATTTTATTGCCAAAAAATTTATAAAAAATGTCATTTAAAACATACTGTATATTTGAATGCCAATTTAAAACAGCTTATTGATATTAATTATTTATTTTTACTCTATATTCCAAAGGTTGTTTTTTTTTTTAAACATGTGACCATCAGCAGAGGACTAGAAGCTCCTCCTGCTTATGTCCCCCTGCATACAGGCTGGGACAGAGCTGGGAGGGAGGGGACGAGCAAGCGCCCCCCTCCTTGACCATACCAGGCCACATGCCCTCAACATGGGGAGGTGGGTGCTTTGGGGCAGGGGGGGGGCTCTGCGCCCTCCACCCCAAAGCCCCTTTTCCCATGTTGATGGGGACAAGGACCTCTTCCCGACAACCCTGGCTGGTGGTTGTGAGGGTCTGCAGGCAGGGGGCTTATTAGAATCTGGAAGCCCCCCTTAACAAGGGGGCCCCCAGATCCCACCCCCCCCTCTAATTGAATGAGTATGGGGTACAATGTACTCCATACTCATTCACCCAAAAAAAGTGTAGTGTTACAAAAAAACAAGAGACAGGTTTTGGAAATGTCCTTTATTAAAAATGAAGAATGTACCCCGTCGTAGCTCCGTGTCTTCTTCCTCTGGTCTTCTCCCTCCGCTTCTACCCTTTAACACTACCCTTTTTTTGGGTAAATGGGTAGGGTAATAATGTACCCCATACTCATTCACATAGGGAGAGGCTGGATCTGGGGACCCTCTTGTTAAAGGGGGCTTACAGATTCTGATAAGCCCCCTGCCCGCAGACCCCCACAACCACTGGCCATGGTTGTCAGTAAGAGGCCCTTGTCCCCATCAACATGGGGCCAAGTGCTTTTGGGGGGGGGGGGGGCGGCAGAGCAGAGCCCCCTTGCACATGCTGACATATGAGATTAATGTACCGATCTACTTCCCCTGCCACAGATCTCTGGGCATGACAATCTGGCGTTTGATCGTCTGGAACTTGGAAAACTTGAATATGAGAGAGAAGAGGTGAGATTTACCCAATCCTTTCTTTTTTCAGTTCTGCTCCTGCATGTTTTATTGCCAGTGTTACAGTAGATATGAAACCCTAAGGCTCCATTCACACCTGCGTGTTTTTAAGAAACGTGCAAAAACACGTCATGCTTGCAGTGCCATTTATTGTTACAAAATCAATGGGCTCAAATCGCACTGCAAAGAATCACATGCGATTCCTCTCTAAATTGCATGCAGTTTACCGCACCACTCCTGTGTGAACCCAGTCTGAAGTCACTTATGTCAAGCCCGGGTTCAAACTGATACGGTGCGGGGAAACTGCATCAGATTCAGACAGGAATCACACCGCATTCCTGTTCAAATCACATGCAATTCTTTGTAGTGCAATTTGAGCCCATTAATTTTGTATGGGCTCAAATCGCACCGCAAAGGTATCGGTATCAGTTATCGGAGCAAATACAGGAGTACAAGTACTTGTGCAAATGCTTAGCACCGGTATCGGTGTGCAACCCTACTGTGTACTATTAACATCTTCTCTGTCGTTTTTTTTTTTTTGTTTTTTTTTTTTAAATAAAACACTTGTTTTTTACTCTTTTTCCCTTCTTTGTTGCATCTCCTCAACAAGGAATGGAAAAAGAGTAAATAAATCTGAAGACTAACCTATTATCATTTCCCATCCCGACATAATGATAGAACAAAGAGCAAGATATGACTGAGGGCTCCATTATCGTTGTCCCCGGCCAGGCGACCAGAGATGAGCCCGGTGGGAGGAGCCTGCTGCAATCTCTGGGTTTGGACAAACCAAATTTCCACTCTTTGATCCTGGACTTTTCTGCCGCAAATTTCGTAGATACCGCCTGCGTCAAAGTATTAAGAAAAGTAAGTTCATTAAATACTGAAATTTCCTAGCTGATGTTTTTCAGTATCATACTTACATACATGCTTTGATGAAGGCTTCTTAGCCGAAACGCGTCAGGGTAGCCTGTACCCGTGTACCCAGGTAACCCAATAAAGGACTTTTATTCAAGAGCATCCGAGTCGCCAGCCCTTTTCTGGTTCAAATACTGCATTTTGGGGCCTGAACGTCCTGGCTAGAGCACCGCATCACAGTTCATAGATCATCATATTGGCAGTGGAGCTGGGGTATCATTTTGCTTTTTTTTTTTTAGTATCATACCTGTGGTCGGCGCAGTCCTAATGCTCCTAAGGCCCGGTTCATGTATATATGGCTCTCCGTGTGGGTTTGCATGGGCACGACAGCTCATTCATTTTCCTGCGCTTTTTCAAAACGCATCCGTACGGAAATCGCATGGTGCAACTTTTGCGCCACATGATTCCCGTGTGTGAGAAACTGCTCCATGTTTCCATGGCAGTGAGAAGATGATGTGCTGCAACCTTTAGCAACCAATCAATGAGCAGTAATGCTGTGCACTAAGGATATGCAGTAACCTCTAGGAACCAATCAGTGAGCAGCAATAATGTGCAGTAACCTCTAGCAGCCAATTAGTGAGTGGTATAGATGTCCAGTAACCTCTAGCAATCAATCAGTGAGCAGTATTGATGTACAGTATTCTCTAGCAACCAATCAACAAGCAGAAGCCATGTGCTGTAACCTCTAGAAAATAATCAGTGAGCCATAATGTGTACTGTAAGCTCTAGCAGCAATCTAGTAAGCTCTGGCAACCAATCGCAATCGCTGTCTGGTCTGATTCAGTAAACTGATTTTGAGTCTATCTGCTATTTATTGTATGTCTCAAAGCATGTGGAGAGCGAAATTGCATGGAAGAAGGGGTCAAAGAAAATGTTTGCCCAGGGTCCAGTCAATATTAGAGACGGCCCTGCCCCTGTGTCCAATCAGCGTGGCCTTGCAGTGCCTATTGCACTAAATGACGTACAGGTACGTCGTTTTGCGCAATAGAGCCAACCTGCCTATTGCCGTTCTGCCTCCCCCAGGAACGATTGCAGGTAGCCAGCGGACATCGGGTCCGTCGGACCCGCTGATTGGCATCCCCTGTGTCCAATCAGCATGGGATTGTGCCTCCCAGTGGCTATTGCACGAAATGACGTACAGGTACGTCGTTTCGTGCAATAGAGCCAACCCGTCGCAGTACATCTGCGGTAGGCGGTGAGCAAGTGGTTAATATTCAAAGCAAGCTCCCCCATCCATTCATGTCTTTATGCTTTATTTTGTTGAGAAAAACACCTTAGCATTTCTAGCTGCGTCCATCTTGAGTAAGGGCAGACAATTTACAGTATGTAGCTGTAGCATTTACTTCTAGAATCCATCTGCCCATAGCTCAGGCGTGCAGGCTGGAGAGTGTGCTTAGCTGAGAAATCCCCTTCTCCAGATGAAAGGAAAAAAATGCCCATGAAGACTCCTGAGATGTATGACATCAGTTTAGCCTAGGCCGGAAACCAGGAAGTAACTGATTAAATGTAAAAAAGTTATTTTTATCTTGCAGATTTTCAAGAATTTTTCTGAAATAGAAGTTGATGTGTACGTGGCGGGCTGCAATGGTAACAAATGCTTTTAATATCTTCAAAAAGTTTGCATCATCACAAAATAATAATTTCACGTTAGGGGGTGTGTATTGTGCTAAAAGGTGCCCCTCTTTCCCATTTCAGAAGGGAAGTTTTGTACGTATACGTGCAGACAAACCTTTTTCTTAATTTTTTTTTTTTATTAGATTTCGATAGAATAAAGAAAGACTAAACCCCTATATTTTCATAAAGTGCCTTCTGATGTCTTATAACGCACCTCAATGCACACAAGTTTTACAATACATGTCGGTGCATGCGCATTACGCACTCGCTAACACATGGAGTATGGAGCGAATGAGTCTACTACTACTGAGGTTATTTTCTTTTTGCCGTTTTTCTTTAGGCCACATTCAAACTTTACGTAGAGTGAACTTGCGTTCTCGCTCGCGCTTTTTGTGTGGCCGTTTTTTGTTTTTTTTTACGTGATTCTGCGTGTCGTGAAATGAATGGGCTGCCCTGTGTGCGTTTGTCACCTGAAAGAAGCTCCTCCTTCTTTTTAGGTGACAAGCTTCACGCGATTTTTAACCACTTCAGCCCCGGGAAGGATTTGCCCCTTAATGATCAGGCCATTTTGTGCGATACGGCAACTGCGTCACTGACAATTGTGCGGTCGTCCGACGTTGTATCCAAACAAAATAGACGTCCTTTTTTTTCCCCCCACAAATAGTGCTTTCTTTTGGTGGTATTTGATCACCTCTGCGGTTTTTATTTTTGCGCTATAAACAAAAAAAGAGCGATAATTTTGAAAAAAAAAATATTTTTTTTTTTTACTTTCTGCTATAATACATTTCCCCCCAAAAATATAAAAAAAAAAAACAAAATGTATTCATCGGATATATATATTCTTCTACATATTTTTGGCAAAAAAAAAAAAAACTCAATAGGCGTATATTGATTGGTTTGCGCAAACGTTATCGCATCTACAAACTATGGGATAGATTTAGGGACTTTTTTTTAAATTTATACTTTATTGTTTTTACTAGTAATGGCGGCGATCTGCGACTTTTAGCGGGACTGCGACATTGCGGCGGACAAACTGACCCCAAATGATACTTTTTGGGGACCAGTGACATTATTACAATGTACGGTGCTATAAAAATGCACTGATCAAGGTAAAAATGACACTGGCAGGGAAGGGGTTAACACTAGGGGGACGCTCAGGGGGGTTAAGTGTGTTCGCTGGGTGTGTTCGAACTGTAGGAGGGGGATGGGCTACCAGGGACATGACAGAGATCGCTTTTCCCAATCACTGGGAGCAGAAGATCTCTGACATCTCATCTGGCAGAACGGGGAATCGCCTTGTTTACATAGGCAGCACCCCGTTCTGCCTCTGTATACAGCGATCGCGGGTCGCTGGCGCGCCCGCTATTTCCTGTGCAAACACAGACGTACACCTACGGCATCTTGCGCAGGAGAGCCGACCTGCCGTAGTATAATGACAGCGGCTGGTCGGCTAGCGCTTAAAGGTGCATTTTGCTGCGATTGCAGACTGACTCTCGCGGCAAAATCACACCGTGTTTGGGCTGCCATTTACAATGAAGGACACCGCATGTCGTGCATTTTGCAGCGATTGCCACTTGAACACCCCCCCCCTCCGTGATTCCAAATCACCAAGTGTGAATGGGGCCCTATTATTCAAAAGAGACGTTAGCTATTTTGCACCATATATTTCTATAGATACAGTGACAATAATATCAATATTTCATTTATACAGTGACCGTGATCACCGGCCTGGAGGAAGGGAACCTATTCAATGAAACCATCACCAAATCTCAGGTGTTTCCCTCCATCCAGGACGCCGTTACTTTTCTGACCATGGATCACGACCACATCTCCATCCACGGTGTCAATGTAAGTGATGATATGAAGCTGCTGACTTTTAATAAAAAGGACCCTTACCTATCCAGGGATCCAGCCCCGCCCCCTCACCCGGGTCGGTTTTCCAATCTTTGGGTCCCCGGTGCCGGCATTTTTACTAACTCCTTGCAGGTTCACAGCCAGCTCCCCACTGTGAAGGCGCTGCGAATGGTCCCACAGCCTTCTGGGACCTGTGACCTGTCCAAAGATGCTGCAGGCAATGGAGGGGGCAACTTCCGCTCAGATCACCTAGGCCAGTGATGGCGAACCTTGGCACCCCAGATGTTTTGGAACTACATTTCCCATGATGCTCATGCACTCAGCAATGTAGTTGAGCATCATGGGAAATGTAGTTCCAAAACATCTGGGGTGCCAAGGTTTGCCATCACTGACCTAGGCAATCTGGGCGGAAGTGGGAAAAAAAAGTGGCCAAAAGTTAAAGAGAAGGGGAGGGGGCAGAAAAGTGGAGCTTCCGCCTTAGGACTAAGGTTCCGCTTTAACATCTAATGAAGGGGGGTCAAGATATTAAGCAGCTGTAGAGGACAGAAACTATCATCTACTGTATCCCAACAATCACCCAACTGTAGGAGGTACGAGATAAAGCCCACAAGAAAACTAAACTGGAGCCTTTCCACTGCAGTGTCCCCTAGTGGCAGAAATGTGTATTTTTCTTGTTTGAGAACTGCATTTAGAAGTACAGTGGAACCCTGGATTAGGAGCATAATTCGTTCCAGGAGAATGCTTGTAATCCAAAGCACTCGTATATCAAAGCGAGTTTCCCCATAGAAGTCAATGGAAACGAAGATACCCTGTTTCCCCGAAAATAAGACCTAGCGTGACTGTCGGTGATGGCTGCAATATAAGCCCTACCCCCCAAATAAGCCCTAGTTAAAGTCCTTGTAGGTCTTATTTTCAGGGTAGGGCTTATTTTCGGGGAAACAGGGAAGGCCTTTTTTGGGGGGGTAGAGCTTATATTGGAGCCATCACTGCGCTAGGTCTTATTTTCGGGGAAACAGGGTAATTGGTTCCGCATTGACTTCTATTGCTTGCAATACCGCATGTGGCCAGACGTGGCGCCAGAGAACTCGGAAAGCCTCAGAAAAGCTTCGAAAAACTCGTGGAACAGAGTGTTTCCGAGTGTTCCCGAGTCATTCCGAGTATTTCCGAACGGCTCCGAACCATTACGAGTGTCCCCGACGCCCTGCTCGTTTTGCGAGACAACACTCACAAACCGAGTCAGAATTAAAAAAAAAAAAAAGTTGCTCGTCTTTCAAAACGCTCGTTAACCGCGTTACTCGTAAACCAAGGTTCCACTGTATAGTATTTTTTGCACTGTATTCCAGGATTTGCTTGTCTTCAGCTGAGAGAACTTGCAATAATTTAAGCCTTTACATGTTATATAGTTTGAATACCGTGTCATAGCCAGTTGCAAACTTTGGGCGTACTAGACACGCCCCAAATGTTATCACTGGGCGTGTCTGGTACGTCCAGTCCTGCCCTGCTGCCGGGATCCCCCCTGCCCCAGTACACAGCAAATCTGATTAATCACAGCTGCTTTGCCGAGTACACAGTGAAGGTTCCGGTGTTCTATCGATTTGTGCGCTCCGTCAAAAAGAGCCCGCGCATGCGCAGAACGGAATTTCCCGCTCAGCTGGCGTGAAGTCAGCATAGGCCATGCGCACATCGTAGAAGGCTTTTTTTGACGGGAGAAACCATTTGACAGGCACAACTGAATGCTATGCAAACATCGGAGGGACATCGTATTTGTCAGGCTGAGCAGGGTTGTGGGTGTGTTGAAGGGCGGGTTGTGGGTGTGTTGAAGGGCGGGTTTTGTCTGTGTTGCAACCCGCCCTATAGACACAGGCAAAACCCGCTGTTTAACACACCAAACCCGCCCTTAGACACAGGCAAAACCCGCCGTTCAACACACCAAACCCGCCCTGCAACACAGACAAAACCGGACCTTTAGCACACTGTAAACCTGCGCCGCAACAGCGAGGCACAATATGACAAATACAGTGTCTCTCCGCTGCTTGCATAGCATTCAATTGTGCCCGTCAAATGGTATCTCCTGTTGAAAAAAGTATTCTATGATGTGCGCAGGCACTTTTTCGGCAGAGGGCACAAATCGACAGAACAAGAGCTGTCTAAAAAAAAAAAAAAAAAAAAGCAGTCTGCCAATGTTTATTAACAACATTGCTCAGCCATCAATACAGAAACCTGCAATGAAACATTGTTACATTATGCAACTTTCTGTTTCTTCATCTACAGATCAAAGGGATGAACTTCGATCTGTAGATGAAGTCAGTTAAAGCAACCTACCAACCTAGTTTACTCTAATCAGCCCTAATTAACTCCTTATACTCCTCCATTCAGTTATAATTTTCCTGGTATTTTTTATTTTATTTTATTAACTATAATTTTTTTTCTGCTTTTGTTTTCTTTGTTCAATGATATGTTTACAACTTTTGCATATATTTACAGGTATCGCACTGAAAAAAAGTGCAACATTGAAAAAACCCGCTTTACTTCATTTGTAAATAATTTTGCGATGCTTTTACCTAAATCATAATTTTAGAGTTGTTTTAAACAGGACAAATTGCAGAATAAAATGCACACTTTTTATGTGCAGTAACACTATTTATTTTTAAACTAACACTGCTCAAAAAACAAAAAGTGCCTTTTGTTTAGTTTTATTACATTTATTTGTCTAAGGATTGCAAAAAAAAAATAAAAAATCATTGTTGCAGGACAATATTTACGAAAAGAAAGCCTTGTTTGTCCTTAAAAACACAATATATGTATTACGTTGTTATCTTAAAGAGGAACTGCAGTCTGCTGACATATATTGTAATAAAAACATCTTTGCCATTCTGAAGCTTCCCTCCAACCACTTTGCATATTATTTTATATATACTGTGATTCTGTACTTGCCAAACATGCTGCAGAAATCTCCCTCCACTGAGTCTGGCTGCAGCCATTTTAACTGTGGGCAGCTGAAGCTGCTGCCTGTTCACTTCCTGGATTTACACAGACACACACCTCCAGCTCTGCAGCTCTCATTGGCCCTCTTATGACTCAGGAGAGTGAGAGAGAGAGAGAGAGAGCTGTGCATGATGTCATAAGCCTAGGCTTTTTACCAGTTAAGAAACAGGAAGTGGGCTGTTTAAGGTATTTACTGGCACAAAAAAAATTGTTTTACTATCCAAAGTTAAAGCAACAAGGGCAGAAGATGTAATAGATGGAAAGTTGAAAAAATTACTGACGGTCCACTTAGCCGTCTGATAAGGATTCACTGCTCTGATGACTCGTCGAGTCATCTTTCAGCATAGGTGAAAATAAATCATGCTAAGCATGTAAAAAGGCCACTATGTTGCCATCTACTGGCTGGATAAAAAAACTGCATAACATTAAATGGAAAGATGAAAAAATTACTGAAGTTCCGATTTAAGTAATGACAAAATTATCACTGAATAAACCAGCTCATAGCAGAAAATTCCATACTTTTTTTTTTCTAGAAAAAGAAAAAAAACGGCTTTGTAAAAAAATGGAAAAAGCTGTTTGTTTTTTTTTTCATTTTTTTTTTCTAGGCCTTCCTATCTCTATATGTGGCAGAAGATTTGGTCAAATTGTACCACATGCGATTGTTCTAATGTCACTATTGATATGAGCGGCTAGTACCGGTTCGGATCAGGCAATTGGCCATCAAATGTAGAATTTTCGTGTTCCTCATCTGATTTTTATTGCCTTGCAGGGTTGCCCGGACACAAGACTGTGAAATGAATATTTGCAGTCATAAGGTTGCCTGTGACAAGAATATACATCTCCATGAAATAGAAGACTCCAAGGAACTACAGGGGGACATTTATCATTTCTGGCACACAGCGGAGGCATTACTGAGACAGATTTATTACAAGGTTACAGCTTCAGTCCTCCAGCAGCTGCCCTAAAGTAGCACCTGACCCTGACCACTTCTTCATTCTGCATCTGTTAAGGGCTCATTCACACCCAGCCAGCCACCAGCATCAATCTGCAACTCTTTCCAATGGAGAGATTACCTCCATGCATGCTTTGCGTGCGGAAAAGCCACAGCCAGCAACAGGGCAGGAAGATTCGTACCCTGTGCAAATCAATTGCCGGCGCCGACACGGTCTGCATGGTACTGCTCACATGCAATTAGGAGTTCTGACCCAGTTTGTATGCATATGTATGCGTCCCGATGCGGAGTCTATCCGCCCACCTGAATCAGCCCTTAGAGTGACATCACTTCAATCTCATGTAAAGTGTTAAATCTGCAGTAAATCTGTATGAATCCATCACATTTGTCTGCCCAGGATTACAGGTGCGGGGGTCACAAATACACAGAAAAACGGTCACATGGACTAAGTGAGAGGAAGTCGGATCTGCATCTAGTTTTGACTCCAATTTGCTCGTTCCCCTATATACATACACTATATTGTCAAAAGTATTGGGACGCCTGCTTGTACATGCACTTTAATGACATCCCAGTCTTATTCAAAATTGAGTTGGCCCACCCTTTGCAGCTATAACAGCTTCCACTCTTCTGGGAAGGCCGTCCACAAGGTTTAGGAGTGTGTCTATGGGAACGTTTGACCATTCTTCCAGAAGCGCATTTGAGAGGTCAGGCACTGATGTTGGACGAGAAGGCCTGGCTTGCAGTCCCCGCTCTAATTCATCCCAAAGGTGTTCTATCGGGTTGAGGTCAGGACTCTGTGCAGGCCAGTCAAGTTCCTTCACCCCAAACTCACTCATCCATGTCTTTATGGACCTTGCTTTGTGCACTGGTGTGCAGTCATGTTGGAACAGGAAGGGGCCATCTCCAAACTCTTCCCACAAAGTTGGGGGCATGAAATTGTCCAAAATGTCTTGGTATGCTAACGCCTTAAGAGTTCCCTTCACTGGAACTAAGAGGCCAAGCCCAACCCCTGAAAAACCCCTGCACCATAATCCCCCCTCCACCAAATGATTTGGACCAGTGCACAAAGCAAGGTCCATAAAGACATGGATGAGCGAGTTTGGGATGGAGGAACTTGACCCAAAGGTGTTTTATGGGGTTGAGGTCAGGGCTCTGTGCAGGCCAGTCAAGTTCCTCCACCCCAAACTCGCTCATCTATCTCTTTATGGACCTTGCTTTGTGCACTGGTGTGCAGTCATGTTGGAACAGGAAGGGGCCATCCCCAAACTGTTCCCACAAAGTTGGGAGCATAAAATTGTCCAAAATGTCTTGGTATGCTGAAGCCTTAAATGTTCCCTTCACTGGAACTAAGGGGCCAACCCCTGAAAAACAACCCCACATCATAATCCCCCCTCTCTATCAAACGATTTGGACCAGTGCACCAAGCAAGGTCCATAAAGACATGGATGGGGGAGTTTGGGGTGGAGAAACTAGACTTGCCTGCACAGAGCCCTGACCTTAACCCGACAGAACACCTTTGGGATGAATTAGAGTGGAAATTGCGAGCCAGGCCTTCTTGTCAAACATCAGTGCCTGACCTCACAAATGTGGTTCTGGAAGAACGGTCAAACATTCCCATAGACACACTCCTAAACCTTGTGGACGGCCTTCCCAGAAGAGTTGAAGCAGTTATAGCTGCAAAGGGTGGTCCAACCCAATATTGAACCCTACGGACTAATGCCCCATACACACGGTCGGATTTTCCGATATGAAATGTCCGATCGGAGCGTGTTGTCGGAAATTCCGCCTGTGTGTGGGCTCCATCGGACATTTTCCATCGGATTTTCCGACACACAAAGTTTGAGAGCAGGAGATAAAATTTTCCGACAACAAAATCCGTTCGTGTGTACACAAATCCGACGGACAAAGTGCCACGCATGCTCAGAATAAATAAAGAGATGAAAGCTATTGGCCACTGCCTCGTTTATAGTCCCGACGTACGTCTTTTACGTCACCACGTTTAGAACGATCGGATTTTCCGACAACTTTGTGTGACCGTGTGTAGACAAAACAAGTTTGAGCCAACATCCGTTGGAAAAAATCCTAGGATTTTGTTGTCGGAATGTCCGAACAAAGTCCGACCGTGTGTACGCCCTATAAGACTGGGATACCGTTAAAGTTCATGTGCGTGTAAAGGCAGGCGTCCCAATACTTTTGACAATATAGTGTATCTGAGAACTGTGCACTGGTCACTTGTTTCTTTTTTCAGTAAAAAAAAGGTTAATTTCATAAAGATTAGACACCAAGATAAGGATCCTTAGGTTTAATAAATTGCAGTTATTTTCAGAGTCCAATAAAATTTGAAAAATTTCTGGTTGGTCAAGCAAGATTCTGAAAATATGCTTGGAGAAAAATAAAATGAAATAGCTGTTTTGTATTGCAACTTCTCTATATTTATACAAGATGAATAGGTGTGTATGAGAATAGAGAACAGATAAAGGTTCATTGAATAAATGGTAAAACCTCATTGGTTGCTGTTGGCCATAACTTCACTTCTGTGCCTGTTTTCTTTTCTGCCATGGAGCTTCTTTCAAGAGAGTTAGATGAAAGAACACATTCACAGCATCCCTTTAGACGTGCATGCTCCTCCCTGTTAGTCACTGGGGGCTGCAATCTAAGGGTAGACTTTTTTATTTTTTTACAAACAAACTTTTTTATTTGAGAAGAGCATAAGTATAATAAAATATCAGGTATACAACAAGGTATATGCAATCACCAATGGTGGCCGGTGCTCAATATTTAGGGGGGGGGGGGCAAACTAGCAGATGGGAATGCGGTGGAGGGGCAATTGCATCTCTGTCCCTAGGCCCAGTCCATCCCTGCTATAGCTCCGAGGTTCTGGCCAACCCCAGGCCTTGGGACTCGGGACTAATAATGCCCAATGGGCAATACGAGACCCGGGGCATTTTGGAGGCCCACTCGGGGCTATAACCCAGGTCAGACAATTTTGAAAAAAAAAACAATATTTTTATTTTTTTGCTATAATAAATATCCCCCCCAAAAAATGTAAAAAAACAAATTTCTTGATCAGTTTAGGCCAATATGTATTCTACATATGTTCAGTAAAAAGAAAATCGCAATAAGCATATGTAGATTGGTTTGCACAAAAGTTATAGCATCTCCAAAATTGGGCATTGATTTACGGCATTTTTATTATAATTTTTTTTACTAGTGATGGCGGTGATCAGAGATTTTTTTGCAGGACTGCTACATTGCAGCGGACAGATTGAACACTTTTTAATATCAGTGACATTTATACAGCGATCAGTGCTAAAAATAGCCACTGATTACTGTATAAATGTCACTGGCAAGGAAGGGGTTAACACTAGGGGGGCAATCAAGGGGTTCAAGGGGTCAAGTGTTCCCTAAGGAGGTGTTTCGAACTGTGGGGGGAGTGTAGTGACTGGAGGAGGAGAGAGATCGCTGTTCCTGATCACTAGGAACAGCAGATCTCTCTCTACTCCCCTGACAGAATGGGGATCTGTCTGTTTACATTGACAGATCCCCGTTCTGTCTCTCTCAGGAGCGATCGCAGGTGGCTGGCGGACATTGTGGCCGCGGCTCCGACTTAGAGGTCTGAAAGCGGCCGGCGTACAATGGTGGCGATTCGCCCGGGAGAGCCAACTGCGACGGCTGGTCTTTAAGTGGTTAATGGAAAGTTATATACTGGGAGTTGCTTTATTTGTTCGTTACATATGCTGGCTCTGCTTACTGGTACAGTAGCTGTACCTTAGTATTCCAGTATTTTAATACCAATCTTTAAGTCCAGTTTGACCATCCAATCTATTAGGACGTGCCTTTGGGGGTGGAAGAGGGGTTTGGAAAAAATCCTTTGTATCCTGTGAGCCATTCACAAAAATACAAGGTGATCTGTAAAAGGGCAAGAGGGGAGTAGTGCGGAGAAAGGACAATGCGGCTTGCATACACTGCTGCCCCCCTTTATATGCAGGGAGGTAGATATGATAGCACCGAATTGAAGTGGGAGGCAGGCACAAATCTACAGGTACAATGTAAAATGACTGCAATAATGTTTGTGGTAAGGAAGAGTCACTTGAACTTACAAGTCCATCTAGAGTTTCCATATCTTAGATTGTTAAAATGGCATACTTAGCGACCATGAAATTATCAGAGCTATATGTGCCCCATCATGGGGCAATCACATCTATGATTAGGGCCATTTCCACCACTGCTGTCTCAGGGAGACCAGTACCATACACAGCTGAACGATTGTGGGGGTCCTGGTAACAAATGGAGCCACTGTTTAGGTCAAGGGTAACCACAAAGACAGTAAAGCCTTATAATCCATGGCAAGAGCAGACATTCATGATGAGTCTGAGCTCTTGGTTGGGTGGTACCACAACCTCTGTCCCAAAGGAAGCCCTGATGATGCCAGCTTTTTCAAAGAAGTTTATAGAGCATGGTCCTCTAGTGGTTTTAGAGCATGAAGCAGTTGCCTGATCTCTTTAGGTGAGCCAAAATGTTCAGGAGATCCCCTTAGCATCTCAGCCCCTATGTTCTTGGATTATATTCATGTCAATATCACCTGTGGCTGCAGCCCTCCCGTAGTGCATGTGACCAAAAGCCTTTCTGGCCAAGGTCCTGCCCCCACCGCTCCTCTTTCATTCAAGTAATGCCAACTACTTCAATGGGGAGTTTATTGGTGGCTGTCAATAAGATCCTTGGCTTGTCCTAGCTTTATTATAGGAAAGTATCACCAGAACATTGATTTCGGCAGGGCACAGTGAACAGCTGGAGGGATCCTAGGCCCTGAGGACACAGGGAGGCCATCACACTGGAATTAGAGTACTCTGATAGCATTTGGGGAGGGGCTTCCCAAAGCTGTTGAGCCTTTTGGAGAAGCTGAATGCTTTTAAGCTCTGGCCCAGCTGCCCGCCCTCTGATTCTGTAGTAAAAATGTAAGCTGAAGCATCACACCACTTCTAAAAAGTTCAGATATGACTTTATTCCAGTGAAAGTCAGGGTTCAAACCAAAGAGTATCCAACATGTTTCAGGGGTGCAAAAACACTCTCTTAATCAGGGCTTTAGATCAAAAACAATCTTCAGTAAATAGCCTAGAAGTGAACTAAAACTTTAATGGTATTTCTTCCAGTGTAATTACAAGCACAGGTGTTGTCAGCAGTTGGTTGGGCAGCCAGTTCACTTCCAGTACCTTCACATTGTTTTCAATCCTAACCCTGATGAAGGCAGCATTTTTGGATCACTGAAACCCATTGGATATTCTTTGGATTGCCCCCCTGACTTTTTTTTGGAATAAATTGTATCTGGATCTTTTAGCAGTGGTGTAGCGAATTAAATAAAATTTTTATTACAATACACTAAGCCAAAGATCCTCTGGGGTGTAGAAGCCGCCTATCTGGGAACCAAATGACTCACATCAACATCAATAGTTTCAGATAGCAATACCAATAAGATAACCCTACAGTTCAGCGCTATTGTCACGGTCAGGGGTCAGGCTCAGAGACCAGTAGCTATAGCAGTAGTGAGGTTTCCACCAACCAGCAGGATGAGTAGATGAGCAGGTCACCCTGGTAGATGATGCAGGCTCACCCGAGGTGCGGGGTCTAAGCACTAACCAAACTTCACCAGACCTCTTGAGGTTTTGTTTCCTGCTAGTGTCAGGAGGCGGTCCTCAGGATTGCCCCACCAGGAGATAAACCATCCGGGGTCTCCGGTAGCAAACATAGCAGGTAGGGATAAAAAAAAAGCGTAGGCGGTAATAAGTCAGGGATCAAGCAAAAGTTTAGTCAGTAACAAGCCAAAGGTCTGTAACAATTGGTTGCAGGCTTGGATCGTGGGGAAGCATAGTCTAGGACCAAGCCAAAGGTCAGTAAAGTGAAGATACAGGACAACAGCAGGAGAGAAAAGAATAAAATATTGACTGGAGAAGAGCACAATAATCTGGCAAACAAGAAGTGCAAATGCATGGCTTAAATAGGAAGTTTATGGGTGGAGAAAAAGAGTTCAAGGTTCAGGTGGCTCAGCAAGAAGAGCTGCTGCCGGACAAAGCAGAGGTCATGAGTTAAGATCCTTGACAGCTATTTTTCCACTTTCCACAACCGCCCTCTGGTTCTTACAGTGGAGGGTCACTCACCTGGCTGCAGATCTCTTGCCCATCTTGTGGGTGGGGCCAGGAGCTCAGGTACCCAATGCAGAAAGAGCAGAAGACACAGGGACCAAGAAGAGTTATCAGTTCTTGTATTTGGAAATGTATTATGGAAGATGGGTTACAAGAATACTTATAAAGACACAATTGGTATTACTAGTATTAACACTTGCAGTAACAGGTGCAGTAACCAGTATGATTAATATTTCACTCTGTCACAGAACTGTCCCCAACAGTGGGCTGGTGCAAGCATTAATGGCATTGGTGGTAGCATAGGGCAATAAAGGCATTGCCGGTTTGTACCAGCAGGTCACACAGCATTAACACAGATATGCAAGGGCACCTCTTCAGGCACAGTACAGACAAAGCCTACTTTAGCAGGACAGCATCTTAGAGAGTCAGAGCGTCTCAGAAGTAAAGATGGGTAGAGATTCACCAATCTGTGAAAACTAAAAATTGTCAAAAATTTTCAAACAATTTCAGAATAGGTTTCCTCGACATAAAACTGCAAAAAGTTTAAAAATATCATCATCTACAGTACATTATATCATCAAATGATTCCAAGACTCTGGAGAAATCATTGTGTGTACAAGGGACAAGGCCAAAACACAATATTGGATGCCGGTGATCTTTGGGCCCTCAGACGGCACTGCATTAAAAACAGGCATTATTGTGTGACGGACATCACTGTACGGGCTCAGGAATCAAAAATCACTGTCTATGAACACAGTTCACCGTGCCATCCAAAAATACAAGGTATAGCTCTATCATGCAAAGAAGAAGCCATATCTGAATATGATCCAGAAACACTGCCGTCTTCTCTGGGCCAAAGCTAATTTAAAATGGTCTGTTGCAAAGTGGAGAACTGTTCTGTGGTCAGATGAATTGAAATTTGACATTCTTTTTGGCAACCATGAGCGCCGCATCGTCCAGACTAAAGAGGACAGTGACCTTCTGGCTATTTATCAACACTCAGTTCAAAAGCCAGCATCTCTGATGGTATGGGGGTGCATTAGTGAGTATGGAATGGACAGCACAGCTGCAAAGACACCATCAATGCCGACAGATATTTAGGTTTTAGAGCAGCATATGCCCAGGCAAGAATGAGACAACATTCCTCTCCCAACACTCCAGCAAATGATCTCCTCAGTTCTCAGATATTTACAGAGTGTTGTTAAAAGAAGAGGGGATGCTACACCGTGCTAAACATGGCCCCGCCCCAACTTTTTTGAGACATGTTGCTGCCACCAATTTCAAAATGACCTTACTTTTTATGTTACATTTGCTCAGTTTAAACATTTGAGATGTTTTCTATTGAGAATAAAATATGGGTTTATCAGATTTGCAAATCATTGCATTCAGTTTTTATGTAGATTTTAAACAGCATCCCACTCTTTTTGCACTGGGATTGTATAAATGTATCAAAGGGGACTTTGGCAACTGTAATAAATAGTTTACATTAAGGTCCATAAAGAGGACACATGTACGTAAATTGAGGTTAAAAGAAAGGAGATTTAACTAACGATTTAGGGAAAGGCTTCTTTACCGTTATATGAGTAAAAATGTGGCATTCACTCCCCCAAGATGTGGTACTAGCTTAAAGCAATAATAAACTCAAATATTTTGCACCTCAGTGCCATACAGTTCGCTTTAATTTATAAAGAAACCATGGCCTAAGTAGAAAAGCCCATACCCTGCCAGCAGATGCACAGAAGAACCAATGCTCTCTGTGTGGAAGCAGCGGTCTCTCTGCAGAAGTGCAACAACACCCCCCCCCCCTCTCCATCAGGGGGGTGCATCAGACCCATGACCTACCCTTGTGTTTCAGCTGTCTTCTTCCAGGCATGCCAGAGAGCTCATAGAGATGACCGGCAAAACTTTTTCCATTGCTGCTACCCTTGTTGGCTTAAAGCAAGATTGTATTTTTTTTTTAAATTGTGAACAGGCAGTCTTCAAAATACAAGTATACTAATACATTGTATACTTTAGAAGTATTAATAATAATAATACTAATAATAATTTAATACTTCTGTATTAAAGTATTCTTACTTGCCTGTTTGCAAAGTACACTGAGCTGCACGTATGCAGATATTCCCTACTGTTATGTAATCCATTCACCAAGACCTGTGAAATGGAAGGACTACAAGTCCCATCTATCACCGAGACAGAGAGAGTCACAGAATGCGCTGCACAGGTGCCATCCTCCAACCTATCAGAAGGTCCATACCTCTGTACTGTCCTGAGGCTGGGGGGTAAACAATCCAAGAGCCTGCTCATTGTACCCAGGATACACTAATTGACATTGCAACGCCCTGCAGGCTTCAGTGCAAACATTTCATAAATGTTTTAATAAATGTAAACTTTTTGTGTTACTTTTTATTAAGCCGTTCCCAACAGCCGTACTCATATATACATCCTCACAGGAGTGGGTCTTCATCTGTTGGGTCACATATAATATGCATCGCTGTGTTTGTGTTGCTCCCAGCACAGAGCCCGGGCTCGGAGATTTTCAGGCCCAGCACTAATGATCAGGAACCAGAAGGCCTCCTTCCAGAATACCTGATTTCTGTGATAGCTTCTGATTGGCTATCACAGTGATCAGTCCTTGTACAGCTCCCCCTGTGTTGTTTTCTTCTCTTGAATGGAGAAAAATATACAGTACATTGTATACTGGAGGGGGAAAATGTACACAAAGTGGGTGTAAAAAATATATTAATAATAAAAACAAATATAAAAAAAAACAGCTAGATAGCTAGCCGTGGGGAAAGAGTGATGAATAGGACTTTACATGAAGCACTCGGTAGCAAATTAATAAATTGGTAAATATAAAAATCAGGTTTGTTGAGTCATAACATATAGTCTCTTATGTAAAATTTTAACACTTTTGAATTTAAGAATAATAATCTTTATATCAAATTCACAATTAAGCACTAGATAATGATACACAAACCAGCAAAATTTCATATGTATACACGCATACACATAATACAGTTGATACCTAGGCAACCTATTGACCCTGCTAATTCCTGTCAGTATAGATAAAAAAGAATGAGTAAAATGGGAAAAAAAATCATATTTGTCATATGTTGAATAAACAACTTATCAGAAAAGTCTCTAGTCGACTCATGATTAATATTAAATACAGTAGTTAATAGCTTGATGCGTTTTATGGCTTTTAGCCACTCCTCAGGAGAAAGCCCGTAGTATACATCTATGAATGAGACGCATACATATCTGAATAATCTAACAGAAACAAATAATAGAAAAAAATCAGAAAAAATAAAAATATAATATGAAAAAAAGTTTTATATATATATATATATATATATATATATATATATATATATATATATATATATATATATATATATATATATATATGGAACCCCGCGCCAAAATTTTTTAAAAAAGTGGCATGGGGTCCCCCCAAAAATCCATACCAGACCCTTATCCGAGCACGCAACCTGGCAGGCCGCAGGAAAAGAGGGGGGGACGAGAGAGCGCCCCCCCTCCTGAACCATACCAGTCCACATGCTCTCAACATTGGGAGGGTGCTTTGGGGTCCCCCCAAAGCACCTTGTCCCCATGTTGATGTGGACAAGGGCCTCATCCCCACAACCCTTGCCCGGTGGTTGTGGGGGTCTGCGGGCGGGGGGCTTATCGGAATCTGGAAGCCCCCTTTAACAAGGGAACCCCCAGATCCTGGCCCCCCCTGTGTGAAATGGTAAGGGGGTACAAAAGTGTCAAAAATTTTAAAAATGACAAGAGACAGTTTTTGACAATTCCTTTATTTAAAGTCTTCTTCTTTTCCATCTTCTTTCTTGTATCTTCCTTCGGTTTCTTCCTCTATCTTCTTCTTCCTCTGGCTCTTCCTCTGATCCTCTGCTTCTTGCTCCGGTGTTCTCGTCCGGCATCTTCCTCTGCGGCATCTTCTTCCCTTCTTCATTCTCGGCCCGCTCCGCATCCATGATGGGAGGCTCCCACTGTGTGATGCTTCTCGTCTTCTGACACTTCTTAAATAACGGAGGGCAGGGCCACCCGGTGACCCCGCCCCCCTCTGACGCACGGGGACTTGACGGGGACTTCCCTGTGGCATTTCCCGTGACATCAGAGGTGACCCCGCCCCCTCTGACGTCACGGGCAATGCCACAGGGAAGTCCCTGTCAAGTCCCGTGTGTCAGAGGGGGCGGGGTCACCGGGTGGCCCCGCCCTCTGTTATTTAAGAAGTGTCAGAAGACGAGAAGCATCACACAGCGGGAGCCTCCCATCATGGATGCGGAGCGGCCCGAGACCGAAGAAGGGAAGAAGACGCCATGGAGGAAGATGCCGGACGAGAACACCGGAGCAAGAAGCAGAGGATCGGAGGAAGAACCAGAGGAAGAAGAAGATGGAGGAAGAAACCGAAGGAAGATAGAAGAAAGAAGAAAGAAGATAGAAGAAAGAAGATATAAGAAAGAAGATGGAAAAGAAGAAGACTTTAAATGAAGGAATTGTCAAAAACTGTCTCTTGTCATTTTTAACATTTTTGACACTTTTTTTGTGAAATGGCCTTCTCATTTCACACAGGGAGGGGCTTGTTAAAGGGGGCTTCCAGATTCCAATAAGCCCCCCGCCCGCAGACCCCCACAACCACCGGGCAAGGGTTGTGGGGATGAGGCCCTTGTCCCCATCAACAAAGCACCCTCCCAATGTTGAGGGCATGTGGCCTGGTACGGTTCAGGAGGGGGGATGCTCTCTCGTCCCCCCTCTTTTCCTGCAGCCTGACAGGTTGCGTGCTCAGATAAGGGTCTGGTATGGATTTTTGGGGGGACCCCACGCCATTTTTTTAAGAAATGTTGGCGCGGGGCTCCCCTTAAAATCCATACCAGACCTGAAGGGTCTGGTATGAATTTTGAAGGGGACCCCCACGCCATTTAAAAAAAAAAAATTTGGTTCAGGGTTCCCCTGTGGGGAAATCCCATGCCGTTTTTATCAATGAACTTCTATGTGTATTGTCAAACCGACAATTCATTAATAGCCGCGAGTAGTTTTAAATGACTTTTTTTCCTTTGAAATGTCATTTTACTGTCAGACTGTTCTAAACACGGGAAACATGCGCCCCTTTACAGGCATACTATGGACACCCCCCAGGTACGAAATTTAAAGGAATATTACACTTTTATTGTTTCACTTTAAGCATTATTAAAATCACTGCTCTCGAAAAAACTGCCGTTTTTTAAAACTTTTTTTTGCATTGATACATGTCCCCTGGGGCAGGACCCAGGTCCCCAAACACTTTTTATGACAATACCATGCATATAAGCCTTTAAAATTAGCACTTTTGATTTCTCCCATAGACTTTTAAAGGGTGTTCCGAGACTCAAAGCTCATCCCTATTATTTACCACCAATTGTAAGCCAAATTTGTCATGAAAAAACAAATCAAAAACAAAAATACAACACAGTATAAAGTAATTAACCTGGATACACTAAGTAGTTGGGATGATTTGTAGTTTTACTAACACATATCAACGTTGCAGAACTGCGTTCGGGCATTAAGAATTCCTTTATTTTTGTCATGAAGGGGTTAAGCACATCAAATTAAAGCGGTAATGTCTTATATTGCAGCTTACTAGTCATTAGATGTGGCGGCTGCATCAGTCTATCTTTTTTTTTAGCCTTTTTTCCCCTCTGTTTTCACCTGGTGATCTGGTCAGTAACACACCTTCTGTATCAGAGCACCCCCACTCTGGAAGAAGGAGCACAGGGGGCATCTTTGGACAACAGCATTGTCAGTCTGGGGGGAGGGGAGTGTTATGCCCCGTACACACGGTCGGACTTTGTTCGGACATTCCGACAACAAAATCCTAGGATTTTTTCTGACGGATGTTGGCTCAAACTTGTCTTGCATACACACGGTCACACAAAGTTGTCGGAAAATCCGATCATTCTGAACGCGGTGACGTAAAACACGTACGTCGGGATTATAAACGGGGCAGTGGCCAATAGCTTTGATCTCTTTATTTATTCTGAGCATGCGTGGCACTTTGTCCGTCGGATTTGTGTACACACGATCGGAATTTCCGACAACGGATTTTGTTGTCGGAAAATTTTAGCTCCTGCTCTCCAACTTTGTGTGTCGGAAAATCCGATGGAAAATGTCCGATGGAGCCCACACACGGTCGGATCGGACATTGTTCATCGGAAAATCCGACCGTGTGTACGGGGCATTAGACAGACTGGCAGATTTAGATACACTAACAGATTGAAGCTGAACCCCAGATAATATTCTATATTGTACAGCAAACTGTTTTTTGAGGTGATAAAGGTTTTACATGAATAAATAAAAGCTTATTATTGTCAGCACCCCTGTCAGTGTTAAATGGTATGTCTCATTCCTCTAACTGCTACATCTGCAGGACAGATTGACCTTTAGGGAAAACAACAGACTTACTGGATGGATCACCAGATGAAAATAAAGGAAAGAAAACCTAAAAAATAAAACAAATGCAGCCCTCACATCTAATAATTGGAAAGCTGCAATATAATAAATGTTTGCTTTTGGGTTTAATACTGCTTTATAGCGACAGATGTATTGTATATTGGTAATGATTTGCTATCAATGCAAAAGACAACCAATAGCATTGTCTGTAATGGCCAGACATCAAAACTTTATAATATAACTTAGCGTAGTAAAGCAGCTTCTGATTGGTCAGTTTTGAAATGTCAGGTAACCTCAGCAGTACAGCCAACTGTCAGTTCAGTAGAGACAGAGACATGTCACGGACGGGCACAGCGGGACCTCCAGGCCTGGCCATGGATTGGGATTTCGGGGCTCTATCAGCCTGTCCCAATACTGACATCCTGGAACAGACAATTAGAAGAATGGCCTGGACCACATTCCATGAGCTGCGGCTGGAGGACCAATTTTGTGATGTTACCATAAAGGTGGATGATGTCGAGTTCAAAGCCCATAAGATCATTCTCTCTGTATGCAGCCTTTATTTTAGGTAAGTGTAGATAAATCATTACTGGTACAAAACTTACACCCATTTAGTTCTAATCAATCTGCTATAACCTTGTCCAAGAACTGCAGCCAACATTAGCACTCAATGGGAATTGACCTCCATGTTGTAATGGCCTCCCATTGCCTTCCCCTGTCTGGTGACAGTTGGCTTCCACTGGTCACTGAGACAGTTTTACTTCAATGACTGTTGGACATGGCCTAGTCATTAGGTCAGGGGGGATTAGGCCCCAGCAACTAAGTGAAGCTAAATCAGAGGGAAAATTAGAGAATTTTCTGGCCAATAAAGGTGAATAGCAATGTAGGATCTGCATTCAACACTCCCAGACTGGAGCTGAAGGCTTGGTGAAATATTATGCATTGCTTTGTATGTTCCTCCTCTATGATGCTCCCCAGGATTGCGTTCCTAAGCCTTATCCCAGATTTTTAATCAGCCTTTCATCCAAAAATAACCAAATAGATTAATACAACTTTCCACTGACAGTGTTTATCAATGCCATGCAATGGTATAACATTTTTGGGCTGCACTTCGATCTGTGTTTAGGATTGCTGTTTGCATTAGTGGTTATATTATGCTAAAAAAAGTCTCTTTCCTCACTGTCTTTCCTCAGTCTTCTAGGCCGAGTGACACTGGGGATTATTCAGCCCAGAAGACTGACATCTTGCTGCCTACAAGAGGTACTGCAGAGGCTGGCCGAATGATTGCACCATGTTCTAATGCAGGGGTCTCAAACTGGCGGCCCTCCAGCTGTTGCGAAACTACAAGTCCCATGAGGCATTGCAAGGCTGACAGTTACAAGCATGACTCCCTCAGGCAGAGGCATGATGGGACTTGTAGTTTTGCAACAGCTGGAGGGCCACCAGTTTGAGACCCCTGTTCTAATGGGTCATGCATCAGTCTTGCCCCCATTCAAACTTGAGTGTGATCATAGCCAAGTGATTTATTATTAATAATATTATACACTTCCTTTTTTTATTTACTTCTTCCTTTCTCTGCTCTATTAATATGAAAATATTATTAAAAAATGGATTTCAAATTTAAAAAAAGCAATAAAAAAGTATTATTATACACACAAGTGCTATCTTCCAACTCTATCAGAAGGACCACACTTCTGTACGGTCCTGGGGCTCAACAAGGTTGTATGCCGAAACGCATCAGCTATTTTCAATCTTGACATTCATGTAGCAATAAAGATATTCTGTGGGAATCTGGAGTTGCCGGCTACACTTTTTTTCTGGATATGGGGATAAGCAATGCAAAAGTCTATTCATTGCACCCATAATGCACTGATTGTGAAAGCAACACCCTGCAGGATTAAATGCAAAAAAATGAATAAATGCACTTTTTTTGCTACATTTTATTACTCCTTCTTGATGGCCGTATGCAAATATGCAGCCTCACAGAAGTGTGCCTTGATCTGTCTGGTCACATATATGTGCCGATGTGTTTATGTTCACAGCGCACTCCCAGCAGGGCCGTCTTTAATTTTGATTGGACCCTGGGCAAAACTTTTCTTAGGGGGGCCCCCCTCCATACAGTTTCGCTCTTTGCCTGCTCTGAGACATACAATAAATAGCAGCTAGACTCAAAATCAGTTTACTGAATCAGATCAGGCAGTGATTGCGATTGGTTGCCAGAGGTTACAGTATATCATTACCGCTCACTGACTGGTTGCTAGAGATTACAGCACACATTACGGCTCACTGATTAGTTGCTAGAGGTTACAACGCATGATTTCTGCTTGTTTATTGGTTGCTAGAGATTACTGTGGATATGACCTCAGGGGGGCATGATATACATATCAATGCCGCCGGCCGCCGCTATTCACATATGAATGCCGCCGCTATTCACATATGAATGCCGGTAATTTACATGTAAACACAGGGTCTGCAGGTGAGTCATCTGTACACAACAATAGGGCAGAGCTGGACAGCATTAGTAGCAGCACTACACACTGAGATATTGGGACACAGCACAGGACTAAAACCTCAAGGGAGGAGGGAATTTAACCCGGGATAGTTGGCAAGTATGAGGCAGCTGCTTAGGGCCCCACAACAATGACAGGGCCCAGGGAAGCTGCCCCTTTTGCCCTGCCTTAAAAACGGCCCTGACTCCCAGCACAGAGACCGGCTGATGACACTGGGGATTATTGAACCCAGAAGACTGACATCTTGTGGCTTACAAGAGGTACTACAGAGGCTGGTCAAATGATTGCAAAAGCACCACGTTCAAATGGTTTATGCAACGTGGGCTCAGTCTTGCCCCTATTCAAATCTGAGTGTGAGCATAGCCATGTGATTTATTATGAATATTATACAGGATTTATGCTCCCCTGTGTGGGTAACTTTAACTTGGAGACTGTAAAACTTTTACTTTTTAAACAATTAAAAAAAAGTATTATACAGGATTTATAGAGCACAAAAATAGAGTCTTCTCTTGCATGTTTGTTCACTTTTTTACAATTTGCCGTACATTTTTGGCCCCATTGATTTTTAACTGATAGCGCATGATAAACAATTAAAAACACGTCTTGTTTAGGCGCTCTCATTATAGCTTATAGAGCGGAAAACATACAATTCTGCTCCAAAGAGCCATGAAAATCACTGCTTTATGCCCCATTGGCCAGCTGCATGTCCAGAACAGCTGGTGTAGGGCGCATCTGGCCAATGGGGTGCAAAGCAATGATTTGCATGGCTCCGCCTCCTTGTCCTGAAATGAGAAATAATTATTTTATTTTTGAGATATGTGATAGAATGAGACCTGTGAATAGCTACTGTGCCGTGCAATGATTCGGTTGGAGGGCTTTTTGATTGCTTTAGTTCCTTCTCAACCCAAATTGTATGACTACTGTATACAGTCTTGTTGGTTTCCAAGCAGGGCTGGCACTACCATAAGGCGGCTTATGCAACCACCGTAGGGCGCCAGGATGGGGGGGGGGGGGGGTAAAATCCAAGTCCCCAGCCACAGGGGATTCAGATTTTTAGAGCTGCAGTCATGTTTTTTTATACACTCCCGGCTGCTATAGCACCCTGGAGTGTGTGTACTTTAGTATACCTCCCAACTTTTTGAGATGGGAACAAGGGAGACCTATTGGCAAAAGTATGTAGGCATAGGACACACCCCCTGCCACGCCCACTTAAAGGAGAATTCTATAAAAAAAGAGAGGAATAATTTTAGCCCCAGTGCTCCTGTGTAACTCTAAACAGATGACATATAGGGGCTTTAAAAGATTTGCAGGTGCACACAATTTTAAGGCTTAATATGGGTATCTATTTACTCAGGACAGCCTCATCTTTTATATTTTACCAATAAAAATGAGGTAATTACTTGCATTTTTGTGCCCAGAAATGAACTTTAATGTATTTTTTTACTGAACTGTTGCCTTTCATAAACAGTTGCTCTAATGTCGTGTAACATAAAAAAAATTAGAACTACCTATATTTTATTCTCTAGGGTGTCAGCTTTCAAAAAATAAAAATAATATTCTGGAGGTTTTAAGTAATCTTCACGCCTAAAATGATTAATAAAACATGTACCCAAAAAGTGTAAAAATTAAAAACAATGGCTCCAGAACTGCCATTGTGGAGGGGATGGCGGGAGGACAGTGGAGATGGTGATGGTGGTGGAGGAGGGGTTGCAGGTTGTGGCAGCAAAATTCACCTTCACCTAAGTAGAGAAAAATCCTTGCACCAGCCCTTTCCCAAGCCCTGCTCCATAGAAGCCATGGTTTCCATTTACTACTCTCATGGCCAAATAGCCTTCAATGGCTTCTTGGCTAGGATCTTGGATTTGGGACCCTCACGGTATGAAAAGGCACATGGCCACATCACTTGCATTTTTTTCTGCACAGCCCCTCTATGGGCTAGGCCTTTTGGCTAAACTGGGACAATTATTACTACCAAGCAGCAAGGCCTAGCCAGTGCACCTGTACCCACATTTATTTTATTTATTTTTCACCACTTTTGTCACTTTGCACTTATGTTTCTTTTACTTGGATGGAGGGTGTGGGCCCCCTTGGGCCTACCCTGAAGTCTAGGGGGATGATGGGTGGCCATTAGGTTACTTCTTGTTACTTCCCTGAAGTGGAGGGACCTCTTTTTGGGAGAGCCCCTCACATAGTACTCGGTGGTCGGCTTCAGCTGGCCATGAGGAGAGGGGTGCAACAGGCCTTTTGGACCATGTTCAAGCCTCGCCCCTGTCAGGAGCTTGCTCCTCGGTGGTGGGGGGGGGGGGGCAGGGAAGGTCCTACTCCTTTCAGGGGGTGGGTGGACAAGAGACACACCCTTCAGTGCACTTTTGTGTGCACTTGGGTGTTTGAAAAAAAAATCTGTTCTTATCTTATGTCCAGTAGGGGTATCCATGGTAAACAAGCCAAATCAACTGCCCACTGGGTAATGTGGGGGTTGGGAATGTTTCCCTAGTGGCATTTAGGTTTCCTTCCTCCCTAGCCTTGGTGGTTCTTCAGGAGAGCCCCCACCCACAACTCATTGGTTGGCTTTGGCTGATCACAGGGAGAGAGGTCTGTCGGATCTTTTGGTTAGGTGGACCTGAGTGTGCCTCACCCTTATCAGGAGTCTTGCACTCCAAGTAGGGGGGTAAAGAGTGGGATCTTTCCTCTTCGGGTGGGGACATAGTTACATAGTTAGTCAGGTTGAAAAAAGACACAAGTCCATCCAGTTCAACCTTAAAAACAATAAATAAATAAAATAAAAAATATCGTACAATCCAATATACCCAATTTTATACCCTCAGTTGATCCAGAGGAAGGCAAAAAACCCCAGCAGGGCATGCTCCAATTTGCTACAGCAGGGGAAAAAAAATTCCTTCCTTCGGATTTTCCCTGGATCAACTTTACCTATAAATGTTAGTACCAAGTTATATTATGTACATTTAAGAAAGTATCCAGGCCTTTCTTAAAGCAATCTACTGAGCTGGCCAGAACCACCTCTGGAGGGAGTCTATTCCACCATTTTCACAGATCTTACTGTGAAGAAACCTTTCCGTATTTGGAGATGAAATCTCTTTTCCTCTAGACGTAAAGAGTGCCACCTTGTCCTCTGTGTTGACCGTAAAGAGAATAACTCAACACCAAGTTCACTATATGGTCCTCTTATATATTTGAACATGTTGATCATATCCCCACTTATTCTCCTCTTCTCAAGAGTGAATAAACTCAGTTCCTCTAATCTTTCTTCTTTATAGGTGAGCTCCTCCATGCCTCTTATCAGTTTGGTTGCCCTTCTCTGCACTTTCTCCAGTTCCCCGATGTCCTTTTTGAGAACTGGTGCCCAAAACTGAACTGCATATTCCAGATGAGGTCTTACTAATGATTTGAACAGGGGCAAAATGATATCTCTCTCTCTGGAGTCCATACCTCTCCTAATACAAGAAAGGACTTTGCTCGCTTTGGAAACTGCAGCTTGGCATTGCATGTTATTATTGAGCTTATGATCTGCCAAAACCCCCAGATCCTTCTCCACCATGGATCCCCCCAGTTGTACTCCCCCTAGTATGTATGATGCATACATATTCTTAGCCCCCAAGTGCATAACTTTACATTTCTCAACATTAAACCTAAATCTGCCACATAGTCACCCAATTAGACAGAGCATTGAGGTCGGCTTGTTAATTGGAGACATCCTGTAAGGACGTTATTCCACTGCATAGCTTGGTGTCATCTGCAAAGATTGAAATGTTACTTTTGATCCCAGACCCAATATCATTTATAAAGATATTAAAGAGTAAGGGTCCCAGCACTGAACCTTGGGGTACACCACTGATGACCTTAGACCATTCAGAGTAAGATTCATTAACCGCTACTCTCTGAATTCTGTCTTTTAGCCAGTTTTCTATCCATTTAAGAACTGATATTTCCAAGCCTGTAGACTTTGCCTTACACATTAGCCGTGTGTAGGGAACTGTGTCGAACGATTTTGCAAAATCCAAGTATACCACGTCCACAGCCACCCCTCTAAGGTTTTACTTACCTCCTCATAAAAAGAAATCAGGTTTGTCTGACAACTTCTGTCTTTCATGAATCTATGCTGTCCGTTACTTAAAATGTTTTTTTCCAGCAATAACACCTATGTGGTCTTTTATTAAATGCTGCAGTATCTTCCCGACTATAGAAGTTAAACTAACAGGTCTATAGTTACTTGGTAAAGACTTTGATCCCTTTTTAAATATAGGCACCACGTTCGCCCTGCGCCAATCCAGTGGTACTATTCCCGTCATTAATGAGTCCCTAAAAATTAGATACAACGACTTTGAAATTACAGAGCTCAATTCTTTTAGGATCCGTGGGTGAATGCCATCAGGTCCAGGTGCTTTATCCACCTTTATTCTGTCTAAATATTTCTGCACCATATCACTTTTGAGCCATTGTGGATCATTCGGGGCTGTGTCACTACCACCCCCATTATGGACATGAGCTCCCCCATGCTCTTTTGTATACACAGAGCTGAAGAAAGTATTTAATAAATTTGCCTTCTCTTTGTCCCCAGTCACCCACACTTGATTTTTTTTGTAAAGGGCCTACATGCTCAGACCTGGCCTTTTTACTCTTAATATATTTGAAGAATTTTTTGGGGTTTGTCCTACTATCTTTTGCAATCTGTCGTTCGTTTTGAATTTTTTCATCCTTGATTTTCTTTTTACATATTCTGTTAAATTCTTTGTAACATTAAAACGACACTAGTGTTCCTTCATTTTTATATTTTTTAAGAGCTCTTTTCTTATTGTTTATAGCTTTTTTAACTTTGGCCGTGAGCCACACGGGACCATTTGATCCACCCTAGTGCACTTTTTGTGTGTTGTGCTCACATGCAGTTTTTTTTTTCACTTTGTTGTTTTGTCTTTGTGCACCGCGGACTCAGAAAATAAGCTGTATGCAGTTTGGAATGAATGGCTCTATAATATTGGCCCATATTTGCACACTGGTTCTGGATGTGCATCTGGTCAGTTTGCTAAAAGACAATTATTTGCATGGTTCTGCTCGCTGTCCTGAAATGAGGAATTGTCCTCCTATTTTTGGGAGATGTGATTGAATGAGACATTTGAATATCTTCTGTTCTAAGTAGTTGCTTGACATTATTATTATTATTATTATTATGCAGGATTTATATAGGGCCAGCAGTTTGCGCATACAACATTCACTTTACCTGGGCTACCATCAACTACAGACCTACGTGTAGCATTTGTGTTACTGCAAATCCAATACAAAAAAAAAAAACACATATTGAATGATTAAAAACTTTATTTTAAAAACAGCAGTGTAATGTGAATTCTTGTAAACAAAAATGGGAGAAATCCTGCGAGCCACCACTGCCTAGATGCTTGAATTGAATAAATTACCTAAAAGCTGCTAGCGTTAAACACGTCACATATATCGTGCAAAGACAAAAGAATAAATTATATATGCTGTGCTAAAAAGTGATATTAGTTGTAGTATACACTAAAAAATGTGGATATTACTTCCAAAATAAATATTGAATCAAATGAGTAATAAATAGGTTAAATACTTATATGAGTAAATAATTAAAATAAATGCATATAACATACAATGGTGAACTCAATTTAAAAGAGCTTGGTGCATAACTGTGTTTAAAATACTGAAGGCATATACAGATAATACAGCAAAGTGCTCCTGTGCAGTTATAAAGAGTACAAAAATGTCATTGATGACCGTGCTGAGAAAAGCAATACAAGCAAAATGTTTGGTTCAGGTCATATGACAAGGTGCTCATGTGCATATGAATAGCATCCAGCTCCGTCACTGATAACATGATAATATAGTCCGTGTTATTTTCAAAAACAAATTGGTATGTGATCCAAGACGTGCTAGGGTGTCGTCATGGACTATATTATCACATTATCAGTGACGGAGCTGGATGCTATTCATATGCACATGAGCACCTTGTCATATGACCTGAACCAAACATTTTGCTTGTGTTGCTTTTCTCAGCACGGTCATCAATGACATTTTTGGACTCTTTATAACTGCACAGGAGCACTTTGCTGTATTATCTGTATATGCCTTCCGTCAGGGCCGTCTTTAATATTGATTGGACCCTGGGCAAAAAATTTCTTGGGCCCCCCCTCCATGTATTTTCGCTCTCCACCTGCTTTGAGACATACAATAAATAGCAGCTAGACTCAAAATCAGTTTACTGAATCGGATCAGGCAGCGATTGCGATTGGTTGCCAGAGGTTACAGGGTATCATTACCGCTCATTGATTAGTTGCTAGAGGTTACAGCACATGATTTATGCTTGTTGATTGGTTGCTAGAGATCACTGTACATCAATACTTCTCACTGATTGGTTGCTACAGGTTACTGTACATCATTACTGCTTACTGATTGGTTGCTAGAGGCTACAGCACATCATCTCCTCACTGCCTACACACCATTAGACAGAAAACGCCTAGGGATCCTAGGACTCCTGGGATCAGTGGCAGTGCTGGGGGGAGGGGTGGGTGTGATCAATTTCCAGCATGCACCTTTATCTCCCCAGTGGGCAGCATTTAGTATAGGTGATGGTGGATATGACCTCAGGTGGGCAAGATATACATATGAATACTGCCTCTATTTACATATGAATGCTGCAGATCCGTCACTATTTATATATAAATGCAGCCGCTATTTACATATCAATGCTGGTATTTACATGTAAACACAGGGTCTGCAGGTGAGTCATCTGTAAACAATAGGGCAGAGCTGTGCAGCATTAGTAACAGAACTTCACACTGAATTATCAGGACACAGCACTGGACTAAAACTTCAGTGATGAGGAAATTTAAACTGGGATAGTTGGCAAGTATGGGGCAGCTGCTTTGGGCCCCACAATAATGACAGGGCCCAGGGCAGCTGCCCCTTTTGCCCTGCCTTAAAGACGGCCCTGCCTTCCGTATTTTAGACACAGTTATGTACCAAGCTCTTTTAAATTGAGTTCACCATTATATGTTATATGCATTTATTTTAATTATTTACTCATATAAGTATTTAATCTATGTATGACTCATTTGATTCAATATTTATTTTGGAAGTAATATCCACATTTTTTAGTGTATACTACAACTTACACCACTTTTTAGTGCAGCGTATATAATTTATTCTAATGTGAATTCTTCTCCTTTTCTCAGGGCTCTGTTTTCTAGAAGATGGTCAAACAAGATAGTATACGATATACCCGGAATTACACCAGACATGATGAGGTTGATCCTTCAATACGCCTACACAACAACAGTATCCATCACCTCCAATAATGTGCAAGATCTATTTATGGCCGCAGACCAGTTCAACATCTTGGGTCTAAAATGGCGATGCTCGGACTTCCTCATTGGCCGGCTGAGTCCTGAGAACTGCATTAACATTAGCAGGTTCTCCAGCCACTTTCATTGTCCAAAGCTGCATGAAAAGAGCCATGCATATATACGTCATCACTTTCAGGAAGTAGCATCGACCTCCGAGGAACTTTTGGATCTAAATATAACAGAGTTTGAAGATCTTATTAACAAAGACGATCTTCATGTTAAAAGCGAGGAAGTCGTCTTTCAAGCCGTCATCAAGTGGACTGAGCACAACGCAAATGATCGTAGGCAATTCATCACCACCCTACTGCCTAAGGTAAGGTGGAGAACTCCATTTACTCATTTGGGGTAATTTACTAAAACTGGAGAGTGCAAAAACTGGTGCATCTGTGCATGGTGTCCAATCAGCTTCTAACTTCAGCTTGTTCAGTTAATAAGCTTTTACAAAAAAACTTGGAAGCGGATTGGTTTCTTTAAACAGCTGCACCAGATTATTCACTCTCCAGTTTTAGCAAATCAACCCCACTGTAAGAAAAAAAAAATTCTATATTGTTTGCATGGCTTTGTAGGTGCATTCTCACACAGTGCAATCAGTGTCCCTGTTGAACTTTTTTCAGAAAAATTGTGAAGGTTTTCAACCCTTTCCTGTCCGTAGTTTGTAAAAAATGTACACAAAATGTTATAGGTAATCTTAAAGCGGAAATCCACCCAAAAGGGGAAGTTCCGCTTTAAGTCCTCCTCCAGTGCCCCACATTTGGCACCTAATTTTGGGGGGGGGGGGGGAGTGGGTACCTAGTTTTGACAGGTACCCGTTCCCACTTCTGCTCAGATCTTCTAGGCGATCTGAATTGAAGTTCTCCTCTCCCTCCCTCCACACAGTCTTCTGGGACACATCACAGGTCCCAGAAGACTGCAGGACCACTGTCAGAGAGCGTACCTCGGCGGGCAGGGTGCTCGCGGTGGCGTGCGTCGGTTCCGCAGCGCGCGTTACTTGCAGTGCTGGCATGCGTGTCCCGGGCAGGTCTGTCGTGTGTGCCGGTGTGCGGGGGCGCGCGCGCAGGCGTGTGTGGGTGTGCGTGCCGGTGCGCGCGCATGCACGTCGTTTGGCGCCAAACGGCCCATTTAAGCCGGCTTCCCTCTGTGATCAGTGCTGCCTGATCAACAGCTCTGCCGTCCTTAGTGCCTGACCCTTGTACCTGTGTTGATCCTGATATCCTGACGACCCGGCCTTGTTTCCTGAAACCTCCCATTGAACTCTGCCTGCACCCGACCTCTGCCTGTCTGACTATCCATTTGCCTGCTCCACTGTACCTCTACTGCCTGCCCAGCCTGTCTCCTGACCATCCTGCTCAGTCTTGTTGCCTGTGTTCCAGCCAGTACCCGCCATCTCAGCCTGCTCTTCCATCTGCATCTGGACTTCTGCAAACAGGCTCTCATACCACTCCGCACTCCTGTGCCTCCTGTTTACCTTACCAGGGGCCGCGAGTCGGACGCGTAAGGGAGCCTACCTTCTGCCCAAGCGGACTTACCGGTCTGGTAAGTAGGAGCCTGACAGTATCAGGCAGCCATGACCGAGTCCGGGCAGGGGGCCTCCCCTATGGATGAACTTTGCAGACATTTGGCGGGATTAACCCAAGCAGTGAAAAGTTTACAAGAGGGCTATACCCGACTGGAAGAATGTGTACAGGCCCTGTCTGCACCCACCGGTCCCCAGGGGGCCTCAGCCGCAACCTCAGCACCCTCCATAGTCATGCTCCCTTCAGAGCCCAAAGTACCTATCCCAGAAAGGTTCTCCGGAGACCGTAGCAAGTATCGTGCTTTCCGGAATGCATGTGGTCTCTATTTCGCTCTACAGCCTCGCACCTTCTCCCTAGAGGCCACTAAGGTGGGCTTCGTCATCTCCTTGTTATCCGGTGAACCTCAAACCTGGGCCCACCGACTCTTGGAGAAAAAATCTGACGCCTTGGAGAGTCTGGATGCCTTCTTTGTGGCAATGTCACAACTTTATGAAGACCCACAGCTAACTGCAACTGCCGAAGCCACCCTGCACTCCCTCCGTCAAGGCCGTTGAGCGGCAGAAGACTACGCTGTCGCATTCAGGCGCTGGAGCTCTGATATGGAGTGGAACGACGCAGCCCTGCGCCACCAGTTTAGGATGGGCTTGTCTGACCCACTCAAGGATGAGCTAGCACGGGTCGGGATGCCTCAGACCTTGGAAGAAATAATTAACCTGTCAATTCAGATTGACCGTCGGCTGAGAGAACGACGCACCGAAAGATCTACTAGTACCTTTCGACCTACCTGGATGCTTCCACAAGTTCCCAGTCCTCCCAGTAGGCCCTCTGTTTCACCACCTGCTCCTGCTTTTGATGTCCCAGAACCCATGCAGCTTGGCCTGCTTCGTCCCTCTTTGACTCCTGAAGAGAAGTTACGCAGACGTGCTCTACTGTGGGGAACCTGGGCACTACGCCAGTGTTTGCCCCAACAAGACACGTAAGTGTCGTTCCGCTGTTCGTACATGTGCCACTATTATGCCAAAACCAAGTACGCATCTAACTATCTCTGTCACTTTGCAGCTTCCCGGAAAGGCTATCCAAGTTCCAGTCATCATTGACTCCGGAGCCTGCAGCTGCTTCGTCGACCTGACCTTTGCTGCTCAACATGACATACCTCTTCGACTCAAGACCCAAAGCCTGGCTGTTCATTTTGCTGACGGTTCCGCCCTCCGTTCCGGTCCGGTCACTCTAGAGACCGTTCCCTTAGAAGCTATGTTGGGCTCTCAGCACCAGGAATACCTCTGTTTGGATGCCATCTCCTCACCTCTCTTTCCAGTCATTCTTGGAATGCCTTGGCTGCAGGTTCACAACCCCCAAATCAACTGGGTTTCTGGAAAAGTTGAGTTTCTCTCAGAGTACTGTCAACAACACTGTCTGCAGCGAGCCGACCATGAGGTTTCCCAACTTCTCTGTTTACACCCTGATGCCAACCTGCTCCAAGCTATCCCAGAGCCCTACCAAGACTTCTCAGACGTATTCAGCAAGAAAGGTGCAGAGGTACTACCCCCACACAGGCCCTACGATTGTCCTATAGAGTTGTTACCCGGAATCGAAGTACCTTTCAGCAGGATCTTTCCATTGACTGAGCAGGAGCTGGACACATTAAAACAATACCTTGATGAAAATTTAAAGAAGAAGTTTATCCGCCCGTCCACATCCCCGGCGGGCGCCGGCTTATTCTTTGTAGAGAAGAAAGATCATTCTCTTCGACCATGCATCGATTACCGAGAATTAAACAAGATAACGATTAAAAATCGTTACCCGCTACCCCTGGTGCCTGAGTTATTCCAAAGGCTGGGAACTGCAAGGTTCTTCACGAAATTGGATCTTCGCGGAGCCTATAACCTAATCCGCATCCGAGAGGGAGACGAGTGGAAGACCGCTTTTCGCACTCGTTTTGGGCATTTCGAGTATCTCGTTATGCCCTTCGGTCTTTGTAACGCCCCAGCCACATTCCAACATTTTGTGAACGACATTTTCCGTGAATTTTTGGATCTCTATGTCATCGTTTACCTTGATGACATCCTCATTTTCTCCTCTTCCTTGGCAGACCATCGCAGGCACGTCCGGAATGTCCTTGCTCGGCTCAGGCAACACGGACTATACGCTAAACTTGACAAATGCGAGTTTGAACTCAAATGTATCCAATTCCTGGGGCTCATCATTTCAGTTGAAGGTATTAAGATGGACCCACAAAAAGTGTCCGCCATCCTGGATTGGCCCGCACCTACAGACAGGAAAGGGGTCCAACGCTTCGTAGGATTTTCCAATTTTTACAGGAAATTCATTAAGGACTTCTCTAAAATCATTGCTCCCATTACGGAACTAACAAAGCAGGGAATCCGATTCTGCTGGACGCCCAGGGCACTATCGGCCTTCGAAAAATTAAAGGGTCTGTTCACCTCGGCTTCTATCCTCAAGCACCCTAACCCTGCCCTGCCAATTGTGCTAGAGGTCGATGCCTCAGAAATCGCAGTAGGGGCTGTACTCTCCCAACGCCAGGGCCCCAAGGCTCTCCTGTTCCCAATAGCGTTCTTCTCTCGCAAACTCTCTATGTCTGAAAGGAACTACGATGTGGGAGATCGGGAGCTGTTGGCCATCAAGACGGCTCTGGAGGAGTGGCGCTATCTTCTGGAGGGTGCTGTACATCCTATTCTAATCTATACTGACCACAAAAACTTGGAATATTTAAGAGCTGCCAAGAGACTAAAACCACGACAGGCCAGATGGGCACTTTTCTTCTCCCGCTTCTTATTTCACATCACGTACAGACCTGGCTCTAAAAATGTGAAACCAGACGCACTGTCACGAATGTTTCATGACTTCAAAGAAACCGCCCCTCCGGACACTATCCTGCCTGCGGGAAATTTTTTACTTCTTCAGGGAGATTTAATCTCCAGAATAAGGCAAGCCTCCTCAGAAATCCCCCAACCTACTGGGACCAGCCTAAGCGATGGATTGCTCTGGCACGAAGGCAAGATCATGGTTCCTGAGAATCTTAGGGTGCCGGTACTGGAGTTGTGCCATGACCAAAAGCTGGCAGGTCATTTCGGGGCCCGGAAGACAACCGAACTGGTGCAGCGCACCTTTTGGTGGCCACAATTGGCCGAAGACTGTAGGAGTTTTGTCAGTTCCTGCCACACTTGTGACCGGAGCAAGAGTAACCGGACAAAGGCCTGGGGCTTACTGAAACCTTTACCAATTCCTGACAGGCCCTGGAAAATGATCTCGATGGATTTCATCGTGGAACTGCCTCCATCCGAAGGTTACTCTACTATCTTAGTTGTTATCGATAGACTGTCTAAAATGGCACATTTCCTCCCCATGAAAGGGACACCCACGGCCGTAGAAACGGCGAAGATCTTTGTTAAGGAAATTGTGAGACTACATGGGGTTCCCGCTAATATTGTGTCGGATCGTGGTGTCCAGTTCACCTCCTGGTTCTGGAAAGCACTGTGCGGTGCTCTTGAAATTGAACTGGCGTTCTCTTCGGCTTATCACCCCCAGACAAACGGCCAGACAGAGAGAACCAACCAAACTTTGGAGCAATACCTCCGTTGCTTCTCGGCCTTTTCTCAAGATGACTGGGTGCCCCTGTTGCCAGTCGCAGAATTTTCTTATAATAACGCTCTGCATTCAGCCATCAACCAAACGCCATTTTTTGCCAACTATGGATTCAATCCCTCCTTCCTACCCAGCTCTATCCCGGAATGTGCCCTCCCTGCAGTGACAGAAACAATGGAGTTCTTCTCTACCAATAGTAAGCTTCTGCAGGAGACCATGGCCAAGTCCCAGGCGTCTTTTAAAAGGTTGTTTGTCAGGAAAAGACGTGGGGAACTTATCGTAGAGCCTGGCAACCAAGTGTGGCTATCCACAACTAACTTGAAGTTGGCTTGTCCCTCTAGGAAACTGGGACCTAAGTTTATGGGTCCCTTGCCGGTAAAAAGGAAAGTAAATGATGTTGCATATGAACTCAACCTGCCGGATTCTTTTAGAATACACCCGGTTTTCCATGTGTCACTACTGAAACCAGTTGTTCCTAATACTTTCACTGACAGTACTGCCAAGCCACCTGAGCCTGTTATGATCAATAACGAGGAAGAATTTGAAATCGAGGCAATCCTGGATTGCAGAAAAAGGCGTAACCAAATCCAGTATCTCATCAAGTGGAGAGGGTATGGACCCGAGGATAACTCCTGGGAGCCTGAAAGTAATCTTCATGCTGAGGAACTGCTACAAGCCTTTAAAGACTCTCACGCAACCAGGTTGGCCCAGCTGGGCATCCGGAGGCTGCCCTTGAGGAGGGGGCACTGTCAGAGAGCGTACCTCGGCGGGGCAGGGTGCTCACGGTGGTGTGCATCGGGGCGCGTCGGCGTGCGTTGGCGTGCGCGTTCCTGCGGGTTCCGCGGCGCGCGTTCCTTGCAGTGCTGGCATGCGTGTCCCGGGCAGGTCTGTCGTGTGTGCCGGTGTGCGGGGGCGCGCGCAGGCGTGTGTGGGTGTGCGTACCTGTGCGTGCCGGTGCGCGCGCATGCACGTCGTTTGGCGCCAAATGGCCCATTTAAGCCGGCTTCCCTCTGTGATCAGTGCTACCTGATCAACAGCTCTGCCGTCCTTAGTGCCTGACCCTTGTATCTGTGTTGATCCTGATATCCTGACGACCCGGCCTTGTTTCCTGAAACCTCCCATTGAACTCTGCCTGCACCCGACCTCTGCCTGTCTGACTATCCATTTGCCTGCTCCACTGTATCTCTACTGCCTGCCCAGCCTGTCTCCTGACCATCCTGCTCAGTCTTGTTGCCTGTGTTCCAGCCAGTACCAGCCATCTCAGCCTGCTCTTCCATCTGCATCTGGACTTCTGCAAACAGGCTCTCATACCACTCCGCACTCCTGTGCCTCCTGTTTACCTTACCAGGGGCCGCGAGTCGGACGCGTAAGGGAGCCTACCTTCTGCCCAAGCGGACTCACCGGTCTGGTAAGTAGGAGCCTGACAACCATTCACAAAGTGCAGCGAGGTTCATGCATGCACAGGGGGCAGCCAGCTGTGAAACAAAAATCAGCAAAGCCAGCTGCCCACAGTTAGAATGCCAGCGCTGGATCCCTGGATAGGTAAGTGCACTTTTATTAAAAGTCAGCAGGTACAGGATTTGTAGCTGCTGACTTTTATTTTTTTATTTTTTTCCAGAGTGAACCTCCTCTTTAAACTGAACAGTCTTAAGGTACCTTTCAATATCTGAGAGTGTTTGCTATCCCAACTCCTTTATTCATGTTTGTTTCTCTATAGGCATCCCTGACCATAGCCAACATTCCCTGGATTTATGCTAACTCCAACCAGTATGTAGGCAGGGGCAGGCTGCAGTACATCCTCCAACCCTATAGTGGAACTGCAGTAGTTCTTGTTGGCGGGGGTCCAGTGGGGAGGAAATGCTCCTATATTGGTCTCTGGGTGGCCATCTTGGGGAGGACGGTGATCATTTGCCCCACTCGCAATGAGGCAGTAAGGTAGTGAGAGAGCTCCACTGGTTAGGAAAAGCACAGGTGCAGATGTAGGTAGAGGTCCTGGAGGAGCAGGGACACGTAGGCCTCCTTTTCAGGGTGTCTCCATTGCACCAGTCTCGAACAGACTACCTCTGATCATTATATATCGCAGGGACCTAGTGGAACCTCGTGTCACTGAACCTTACGACCACCCCTCCAATGAAGCACTCCTCTGGTACTATGAAATTATAAATGGGATTTTTAACACCACTGAGTAAAATCTGCTTCCTTATCAATACTCTTTAGATAAGGAAACTGTATACTTCACAGCTTATGTAGTGGCAAAATTGTATTGCACTGTTGTACCTTGGTGAGTTTTGTCTATTGAGTTTTGTTGACCTCTACAATTGAAAACCCCTTTTTCTCTTCTTCCCCAGGTTCGATTGGCCTTGATAAACACCAAGTATTTGATGAACAACGTGATAACCAACATCCATGTAAAGGACAACAACAAATGTATGAATATTGTCACCAGTGTGCTGAAAACAAAGTATGACTTAAACGCAAATGGATCCTCCAGGTCAGATTTCATGAACCCTTTGACAAGGCCACGCCTGCCAAGGGCAATTCTACTCGCCGTTGGTGGCTGGAGCTCTAATGACCCTACCAACGCCATGGAGTCCTACGACTGCAGAGTCGACCGCTGGGTTGACATAACCTGTGATATGGAAATCCCCAGGGCCTATCATGGAACGGCATACCTAAATGGCTATGTGTACCTGGTTGGAGGATTTAACGGCATGGATTTCTTTAATAGCGTAAGACGGTTTGACCCAGTCAAGAAGATCTGGCAACAAGTGGCTCCAATGAATCATAAGAGATGCTATGTCAGCACGGCAGTCCTGGAAAACTGGCTCTACGCCATGGGCGGGTTTGATGGCCACATTCGCCTAAAATCTGCAGAATGTTATGACCCAGAAAACAATCAATGGACTCTTATAGCTCCAATGAATGAAATAAGAAGTGATGCAAAAGCCACCACCCTCAATGGCAAGGTAAGATATAGACACCCACTTATAAAACCAAATGGTCTTACACACACCTACATTCTAGAGCTGCAGCCTCCATCGCTTTCTTTAGCATTCAACACTTCTGTGAGCGTCGGATTCCTTTGTCCGCTGTAGTATGAAGTGTTTCCATCCCCTGACCACTGGGCCACTACAAGACTCAGCAATGACATGGGGGTCAGAGGGCGTTCCTTCTTCCAGGTCAAGGACCTGCTAAGCAGTGAAGAAAGAATGGGTTTCTTTTTTCGTAATTCCTTTGTTTATACAATTATTATACACAAAACAGACAAGCAAATTACCAATATAAGCAGAGTACTGGGTATTGTCCAGGCTTCTTTTAAAGTGATTGTAAAGGTACAGTTTTTATTTAAAAAAAAATAACAAACCTGTTATACTTACCTGCTCCGAGCAATGGTTTTGTACAGAGCAGCCCCGATCCCCCTGTTCTCGGGTCCTCCACTGGCACTCCTGGGTCCTCCCTCCTATTTAGTGCCCCCATAGCAAACCACTTGCTATGGGGGCAGTCATGCGTGCTCGCTCCTGAGCCTATGAACACACAAAGCAGGGCTCGGCCCCGCCTCCCACTCCCTCTGCTGTATCTGAGCCAATGAGGAAGGAGAGAGCTCAGAGAGCCTCGGCTCTCGTGCACATCGCTGGATCGAGTTTAGGCTCAGGTATGTATTGGGGGGGGGGAGGGGGAGCTGCATGCAGAAGGTTTTCTCAGTCTCAGGTGAAAACTGAGACTGAGTGACTGCTGCGGACACACACGGCTGCAGCATTCTCTCGTGAGACCTTCACCCTCCTCCATCCTCCATTTTTTGGACAGTACCCCACCAGGAGTTTACAAATCAAAAGATCTCCCCTCCACCCAGCCAGTGACAGGTTCACGCCACCCCATAACCATTTATCTACTAACTTAAAGGAGAACCTACACACCATCTACTATCACATAGAACGCTTAAACGTGGACTGGTATGGAACACAGAAAATCGCATCATCCATTTTAGGCCGTTTTTTCCAACTAGCCATCAAGATGATGTACATACTTTGGCCTACTGGCATATAGAGACTGCACCCTGGCTCTCAAATAGGCTCTGATGAAGAGGTCATCCTCGAAACGCGTTAGCCAACTCTAATTACCTGCCTCAACATGGGCTCATGTTATTCCTAACCCATTTTTAATTTTTCATGTATTTTATATTTTGTCACCTGTTTGCATGATACGTAGTATTGATATTATTCAACTGCTTTTATTTGCTCTTTATTTCCTCCGAAATAAATTTTATATGTTTTGATGTAAGCTTGATCACGCGCCCTTCATCCACCACTCTCCACTTAGCCTTACCTGACCACCCCGGGGTCACTCTCTGGGCAGCGGGACAAGCAATACCATCTCTCCAAGCTGTGCTACAGTTTACAATACTACCCTTTTCAAAACCAACTCAGACCCTCACAAGCGCAGGAGTAATTTTTCCTTATCCACAATCTATGGTCTACTCACCCCTATGCGTTTCCCCCACCCCAATGCCATTTAATATAACTTTTATTATGTTTGTACAGATCTATATATGTGGCGGATTCACTGGTGAGGAATCCTTGTTTACAGCAGAAATCTACAACAAAGATACAGACCAATGGAGCATGATCGCCCCGATGCTGAGCCGACGCAGTGGTGTCGGTGTGATAGCCTATGGAGGTCTGGTCTATGCGGTATGTGTAATGATTCCTTTTTACCCAAATGAGATCGAATTAGAAATATAATTATTTTTGCAGGAAAGAAATGTGCATATATTTATTTTTTTTAACTAAGGAGCCTGGAAAGCATTGCACCTGTCATCAGTGGATCAGGGTGCAATGGCAGAGAAGCCCTGCAGCTTTTCAGGGCCTGTGAATGAACTATGAAGAGGCTCATCAACCACCTCGCAGTCCATTCAGAACTACAAGCCATCAGCCACAAAGCCTGACAGTACTTGTAGTTCAAGTCATTTACAGGAAACAGAGCCCCACATGGCTGAAGTATTTTCAAATTGTGACAGCGGGCTCCGGGGGAAAATTCCCTCCAATCATGGGTTACAGAAAAGAAAATTGCTTGATTTTCTGCAAGTGTTTGATGGGGGAATATCTTCTGCGGAGCTATTGTCTTCTCCTGGCGAGGAGCCGTCCTTGCTGGGAGAACACAAGGTGCATTTACTAAAACTGCAGAGTGGAAAATCTGGTGAAGGTCTGCATGGTAGCCTATCAGCGTCTATCTTCAGCTTGTTCAATTGAGCTTTGACAAAAAAAACTGGAAGCTGATTGGTTTCTATGCAGAGCTGCACCAGATTTTGCACTCTCCAGTTTTAGTAAATCAACCCCAATTATTATTGCTTGCAGCTATAGCTTCTGGTAATAATCACCTGCTAGAAATCCCACATTAAAGAACATGTAACCCTTGCAGTGTGGGGGACCACTGCATTTTTGTTTTACCCGGAGTTGGGCTTTAAGAACAGACTCTTCTAGATACTTGCTTTTACACTTTTTTTTGTTTCATTAGCCTGTGATCTGCTTTTCCTTCACTTCATAGCTAAGCTCCAACAATTCCCATGCCCAAGCCCATTGAGAATGTCCTTACTGGCCACAGATTCTACCTTACTGGAAAATGGAATGGACAATGTTCAAGGCTTAGCCAGAACGTTTTGGCTAAGCCTTGGAGATTGTGCATTCCATTGTTCAGTGAGGCATCCTTAGCAGTCAGTAAGGGTATTTTTATTGGACATGGGCATGACAGTTGGTGCAGCTTAGCTTTGAAGTCAAGAAAATCAAGTTAACAAGCCCAAAAAAAGTGATAGCAAGAATCTAGAAGAGTATACTCTTAAAGCCCAAATCTGGGAACAATATAAAAATACAGTGGGTTCTTCCAAACTGCAAGGTTTACATGCTATATTCAGACAGGGTCTTTCATGTTAAGTGGACCTTTAGGACCATACCCATCATCCACATGAAGTAGAACACAGTAACACGTGTTGTCTCTTACAGGTCGGAGGATCTGATGGAGTCACCAGACTGCACAGTGCCGAGGCCTATAACCCAGCCAACAACAGCTGGACCGAGATCGCCTCCATGTTCAGCCCACGCAGCAACTTCGGGATTGAAGTACTGGAGGATCTCCTTTATGTGACTGGAGGTTTCAACGGTTTCGAAACAACCTTCGAAGCAGAGTACTATGACAGGAAGACCAATGAGTGGTACGGCGTCCACAACATGAACATCCATCGCAGTGCCCTGGACTGCTGCATTTTGCCCGGCCTCCCCAACGTCCGGGATTATGCCGCTAGTCGAAACACATTCTACAGAGAGGAAGCGAGGCGGGCATTATCCGACAGCTCTTTATAAGTGTAACAGAATGAAGTGACTTTTTAAAGAACATCAATATAAACTGTAATTGGCAATAAATTCTAAGACTGAGCTCAAATGTTACTGTCATTCTTTGCAGGTAAGAATAATACCACTCAATCATTCCAGTTTAGAAATCGCCATCTAGAAATGTGGGTAAATGTTGGGTTCTGTTCAGGTTCCTGACACCAAGGATGGGATGATGTAACTAGAACAAGGTGTCTTCACCACTTTCACACCTCCCATCCAATTTATAGACAATCAACATCTGCCTTGACACATTCCATGGTGATTGGATTTAGGTGTTGGTGTGACCTGTGTGGATAGAAATGTTGGGGTATCTTCCTGACACTCATTAGAATGGAAGATGTGGCTTGGAGAAGCATCTTCAATATCACAGAATCCAGCTGAATGCAACTAACTACTAGCTGTCTAGCCTAAAGGACAAGTTCACCTTTTTATATATATAAAAAAAAAAAAAATTCACATTTTTTTTCCTAAAGTGCCTGCAAAGCATTGCACCCACAATCAGTAGATCGCAGGTGCAATGTCAGGCTCCTGCAGACACTCAGGATAGCTGTCTGCCTGTACCTCTGATAGGGGCAGGCAGTTACCCGAGAGCAGAAAAATCAATGAGAGCGCTGACCAGCACCATTGAGAACTACAAGCCGTTGGCCTGCGCAGCCAAGCTGTTTTTTGGGGGAGAGGATCCCCCACCCACTGTCACAATGTGGGATCAGAGGACTGTGGGGACTGGAGTACAGTAAAATGTTACAAAAGGCAAACCTATCCTTTAACCTCTTGACATCCTTGCTATAGCCGAAATTTCACATGATGTGAACAAAAGCTCAGTAATCGTTTTTTTTCTCCTCACGCTGTCAGCTTGAGGAGAAAAAAAAGCCGATCACCGGCTCATCTGCAAGGGTCCCAAAGAGGAAGAGGCAGTTATGCCTCATCTGTGCCACCTGTCATTGCCACCTAACAGTGCCCACAGTGCCACCTATCAATGCCCACAAGTGCCACCTATCAATGCTCACAAGTGCCAGCTATCAATGCCCACCAGTGGTGCCAATCAGTGCTACCTAGCAGTGCCGCCTATCAGTGTAACCGATCAGTGCCCATTATTGCCAGCCAATCAATGCCCATCACTGCCACCCATCAGTGCCCATCACTGCCACCTATCTGTGCTCATCAGCGTACATCAATAATGGAAAAAAATTATTTGTTTTAAAAAATTTTTAACAAAATCTAAAAAAAAATATTTTTTTTTAAATTTGGTCTTTTTACATTTTTTTAACAAAAAATAAAAACCGCAGAGGTGATCAAATATCACCAAAAGAAAACTCTATTTGTGGGGAAAAAAATGATAACAATTTCATTTGGGTACAGTATTGCATGAATGAGTAATTGTCATTCAAAGTGTGACAGCGCTGAAAGCTGAAAATTGGTCTGGATAGGAGGGGGGTATAAGTGCCCAGTAAGCAAGTGGTTAAAGGGTAACTCTACATTCATGAGAAAAAAAAATAGCAAATAAAAAAAATTAATAATAATACATAAATAAATGTATATATATGTATATATATATACATATATATATATATATATATATATATATATATATATATATATATATATATATATATATATATATATATATATATGTATGTATATATATATATATATATATATACATACAGTATATATAAAAATAATAATAAAAATAATATAGCGTATATGGACACCGGCAAACAAACAGCTATTCCTTCAGAATAAAAAAATATAGGAATCTGCAGCAAAGTTTGTTAAAACCCTTGCAATGTACATAGATCACCCAGACTAAGAAAGTTCAGTTACTCCTTAAGGTGACCTGTTTTCACCTGGTGATCTGGCCAGTAACACACCTCCTGTATTATAGCGCCCCCACTCTGGATGAAGGAGCACAGGGGGCACCTTTTGGCAGCAGCTTTATCAGTCTAGTGGGAGGGGGGTGTTAGATGGACTAGCAGATTTAAATACACTAACAGATTGAAGCCGAACGCCAGCTAATACTTTATAATCAGTTACAATAAACAGGTTTGTTCCTTTTGGGATAAAGGTTTTCACATGAATGATTAAAAGCAGATTATTGTAACCATCCCTGTCAGTGTTAAATGGTATGTCTCCTCCCTCTAACTGCTACATCTGCAGGACAGATTGACCTTTTGGGACAACAACAGACTTACTGGCTGGATCACCAGATGAAAACAAAGGAACGAAAACCTAAAAAAACAAATAACGCAGTCATTATATCTAAGAATTGGAAAGCTGCAATATAATAAATATTTGCTTTTGGGTTTAATACTGCTTTATAGCGACAGATGTATTGTATATTGGTAATGACTTGATATCAATACAAAGGACAACCAATAGCGTTGTCTGTAATGGCCAGACATCAAAACTTTATAATGTAACTTAGCGTAGTAAAGCAGCTTCTGATTGGTCAGTTTTGAAATGTCAGGTAACCTCAGCAGTACAGCCAACTGTCAGTTCAGTAGAGACAGAGACATGTCACGGACGGGCACAGCGGGACCTCCAGACCTGGCCATGGATTGGGATTTCGGGGCTCTATCAGCCTGTCCCAATACTGACATCCTGGAACAGACAATTAGAAGAATGGCCTGGACCACATTCCATGAGCTGCGGCTGGAGGACCAATTTTGTGATGTTACCATAAAGGTGGATGATGTCGAGTTCAAAGCCCATAAGATCATTCTCTCTGTATGCAGCCTTTATTTTAGGTAAGTGTAGATAAATCATTACTGGTACAAAACTTAGACCCATTTAGTTCTAATCAATCTGCTATAACCTTGTCCAAGAACTGCAGCCAACATTAGCACTCAATGGGAATTGACCTCCATGTTGTAATGGCCTCCCATTGCCTTCCCCTGTCTGGTGACAGTTGGCCTCCACTGGTCACTGAGACAGTTTTACTTCAATGGCTGTTGGGCATGGCCTAGTCATTAGGTCAGGGAGGATTAGGCCCCAGCCTAAATCAGAGGGAAAATTAGAGACTTTTCTGGCCAATAAAGGTGAATAGCAATGTAGGATCTGCATTCAACACTCCCAGACTGGAGCTGAAGGCTTGGTGAAATCTCATGCATTACTTTGTATGTTCCTCCTCTATGATGCTCCTCAGGATTGCGTTCCTAAGCCTTATCCCAGCTTTTTAATCAGCCTTTCATCCAAAAATAACCAAATAGATTAATAAAACTTTCCACTGACAGTGTTTATCAATGCCATGCAATGGTATAACATTTTGGGGCTGCACTTTGATCTGTGTTTAGGATTGCTGTTTGCATTAGTGGTTATATTATGCTAAAAAAAGTCTCTTTCCTCACTGTCTTTCCTCAGTCTTCTAGGCCGAGTGACACTGGGGATTATTCAGCCCAGAAGACTGACATCTTGTGGCTTATAAGAGGTACTGCAGAGGCTGGCCGAATGATTGCACCATGTTCAAATGGGTCATGCATCAGTCTTGCCCCCATTCAAACCTCAGTCATAGATGTATACTACGGGCTTTCTCCTGAGGAGTGGCTAAAAGCCACCAAATGCGTTGAGATATCAACTACTGTAATTTATATCTATCTATCTATATCTATTATATTATTATCTATACTGACAGGAGTTAGCAAGGTCAACAGGTTGTCTAGGTATCAACCTTATTATGTGTACGTGTGTGTATATATATATATATATATATATATATATATATATATATATATATATTAAATTTCTCTGGTTTGTGTTTAATTATGTAGTGCTTAATTGTGAATTTGATATAAAGATTATTATTATTGTAGCAAGGTCCCAAGCCCCCTTTGATCTAATGAGAACCTCCAGAGTTAGGGACAGCTGACATCCTTCAGTGTAGAGTGGGTTACAAGGCATGGTGGGTGTAATACAAGGTAGATTCATGGGCGCCAGACACTTCTTGAATGCAAAGAGATTTATTTTCTCTTGAACAGAACGGTGAAAGAGAGGGATTAGGACCAGGACACCCTTAAGTAGTTGTAATGGTAATTGGCAGACTCCGAGACTTTTATAGGTAGACAGCCATGCAGGGAAAGGCACCCAGCAGGACACCACATCTGCATATGTAGGATTGCTGTCTCCTATGGCAACAGTCTTATAACAGTTTCTAACACAAGTTGTAACAAACTTCTGTACTCCCTCCACAATCACTTCTTATAGATCTTCGCTCCACTGAGCTACCAGTCTCTCTCACTAGTCTTGCTGTTCCACTGCCCCTGGATCCCCTGAGGTCTTCCAATCTTCTCACTGAGTATCTTCCTCAAGCGTCACCCCCGCTTCCCTGCCGGGTCCCTAGCTTGGCACTCACAGATACTCCTCAAGCGTCACCCCACTGGCCTGCTCGGTCCCTGGCTTGGCACACAAGACTACTCTGCAAGCGTCACCTCCGCTGGTTGGGTCCCTGGCTTGGCACCTGCTGAAGTTTCCCAATTCTTCACCTTCCCCGGTTGGTGAGAATACTGCTCCGGTACTTGCTTTAGCTACTCACTGTGGTCCCTGGTAGTAAGGTGGTTAGTCCCTTAGTGGCAACAGCTTCCCCTCTACCTCCGACCATGACAGGTTCTCCGGCCAGCAGAACCATCACTTCTGGTTGGTCTGCAAGCCTCGATCCCAACTCTAAGCTGCTCTCTTGCTTCTGGATAGGCCCTCAGATAGTCTAGCAGCCAAATGTACCCGGGTATAGGCCTCAGACTCTGGCCTAGCAGCCCGGGCCAGCACAACATACGTTTACCCAGACAGCCGTCCAGGTGGCACAGAACCCCGATCACCTAAACCTCACCCAAATAAATAGGCTCTCCCAGCAGGCCAAGGGACCCAAGAAGATCCCTGCCCATTGGCTGAGATACCCCATCTATTCCTAATCTGTCCTTGCAATGCCCTTGTCTTATCTAATGCCACCAGATACCCGGCCATCTAGTGACAGAAGAGAGAAGTGCAGCAATTCCAGAATTAGGGTGGAATCAATTGATCTCCTATCAATTGGCCAAAGCAACTATATCTGGCAGGTAAATTTACTAACAACCCTGCCTAAACATCAGGGTGTTACATGATTAAATTAAAAAGTGTTAAAATTTGACATAAGAGACAAAATGTTATGAACCAATAAATGTGATTTTTATATTTACCTATTTATTCATTTGCTACCGTTTGCTTCATGTAAAGTCCCATTCCTCGCTCTTTCCTCATTATTGATAGGGATGGAGGCATTGGACCATTAGGCCGCTACTTCATTCAAAGTCCCAAAAACCCCTTTGCTTGTAATAGCTAGATCAGTGTTAGGGTTAGAATTAGGGCCAAGGTTACGGTCAGAGGTCACATGCCACAGCATCTCAATCCGGTTGAGGTCAGGACTCTGACTGGGCCACTCCAGAAGGCGTATTTTCTTCTGTTTAAACCATTATGTTGTTGATTTACTTCTATGCTTTGGGTCCTTGTCCTGTTGCAACACCCATCTTCTGTTAAGCTTCAGCTGGTGGACAGATGACCTTAAGTTACAAAATATCTTGATAAACTTGGGAATACATTTTTCCTTCGATGATAGCAATCCGTCCAGGCCCTGACGCAGCAAAGCAGCCCCAAACCATGATGCCCCCACCACCATACTTCACAGTTGGGATGAGGTTTTGATGTTGGTGTGCTGTGCCTATTTTTCTCCACACATAGTGTTGTGTGTTTCTTCCAAACAACTCAACTTTGGTTTCATCTGTCCACAGAATATTTTGCCAGTACTGCTGTGGAACATCCAGGTGCTCTTGTGCAAACTGTAAACGTGCAGCAATGTTTTTTTTGGCCAGCAGTGACTTCCTCTCTGGTATCTTCCCATGAAATCCATTCTTGTTTAGTGTTTTACGTATCGTAGATTCACTAACAGGGATGTTAGCATATGCCAGAGACTTTTGTAAGTCTTTAGCTGACACTCTAGGATTCTTCTTCACCTCATTGAGCAGTCTGCGCTGTGCTCTTGCAGTCATCTTTACAGGACGCCCACTCCTAGGGAGAGTAGCAGCAATGCTGAACTTTCTCAATTTATAGCAGGGGTCTCAAACTGGTGGCCTTCCAGCTGTTGCGGAACTACAAATCCCATCATGCCTCTGCCTGAGGGAGTCATGCTTGTAACAGTTCAGCCTTGCAATGCCTCATGGGACTTGTAGTTTTTCAACAGCTGGAGGGCCGCCAGTTTGAGACCCCTGATTTATAGACAGAAACCCCTTTGCTTGCAATACCTAGATCAGTGTTAGGGTTAGAATTAGAATTAGGTCCAAGGTTAGGGTCAGAGGTCATGGTCAGAGTCAAAAGTCAGGGTCGGTCTATTTTAGGTAGGAAAAAAAAAGAGCAAAATATGCACTATTGTTTCTGGGCCCTATTATGGGTACAAACAACAAATAATATACACATATGTGGTATCGCTGCGATTGTCAGAAGCAGGAGAATTTATTTTGGGTTGTTCTTTGGTGGTAAGTTATGGTGACAGCAAGAAACATACAGCCACATTTAAAAAAAAAAATGTTTATTTTCTAACTATTTGGGCCAGTTTTTCTTTGAAAATAAAAAGAAAAGAAGATATCTGTTACTATTTACCACCAATTGTAAGCCAAATTTGTCACGAAAAACAAAACAAAAACAAAAAAACACGGTATAAAGTAATTAACCTGGATACACTAAGTAGTTGGGATGATATGTAATTTTACTAACACATATCAACGTTGCAGAGCTGCGTTCGGGCATTAAGATTTCCTTTACTTTTGTCATGAAGGGGTTAAGCACATCAAATTAAAGCGGTAATGTCTTATATTGCAGCTTACTAGTCATTAGATGTGGCAGCTGCATGAGTTTATCTTTTTTTAGCCTTTTTTCCCCTCTGTTTTCACCTGGTGATCTGGTCAGTAACACACCTCCTGTATCAGAGCGCCCCCACTCTGGATGAAGGAGCACAGGAGGCATCTTTGGACAACAGCATTGTCAGTCTGGGGGGGAGGGGAGTGTTAGACAGACTGGCAGATTTAGATACACTAACAGATTGAAGCTGAACCCCAGATAATATTCTATATTGTAAAGCAAACTGTTTTTTGAGGTGATAAAGGTTTTACATGAATAAATAAAAGCTTATTATTGTAAGCACCCCTGTCAGTGTTAAATGGTATGTCTCATTCCTCTAACTGCTACATCTGCAGGACAGATTGACCTTCTGGGAAAACAACAGACTTACTGGCTGGATCACCAGATGAAAATAAAGAAAACCTAAGAAATAAACGGATGCAGCCCTCACATCTAATAATTGGAAAGCTGCAATATAATAAATATTTGCTTTTGGGTTTAATACTGCTTTATAGCAACAGATGTATTGTATATTGGTAATGACTTGATATCAATGCAAAGGACAACCAATAGCGTTGTCTGTAATGGCCAGACGTCAAAACTTTATAAAATAACTTAGATTAGTAAAGCGGCTTCTGATTGGTCAGTTTTGAAATGTCAGGTAACCTCAGCAGTACAGCCAACTGTCAGTTCAGTAGAGACAGAGACATGTCACGGACGGGCACAGCGGGACCTCCAGGCCTGGCCATGGATTGGGATTTCGGGGCTCTATCAGCCTGTCCCAATACTGACATCCTGGAACAGACAATTAGAAGAATGGCCTGGACCACATTCCATGAGCTGCGGCTGGAGGACCAATTTTGTGATGTTACCATAAAGGTGGATGATGTCGAGTTCAAAGCCCATAAGATCATTCTCTCTGTATGCAGCCTTTATTTTAGGTAAGTGTAGATAAATCATTACTGGTACAAAACTTACACCCATTTAGTTCTAATCAATCTGCTATAACCTTGTCCAAGAACTGCAGCCAACATTAGCACTCAATGGGAATTGACCTCCATGTTGTAATGGCCTCCCATTGCCTTCCCCTATCTGGTGACAGTTGGCCTCCACTGGTCACTGAGACAGTTTACTTGGCTGTTGGGCATGGCCTAGTCATTAGGTCAGGGAGGATTAGGCCCCAGCAACTAAGTGAAGCTAAATCAGAGGGAAAATTAGAGCTGAAGGCTTGGTGAAATTTTATGCATTGTTTTGTATATTCCTTCTCTATGATGCTCCTCAGGATTGCGTTCCTAAGCCTTATCCCAGCTTTTTAATCAGCCTTTCATCCAAAAATAACCAAATAGATTAATACAACTTTCCACTGATAGTGTTTATCAATGCCATGCAATGGTATAACATTTTGGGGCTGCACTTAGATCTGTTTTTAGGATTGCTGTTTTCATTAGTGGTTACATTATGCTAAAAAAGTCTCTTTCCTCACTGTCTTTCCTCAGTCTTCTAGGCCGAGTAACACTGGGGGTTATTCAGCCCAGAAGACTGACATCTTGTGGCTTACAAGAGGTACTGCAGAGGCTGGCCAAATGATTGCACCATGTTCAAATGGGTCATGCATCAGTCTTGCCCCCATTCAAACCTGAGTGTGATCATCATAGCCATGTGATTTATTATTAATAATATTATACACTTCCTTTTTTTCTTGAATTCTTACTTTCTCTGCCCTATTAATATGAAAATATTAATAAAAAAAGGATTTCAGATTTTAAAAAAGTAAAAAAAAAAAGTATTATTATACACACAAGTGCCATCTTTCAACTCTATCAGAAGGACTATACTTCTGTACGGTCCTGGGGCTGGGGCTAAACAAGGTTGTATGCCGAAACGCATCAGCTGTTTTTAATCTTGACATTCATGTAGCAATAAAGATATTCTGTGGGAATCTGGAGTATGGGGATAAGCAATGCAAAAGTCTATTCATTGCACCCATAATGCACTGATTGTGAAAGCAACACCTTGCAGGCTTAAATGCTAAAAAAGGAATAAATGCACTTTTTTTGCTACATTTTATTACCCCTTCCTGATGGCCGTATGCAAATATGCAGCCTCACAGAAGTGTGCCTTGATCTGTCTGGTCACATATATGCTCCAATGTGTTTATGTTCACAGCGCACTCCCAGCACAGAGACCGGGCTGATGACACCTGGGATTATTGAACCCAGAAGACTGACATCTTGTGGCTTACAAGAGGTACTACATAGGCTGGCCAAATGATTGCAAAAGCACCACGTTCAAATGGTTCATGCAACATGAGCTCAGTCTTGCCCCTATTCAAACCTGAGTGTGAGCAATGCCATGTGATTTATTATGAATATTATACAGGATTTACGTTACCCTGTGTGGGTAGCTTTAACTTGGAGACTGTAAAACTTTTACTTCTTAAACAATAAAAAAAAAAATATTATACAGGATTTATAGAGCACAAAAATTTAGAGAAATGTAATAAATGGGGTGATTGGCGCTACCTAGAGATAATGCGGTTACAACGTGAGTACGGGTATGTGTGTGTGTGGCCTTACAGTAGTGTACAACCTCTTAATACACAAATAAAGATATATAAAAAATAATAAATAATGGCTATACATGATAGTGACACATCTAACTCAAAAATAATAAAAATGCATATATAGCCCACTAAGCAATAGCATGCTACAAGTTCTCTGGTGAATTCCTAGTGCTTATGTGACCGTATTGAGGAAAGAGAACCTTTTACATAATGAGCCACATTCATAAAAGTATCACCTTATGTGTATCCAAGTATAAGTAAAAAATTCCAACAAAAGTGAAAATGCAGTAAGAGATAAGACCGCAACAAGCGGACACACTATAATTCCATGACTCTGCTTATGTGGCATATACAAGTAAAGTTCATATGTAAACGTGCAAATAATAGTCCATATAATATGCATATACTCTTCTTCAAATAATGTGACATAAAACACAAATGGTGACTTGAGTGCTCTCAATATCTTCTGGTGACTCTGTGCTCCCCCTCCAGGGTCCCCACTCACCGGATCCACTCTCCCCTGCAGGGGCACTGCGCATGTAGGTGCAACCACTGCAATTACTCCCCCATAGTTATTGCGATATCAAGGATATACTTCCGTCTTCAGGTAGATTGTAGTATAATCTGTAGTTGGTTCCTCATAGAAGGAAAGAGATGTGGACTCCCATGATGTAGTAAATCATTGTAAATTTATTTTAAAAACATCAACGAAAAAAATATAAAAACACTGGATGCAAAATATTATAAGAAATTAATAAAGAAAAGTCCCGAACAAGGCATGTATAGCTAACCAGAAGGTCGTCCACTAAACTATATACATAGTGTGGATGGCTGCTAATGGAGATCAGGCCTTAAAATTGCAAAACAAGCGCTAGGACACACAGTGGAGACAGCAGCGCTGCACTGCGTTCCATCTACGTTCCACTTGCTCGTAAAAACAGGAAATGACGTAGCGTGCGTGGCGCCGTCGTACGTGTTTCGTCATAGACGTCCTCAGCGATGGTGCCAGCATGCCACGCAACACGTCATTAAATGGAAGAGTCTCCATGCCTGTCCCGCCCCCCAATCGCTATGACAATTTTGTGAAAAAAAAAATCTTGATTTTGCAAAGAATTGTGGGAAAAAATGACAACTTCAAAAAAACTCATCATACATCTTTCTAAATACCTTGGAATGTCTTCTTTCCAAAAAGGGGTAATTTGGGGGGTATTTGTACTTTTCTGGCATGTTAGGGTCTCAAGAAATTAGATAGGCCGTCAGTACTTCAGGTGTGATCAATTTTCAGATATTGGCACCATAGCTTTTGGGCTCTATAACTTTCCCAAAGACCAAATAATATACACCAATTTGTACTTATTTTTTACCAAAGATATGTAGCAGTATAAATTTTGAGCAAAATTTACGAAGAAAAATTACTAATTTGCTACATTTTATAAGAGAAACAAAAAAAATTAATTTTTTTACCAAATTTTCAGTCTTTTTTCTTTTATAGCGCAAAAAATAAAAAACCCAACGCTGATTAAATACCACCAAAAGAAAGCTCTATTTGTGTGAAAATAAGGACAAAAATTTCATATGGGTACAGTGTTGTATGACTGAGTAATTATCATTCAAAATGTGAGAGCACCGAAAGCTGAAAATTGGTCTGGTTAGGAAGGGGGTTTATGTGCCCAGTGGTCAAGTGGTTAAAGGAGAATGCTATAAAAAAAGAGGGGAATAATTTTAGCCCCAGTGCTTCTGTGTAACTGTAAACAGATGACATATAGGGGCTTTAAAAGATTTGCAGGTGCACACAATTTTAAGGCTTGACATGGGTATCTATTTACTCAAGACAGCCTCATCTTTTATATTTTACCATTAAAAATGAGGTAATTAATTGCAATAATTTGTGCCCAGAAATAAACTTTAATGTATTTTTTTACTGAACTGTTGCCTTTCACAAACAGTTGCTCTAATGTCGTGTAACATAAATAATTAGAACTACCTATATTTTATTCTCTAGGGTGTCAGCTTTCAAAAAAATAAAAATAATATTCTGGAGATTTTAAGTAATCTTCAGACCTAAAATGGTTATTAAAACATGTACAGAAAAAGTGTAAGAATTAAAAAAAAATGGCTCCAGAACTGCCATTGTGGAGGGGATGGTGGGAGGACAGTGGTGATGGTGGTGGGGGAGGGGTTGCGGGTTGTGGCAGCAAAATGCACCTTCACCTAAGTAGAGAAAAATCCTTGCACCAGCCCTTTCCCAAGCCCTACTCCATAGAAGCCATGGTTTCCATTTACTACTCTCATGACCAAATAGTCTTCAATGGCTTCTTGGCTATGATCTTGGGTTTGGGACCCTCACGGTGTGAAAAGGCACATGGCCACATCACTTGCATTTTTTTCTGCACAGCCCCTCTATGGGCTAGGCCTTTTGGCTAAACCGGGACAATTTTTACTACCAGGCAGCAAGGCCTAGCCAGTGCACCTGTACCCACATTTATTTTATTTATTTTTCTCCACTGTTGTCACTTTGCACTTATGTTTCTTTTACTTGGATGGAGAAGTGGGCCCCCTTTTGGCCTACCCTGAAGTCTAGGGGGATGATGGGTGGCCATTGGGTTACTTCCTGTTCCTTCCCTGAAGTGGAGGGACCTCTCTTTGGGAGAGCCCCTCACATAGTACTCGGTGGTCCGCTTCAGCTGGCCATGAGGAGAGGGGTGTGCCAGGCCTTTTGGACCATGTTCAAGCCTAGCCCCTGTCAGGAGCTTGCTACTCGGTGGGGGGGGGGGGGGGGGGGGGGGACAGGGAAGGTCCTACTCCTTTCAGGGGGTGGGTGGACAAGAGACACACCCTTCAGTGCACTTTTGTGTACACGTGGGTGTTTAAAAAAAAATGTGTTCTTATCTTATGTCCAGTAGGGTTATCCTGTCATCAAGCAGATTGGCTGGCTATATAGTATCCCTGCTGGTATGATGAGGCCCTGGTGGGATCTTCTCCATGGTAAACAAGCCAAATCAACTGCCCACTGGGTAATGTGGGGGTTGGGAATGTTTCCCTAGTGGCATTTAGGTTTCCTTCCTCCCTAGCCTTGGGGGTTCTTCAGGAGAGCCCCCACCCACAACTCATTGGTTGGCTTCGGCTGATCACAGGGAGAGAGGTCTGCCGGATATTTTGGTTAGGTGGACCTGAGTGTGCCTCACCCTTATCAGAAGGGTGCACTCCACGAACGGGGGGGGGGGGGGGGTTAAGAGTGGGATCTTTCCTCTTCACCCTAGTGCACTTTTTGTGTGTTGTGCTCACATGCAGTTTTTTGATTCACTTTGTTGTTTTGTCTTTGTGAACCGCGGACTCAGAAAATAAGCTGTATGCAGTTTGGAATAAATGGCTCTATAATATTGGCCCATATTTGCACACTGGTTCTGGATGTGCATCTGGCCAGTTTGCTGAAAGGCAATTATTTGCATGGTTCTGCTCGCTGTCCTGAAATGAGGAATTGTCCTCCTATTTTTGGGAGATGTGATTGAATGAGACGTGTGAATATCTTCTGTTCTAAGTAGGCTTTACTGTGCAGCAAAAAGTTGTTGCTTGACATTATTATTATTATTATGCAGGATTTATATAGCGCCAGCAGTTTGCGCATACAACATTCACTTTACCTGGGCTATAAGTGAAAGTGTCCTTCGCGCTAGTAACTAGAAGTAAAGGAATGGTGACTAAAATGACAAGGACTGATTCAAATAAAATGTGTGGGTAAACGTGGTGTGATAATGTCTAAAAAAGACTGCAGCAAAATCAAAAAGTGTTCACATTACACTCCAATGGCAATTAAAGTAAAAAAAAATTTGCGCATCAAATCTATCACCATATAGTCTAAAATAATGACTAGTAAATAAATTGTGAAAAAGAAGAGCAATGAGTCATTGTGCAACATCAATAAATAAATAAATAAATAAAATATCCTAGTGACTATGTAATCGATATAAGTGCAGAGTTCATATGTTGCAAGGTATATATGCTGGGATCAAAGGTGTAGGAAAGATAAATCAACGTTCATGGAAATCTTCATACAGAAAGTCCCGATGTTATCAGGCTCTCAGAACTCTCACCTTAAAGCGAATATATTCAGGCATCAATAAGTATCTTTTGTTGGTCCTGTGTATTGTGACGTGGTGGACATTGGGATCTTACATCTATGAATGGCTGAATTAATTGTCTTCCCACTCTCCATATGAAGAAATACCTGTATGGTACCATTTCCACCAAGGCTCAACCAGCCCGGTGGAATGAAGAAGGGGAAAGAGAAAGAAGCCTCCAATTGTGTAGTAGGTAAAAACTCCACTTTATTACTAGCAAAGAGGTGGTCTCTTACATTTAAAAGCATTAAAAATAGCATAAAACAGAAGGAGCGGCGTCTGGGGCGCCTCCTTACGTGACTTCCGGTTTACGTCTGCTCTCCGCCACGCCCTACGCGTTACTTCACCACTCGTGACTTCATCCCCAGATGAAGTCAAGAGCAGTGACGTAACGCACAGGAGCACTTTGCTGTATTATCTGTATATGCCTTCAGTATTTTAGACACAGTTATGCACCAAGCCCTTTTTAATTGAGTTCACCATTATATGTTATATGCATTTATTTTAATTATTTACTCATATAAGTATTTAATCTATTTATTACTCATTTGATTCAATATTTATTTTGGAAGTAATATCCACATTTTTTAGTGTATACTACAACTTACATCACTTTTTAGTGCAGCGTATATAATTTATTCTAGCGTGAATTCTTTTCCTTTTCTCAGGGCTCTGTTTTCTAGAAGATGGTCAAACAAGATAGTATACGATATACCCGGAATTACACCAGACATCATGAGGTTGATCCTTCAATACGCCTACACAACAAAAGTATCTATCAACTTCGATAATGTGCAAGATCTATTTCTGGTCGCAGATCAGTTCAACATCTTGGGTCTAAAATGGCGATGCTCGGACTTCCTCATTGGCCGGCTGAGTCCTAAGAACTGCATTAACATTAGCAGGTTCTCCAGCCACGTTCGTTGTCCAAAGCTGCATGAAAAGAGCCATGCATATATACGTCATCACTTTCACGAAGTAGCATCGACCTCCGAGGAACTTTTGGATCTAAATATAACAGAGTTTGAAGATCTTATTAACAAAGACGATCTTCATGTTAAAAGCGAGGAAGTCGTCTTTCAAGCCGTCATCAAGTGGACTGAGCACCACCCAAATGATCGTAGGCAATTCATCACCACTCTACTGCCTAAGGTAAGGTGGAGAACTCCATTTACTCATTTGGGTTAATTTACTAAAACTGGGTGCAAAAACTGGTGCATCTGTGCATGGTGTCCAATCAGCTTCTAACTTCAGCTTGTTCAGTTTACAAAAAAACCTGGAAGCGGATTGGTTTCTTTAAACAGCTGCACCCGATTATTCATTCTCCAGTTTTAGCAAATCAACCCCACTGTAAGAAAAAAAAATTCTATATTTTTTGCATGGCTTTGTAGGTGCATTCTCACACAGTGCAATCAGCGTCCCTGTTAAACTTTTTTCAGAAAAATTGTGAAGGTTTTCAAACCTTTCCTGTCCGTAGTTTGTAAAAAATGTACACAAAATGTTATAGGTAATCTTAAAGCGTAAATTCACCAAAAAGGGGAAGCTCCGCTTTAAGTCCTCCTCCAGTGCCACATTTGGCACCTAATTTTGGGGGGGGGGGAGTGGGTACCTAGTTTTGACAGGTACCCGCTCCCACTTTCGCTCAGATCTTCTAGGCAATCTGAATTGAAGTTCTCCTCTCCCTCTCTCCACGCAGTCTTCTGGGACACGTCACAGGTCCCCGAAGACTTCAGGACCATTTACAAAGTGCAGTGAGGTTCAGGCATGCACAGGGGGCAGCCAGCTGTGAAACCGAAATCAGCAAAGCCAGCTGCCCACAGTTAGGATGCCGGCGCTGAAAAGTCAGCAGCTACAGGATTTGTAGCTGCTGACTTTTGTATTTTTATTTTTTTCCAGAGTGAACCTCCTCTTTAAACTGAACAGTCTTAAGGTACCTTTCAATATCTGAGAGTGTTTCCTATCCCAACCCATTTATGGCTAGATCATGTTTGTTTCTCTATAGGCATCCCTGACCATAGCCAACATTCCCTGGATTTATGCTAACTCCAACCAGTGTGTAGGCAGGGGCACACTGCAGCACATCCTCCAACCTTATAGTGGAACTGCAGTAGTTCTTGTTGGCGGGGGTCCAGTGGGGAGGAAATGCTCCTATATTGGTCTCCGGGTGGCCATCTTGGCATCTTGGGGAGGACGGTGATCATTTGCCCCACTCGCAATGAGGCAGTAAGGTAGTAAGAGAGCTCCACTGATTAGGAAAAGCACAGGTGCAGATGTAGGTAGAGGTCCTGGAGGAGCAGGGACACGTAGGCCTCCTTTTCAGGGTGTCTCCATTGCACCAGTCTCGAACAGACTACCTCTGATCATCATATATCGCAGGGACCTAGTGGAACCTCGTGTCACTGAATCTTACCACCACCCCTCCAATGAAGCACTCCTCTGGTACTATGAAATTATAAATGGGATTTTTAACACCACTGAGTAAAGTCTGCTTCCTTATCAATACTCTTTAGATAAGGAAACTGTATACTTCACAGCTTATGTAGTGGCAAAATTGTATTGGACTGTTGTACCTTGATGAGTTTTGTCTATTGAGTTTTGTTGACCTCTACAATATAAAACCCCTTTTTCTCTTCTTTCCCAGGTTCGATTGGCCTTGATAAACACCAAGTATTTGATGAACAACGTGATAACCAACATCCATGTAAAGGACAACAACGAATGTATGAATATTGTCACCAGTGTGCTGAAAACAAAGTATGACTTAAACGCAAATGGATCCTCCAGGTCAGATTTCATGAACCCATTGACAAGGCCACGCCTGCCAAGGGCAATTCTACTCGCCGTTGGTGGCTGGAGCTCTTATGACCCTACCAACGCCATGGAGTCCTACGACTGCAGAGTCGATCGCTGGGTTGACATAACCTGTGATATGGAGAGCCCCAGGGCCTATCATGGAACGGCATACCTAAATGGCTATGTGTACCTGGTTGGAGGATTTAACGGCATGGATTTCTTTAATAGCGTAAGACGGTTTGAGCCAGTCAAGAAGATCTGGCAACAAGTGGCTCCAATGAATCATAAGAGATGCTATGTCAGCACGGCAGTCCTGGAAAACCGTCTCTACGCCATGGGCGGGTTTGATGGCCACATTCGCCTGAAATCTGCAGAATGTTATGACCCAGAAAACAATCAATGGACTCTTATAGCTCCAATGAATGAAATAAGAAGTGATGCAAAAGCCACCACCCTCAATGGCAAGGTAAGATATAGACACCCACTTATAAAACCAAATGGTCCTACACACACCTACATTCTAGAGCTGCAGCCTCCATCACTTTCTTCAGCATTCAACACTTCTGTGAGCGTCGGATTCCTTTGTCCGCTGTAGTATGAAGTGGTTCCATCCCCTGACCACTGGGCCACTACAAGACTCAGCAATGACATGGGGGTCAGAGGGCGTTCCTTCTTCCAGGTCAGGGACCTGCTAAGCAGTGAAGAAAGAATGGGTTTCTTTTTTGTAATTCCTTTGTTTATACAATTATTATACACAAAACAGACAAGCAAATTACCAGTATAAGCAGAGTACTGGGTATTGTCCAGGCTTCTTTTAAAGTGATTGTAAAGGTACAGTTTTTATTTAAAAAAAAATAACAAACCTGTTATACTTACCTGCTCCGAGCAATGGTTTTGTACAGAGCAGCCCTGATCCCCCTGTTCTCGGGTCCCCCACTGGCACTCCTGGCCCCCCCCCCCCGTTAAGTGCCTCCATAGCAAGCCACTTGCTATGGGGGCAGTCATGCGTGCTCGCTCCTGAGCCTATGAACACACAGAGCAGTTCTCGGCCCCGCCTCCCACTCCCTCTGCTGTATCTGACCTAATGAGGAAGGAGAGAGCTCAGAGAGCCTCGGCTCTCGTGCACATCGCTGGATCGAGTTTAGGCTCAGGTATGTATTTAGGGGTGGGGGGTGGAGGGGGGAGCTGCATGCAGAAGGTTTTCTACCTTACTGCATAGAAAGTAGTAATGTAAAAAAAAAACTCTGCCTTCAAAACCACTTTAGGTAAGCAGCACTGGAAGTAAGTAACACACTGGGGTTTTTTTACCTGCCTTTGAACTATATCAGGCTTCTGGTGTATTGCTGTACTGTTATGGTCTATTCACACCAATGTGTTTCCCCCACTCCAATGCCATTTAATATAACTTTTATTATGTTTGTACAGATCTATATATGTGGCGGATACACTGGTGAGGAATTCTTGTTTACAGCAGAAGTCTACAACAAAGATACAGACCAATGGAGCATGATCGCCCCGATGCTGAGCCGACGCAGTGGTGTCGGTGTGATAGCCTATGGAGGTCTGGTCTATGCGGTATGTGTAATGATTCCTTTCTAATTGTGTAATGATTCCTTTCAAATGAGATCGAATTAGAGATATAATTTGCAGCATGCCTCTAGTGAAACCGTTGTCAGAAGAACTGGAAATGAGAGATAGCTCTCTAACAGAGCCCCTGATAGGAGTACTAATCCTTCCCCACTTCATCTAAAACTAGAAAAAAAGGCTTTGACTTGACATTCACTTTAAAGGATAAGTTCCCCTTTTGGGAAAATATAATAAATACACATATATTTGCAGGAAAGAAATGTGCATTTATTTTTTTTAACTAAGAAGCCTGGAAAGCATTGCACCTGTCATCAGTGGATCGGGGTGCAATGGCAGACTCCTGCAGAGAAGCCCTGCAGCTTTTCAGGGCCTGTGAATGAACTATGAAGCCGCTCATCAACCACCTCGCAGTCCATTCAGAACTACAAGCCATCAGCCACAAAGCCTGACAGTACTTGTAGTTCAAGTCATTTACAGGAAACAGAGCCCCACATGGCTGCAGTATTTTCAAATTGTGACAGCGGGCTCCGGGGGGAAAATCCCCTCCAATCATGGGTTACAGAAAAGAAAATTGCTCGATTTTCTGCAAGTGTTTGATGGGGGAATTTCTTCCGCAGAGCTATTGTCTTCTCCTGGCGAGGAGCCGTCCTTGCTGGGAGAACACAAGGTGCATTTACTAAAACTGCAGAGTGGAAAATCTGGTGAAAGTCTGCATGGTAGCCAATCAGCTTCTATCTTCAGCTTGTTCAATTGAGCTTTGACAAAAAAAAAAACTGGAAGCTGATTGGTTTCTATGCAGAGCTGCACCAGATTTTGCACTCTCCAATTTTAGTAAATCAACCCCAATTATTATTGCTTGCAGCTATCGCTGCTGGCAATAATCGCCTGTTAGAAATCCAATATTAAAGAACGTGTAACCCTTGCAGTGTGGGGGACCACTGCATTTTTGTTTTACCCGGAGTTGGGCTTTAAGAACAGACTCTTCTAGATACTTGCTTTTACACTTTTTTTGTTTCATTAGCCTGTGATCTGCTTTTCCTTTACTTCATAGCTAAGCTCCAACAATTCCTATGCCCAAGCCCATTGAGAATGCCCCTACTGGCCACAGAGGCTACGTTACTGGAAAATGAAATGGACAATCTCCAAGGCTTAGCCAGGACGCTGTGGCTAAGCCTTGGAGATTGTCCATTCCATTGTTCAGCTATGAAGTCAAGAAAATCAAGTTAACAAGCCTAAAAAAAGTGATAGCAAGAATCTAGAAGAGTATACTCTTAAAGCCCAACTCTGGGAACAATATAAAAATACAGTGGGCTCTTCCACACTGCAAGGTTTACATGCTATATTCAGACAAGGTCTTTCATGTTAAGTGGACCTTTAGGACCATACCCATCATCCACATGAAGCCAAATGAAGAAGAACACAGTAACACGTGTTGTCTCTTACAGGTCGGAGGATCTGATGGAGTCACCAGACTGCACAGTGCCGAGGCCTATAACCCAGCCAACAACAGCTGGACCGAGATCGCCTCCATGTTCAGCCCACGCAGCAACTTCGGGATTGAAGTACTGGAGGATCTCCTTTATGTGATTGGAGGTTTCAACGGTTTCAGAACGACCTTCGAAGCAGAGTACTATGACAGGAAGACCAATGAGTGGTACGGCGTCCACAACATGAACATCCATCGCAGTGCCCTGGACTGCTGCATTTTGCCCGGCCTCCCCAACGTCCGGGATTATGCCGCTAGTCGAGACACATTCTACAGAGAGGAAGCGAGGCGGGCATTATCCGACAGCTCTTTATAAGTGTAACGGAATGAAGTGACTCTTTAAAGAACATCAATATAAATTATAACTGGCAATAAATTCTAAGACTGAACTCAAATGTTACTGTCATATGTTGCAGGTAAGAATAATACCACTCAATCATTCCAATTTAGAAATCGTCATCTAGAAATGTGGGTAAATGTTGGGTTCTGTTCAGGTGACCTAAGCAGACTTCCTGACACCAAGGATGGGATAATGTAACTAGAACAAGGTGTCTTCACATCTTTACACCTCCCGTACAAGATTTGGACAACCACCATATACTTTGACACATTCCATGGTGATTGGATTTAGGTGTTGGTGCGACCTGTGTGGATAGAAATGTTGGGTTATCTTCCTGACACTCATTAGAATGGAAGATGTGTCTTGGAGAAGCATCTTCAATATCACCAAACAAGTCCCGCTGAATGTGACTAACTACTACCTGCTGTCTAGCTTAAAGGATAAGTTCACCTTTAAAATAAAAATAATAATAAATGCACATTTTTTTTTAGGTAAAAAATGCATTTGTTATTTTTTTCTAAGGAGCCTATAAAGCATTGCACCTGCGATCAGTAGATAGAGGGTGCAATGTCAGGCTCCTGCAGGCACCCAAGATAGCTGTCTGCCCGTACCTCTTATAGAGACAGGCAGCTATCTTAGAGCAGGAAGATCAATGGACTATGAGAGGGCTCGCCAGCACCCTCGCAGCTCATTGAGAACTGCAAGCCGTTGGCCGCCATGGCTGACAGTACTTGTAGTCTATTCATTAACATGAAACCGTGAATGAATGATGCGGCCACGTGGGCAGAGCCCTGCACGGCTAAGCTATTTTCAAATTGTGACAGCGGGCACAGGGAAAGGATCCCCTGCCCGTTGTCACAATGGGGGGATTGGAGGGTTGCGAGGACTGGGGCACAGAAACATGTTACACCCTTTATACTGGTGTAGCATGTAGCATGTTACAAAAGGTGAACCTATCCTTTAAAAGAGTTGTAAAGGCAGAAGGTTTTTTTATCTTATTGCATTCTATGCATTAAGATAAAAAAACTTCTGTGTGTAGCAGCCTCCCCAGCACCCCCTAATTACTTACATGAGCCCCATCTCTCTACAGCTATGTCCACGAATGTCTAAACTTCCCGGGACACTCCTCCTGATTGGCTGAGACACAGCAGCAGCGCCATTGGCTCCCGCGACTTTCAGTTGAAGTCAGTCAGCCAATCAGGGGAGAGAGGGCCTGGGCTGTGTCGGGGCTCCGTCTCTGAATGGACTCAGGGAGCTGTGACTCGGCTCCAGTGCCCCCATAGGAAGCTGCTGGCTGTGGGGACACTCAACAAGAGGGAGGGGCCGAGAGAAGCAAAGAGGGACCTGAGAAGAGGAGGATCCGGACTGCTCTGTGCAAAACCGTCTGCACAGAGGAGGTAAGTATAACCTGTTTTTTTGGGTTTTTTTTTAAACGAGACTTTACAATCACTTTAAGGTGACTGGATTTTCACACCCTACTGGCCACGCTCACTTTTAATAGGGTTGGGACAGCGGTGGGGCTAATAGCTAATTGTGAGAAAGGCGTAAAGGTATAGTTAGCCAAAACTTAAGCCTACTTTGCTTTGGGTAAAGAGTGCATAATGCAAAGTGCAGGTGTTTGGAGTGGGTAACCCACCGAGTGCAGAGGTCAGGATTAAGTAATGCACAGAGTGAAGACTTTAAAAGTAACTAAATCACAGAGTACAGAGGTCAGTAGTAGGTAGAACTGCCCCCACCCTCCCCTTTTCCACTGCATTTACCTCTTTGGGTGATATAGTTTCATGGTCAGGTGTATGATTAACCATTTACACCAGATCCGGGGGAAATTTTGGAAGACTTTGTGAGATTTTACAAGGCCCTATACTCCCCAATACAGTCATATGATGTGGCAGAGCTGGAAGACCTTCTTCGGAGCCTTTCCATGCCTAAATTAACTGATACTGATGCCACTCAGTTGGAGGCAGATATCTCTGTGCTGGAGGTTGAAGCAGCCATACTTTCCTTCCCCCCAAATAAAGCCCCGGGCCCAGATGGCTTTCCCGTGAACTTTTACAAGGCACACATGTCGCAACTGGCCTCTAGATTAACTTTACTGTTCAAGTACTGTTGGGAAAAGGGTTCCTTGCCGGCCTCAATGATGGAGGCCTATATGATACTTCTTCTGAAGCCAGGCAAGGACCCGCAGTTGTGCTCGTCTTATCGCCCAATAGCTTTACTCAACGCGGATATAAAAATCCTTGCTAAAATTTTAGCCACAAGGCTGGCCACGGTCATTTCGACCCTGGTTGACATTGATCAAACAGGTTTTATACCTGGTATGTCTACAGATACAAGCTTAAGAAGGCTATTTACACATACTCAATTAGATAATGCTGAATACCCGGCAAAGGTGGTTGTCTCCATAGACATCGAAAAAGCCTTCGATTCTGTGGATTGGCAATATATGCACAAAGTTTTGGAGGGCATGGGATTCGGTCCTGGCTTTCGTCGCTGGGTCGGCTTGCTTTACAGTGCGCCGAGGACGGCGGTGAGGCTGGGTTCCATGGTTTCTGACTTTTTTTGTATAGGTAGGGGCACTAGGCAAGGTTGCCCGCTCTCTCCTTTCCTTTTCGCCTTGATAATGGAGCCCTTAGCTAGAGCCCTCCGGCGGTCAGAGGGGGTGCAGGCAATTCGGGTGGAATCAATAAGCGAGTGTATTGCATTATATGCTGATGATTTGCTTCTTTTTCTTAGAGACCCAGGTCCGTCTCTCAGAGCGGCGCTGCAGATTTTGGATAGATTCGCAACTTTTTCGGGGCTACGTGTAAATTGGAGTAAGTCATCTATATTACCATTGGGGAAAGAGGCAAAAAAATTGGCTGACGATTCACTGCCGTTGCAGTGGGTCTCCTCAATCACGTACTTGGGGGTTAAAGTCACAGCCAATGTCCACGATTATTTGTCCCTAAATCTCCTACCCTTGATTAATAGACTTAAACAAAAAACGGCGGTATGGAAGACCCTTCCTCTTTCCTTGATTGGGCGGGTCAGCCTAATAAAAATGAAATTTCTGTCAGTGATCCTATATTTTCTACGGCACTCCCCGGTGTGGATTCCCAAGGGATATTTTAAAACATTAAATAGTATCATTGGATCATTTATATGGTCCCCAAACTCCCCACGTATAAGTATCAAAGTATTACAGGAACCATGGGGTCAGGGGGGGTTGGCTCTGCCTGATTGGCAAAAATATTTTCTTGCCGGACAGATGGTATTCGCTAGGAGATGGTTGACGGCGGACTCTGGTGACTCTGCCACAGTAGTGGAGGCTGCACATCTGGGGTCGTATGAAAGTTTAAAGCTGGCGCTGTATAGAGGCCCGAAATCCTGTCTTCCCCTGACAGAATCTATGAAAACGACAATTAAGGCCTGGGAAGTAGCCACTACATTAATGTCTCCCAGTTACCTAGGAATTACGCCCTCCGCCCCACTATGGATGAACCCGAGGCTTCCACACTTTTTCTCCCTTCCTGACCCTATGATTTGGGCATGCAAAGGCATAAAGACTGTGCAGGACATTACCTGTCCTGCCACGTTCGATCAGTTAAAGGCCAGGCATGATCTTCCGAACTCTTTCTTTTTTCGTTATTTACAACTGAGGCATGCCTTTAGGGAACAAACTAGAGAGCAAAGGGTCGAATATCTACCTTCATCAATGGAGTCCATGTTAACAGAGGAGGACCTGGCCAAACCGTTATCCTCGGTATACAAATCCCTTTTTAATAAAACTCCTCCAGGAATTACTAAATGTAGGGAGAGATGGGAAGGAGAGATTGCAGATATCCAGGGGGAAGACTGGGATGACATGTGGGACCATCCATTCAAACACCTAGTTTCAGCCAGGGATCGTTTAATTCATTTCAAATTTCTGCACAGGATATACCTCACCCCGGCTAGGTTGTCCCGTATTTATCCATCAGTGAGTAGTCAATGCTGGCAAAGCTCACATGCCCCAGCGGACGCAGAACACGTCTTCTGGGGCTGTGCACACATTCAAAGATTCTGGACAGAAGTAACAGAGTGTCTGGCAGAGGTATTGAGTATACCGATTCCATTAACACCTAGAGTATGTTTGATAGGACTGGTAGAGGAAGTGGTCCCTTCCCGAGCGCATCGCACCCTACTTAATATTGGGTTATTTTATGGTAGGAAAGCTATATTACTGAACTGGAAAAAATCTAATGCCCCTACTGTATTATTTTGGAAAAAATTGATAAATTCGGTTATCCCCTTATACAGGGCAACCTATCACGCCAGAGGTTGTCCTAAGAAATTCTCAAAGGTATGGCAGGCGTGGCTGGACTCTACAGCTACAGTGAGTTAGAGGGGTATGCATTGTTTAGGAGGTAAGAAGTGATATAAATAACGTTCCATGCTGATTGTTGGTCGCTAATATGTATAAGAACTATCTAGTGTCTTCTGTCCTATAATGCACAATAATAATATACACAGGGAGCTAAGAGAGGATGTTCTGATTGAACTAAAACTCATGATGCACAGTTTTCTTTTTATTATATGCTACTATATGGCTGTTGTTAGGGTGGAAATGGGAGGGGGGAGGGGTAAGGGGAGGGAGGAGAGTTTAAGTCTGGTTAGTTGTTCCTATCGGCCCTGCGTGGTCGGTTCGATTGGTATGTTGCCAATCGAAGTATGTCTGTGACTGTATGTTTGTCTATAAAATTAATAAAAAGAATTAAAAAAAAACAAAAACATTTATACCAAACAGGCGCTAATGGTCATCAATATCATATGTAGGTTGAAACAGCTGTGTAGGAGACGTAAAACTGGGTGAGGACCAGCCAAACTCTGCTACTAAGGTGAGGTTGTAGAAAACAGTTTCATGGTCCAAGTCATACACCATGGCAAGACTGAGCACAGTAACAAGACACACGGTTGTTATACTGCATAAGCAATGTCTCTCCTAGGCAAAGATTTCAAAGCAGACTGGGGTTTCAAGATGTGCTGTTGTGAAGAAGCATAAATAAATGGGCAATGTTGAGTACTGTAGACTTAGTGGTCGGCCAAGGAAACGTAATGCAGCAGATGAAAGACACATCATGCTTACTTCCCTTCCACATTGGAAGATGTCCAGCAGTGCCATCCGCACAGAACTGATGGAGACCAGTGGGACCCGGGTACGCCCATTCACTGTCTGGAGATGTCTGGCCAGAAGTGGTCTTTATGGCAGAATTGCAGCCAAAAAAGCCAAACCTCCGATGTGGGAACAAGGCTAAGCAACTCAACTATGCAGAAAAACATAATAACTGGGGTGCAGAAAAATGGCAGCAGGTGCTCTGGACTGATAAGTCAAAATGTGAAATATTTGACTGTAGGTGATATTGGGGTTGATTTACTCAAGGCAAATAGAGTTGCTGCAAAGCTTAGTAAATGAGGTAAAGATCCACTTTTTAAGAATAGCCAATCATGTGCAAGGAAAATTAAAAAAAAAAAATCTTGCTTGAACATGATTGGATGATGGATTTCAGCAGAGCTCCCTCTCATTTACTAAGCTCTGGAGCAACTGCACTTTGCAAAGTGCACAGTGTATTTGCCTTTAGTAAATCAACCCATAGTTTCACTGTCTGTGAAGCCCACTGCAATGGTACTGAGGTTTGAAAACCATGCTTTCAGGGCCATCTTAATGTAAGGGCACTCCTGGGTACTGCTTAGGGGCCCCAGGTAAATGGGGGGCCCCAGAATAATTTTGCATTAAATCACACTTGCCAATTGTCTCGGATTTGCTGGGACAGTCATGTTTTTTACTAAATTGTCCCCATATGGTCGTGTCTCAGGAAGAGTCCTAGAACCTATATTGGGCCTTCCTGATCCCAGTATTGTGCCCTCCTGACCCCCCCTGTACTGTGACCTTCTACATTCCCCCCTGTACTGTGCCCTTGTCAGAGCTGGGTTCCTTCTCAAAGCTGGCCGCTCAGCTGTCTGCTAATTGCCAGCTCCTATCTCTCCACAGAGACTCACCTGTTGATGATGTCCTGCTCGTCAGTCCTTCCTACTTAAGCCGTCCAGCCCAGATGATCTCTGCCTTCGCCTTGGTCACATCTCTAGAGACGCTCTTCTGTGTTCCTGTTAAAGACTTGCTTGGCTAACATTCCTTCTGTCTCCAGATCCTGCTTGCTGTTCTACTACGCTCATCTCTGGCCCCCTGACGTTTTGGCTTGTCTGACTATCCATTCCGGTTCCTGAACTCTGGCTATGTTTTGACTGCGTTTATTCTGTTTACCTTTTTATTATTATTATTATTATTATTATTATTAATAAACAAGTGTGATTTAACTATACTTCTGTTCTGATAGCCCTTTGTGTTGACCAGTCTTTGATTTATGGAATGTTTTCCTTTTGTAAAATCGATTTTTATTGAAAGTACCAATGAATATATGTTTAATTCTATCAACTATTTATACTTTATTTCTTGAAAGTAGGTGTGTAAATTGGGGCAAACTGATAGGGGCTCCATTGTATTACTTTGCCCAGGGGCTCATGATGCTATTAAGATGGCCCTGCATGCCGTTCTTCCTCTTTCTTTCCCTAGGGACACCAGGAATGGATCAGTCTTCACACACTTGCAGAAAGTCAGGGATTTTGTAGGATTGAAGTCGGGTGTATTATTAACCAATCATGCCAAACAGGTGTTAATGATCATCAATTTTATATGTAATTGTCAAAATTTAAAACGAGTGGGTGACGTGCGGGTACGTGCGGGTAGGTTGCGGCCTTTCTCGCAGGTTTGCATGCTACCCTGCCAACCTGTGCTGTGATTGGACACAGCACGAATTTGGCAGCTGATTTCAGCCAATGATTTAGCCTGAGGTCAGCCTAATCGCCTGTGGCCAATCGCAATTTACAAAAACACAAAACTCTGTGTACTGTGAGTTGTGATCTGGATTTTCTTCTCTCTGCAAAGCAAAGGGAGAAGAAACAGACAGATAGTTAAAGCGTAACTCCACTTTTGTTGCGAAAAAAACATTCCCCTCTGGGGTGATCTATGTACATTGCAGGGATTTTAAAAAACTTTGTTGCAGATTCCTGCTGCACCTGCAGGGTTCTAATGAGGAAAGTTGTAGGGTCTGCATCCCTTTAAGATGGGATTTGCTACTGGGGGGTATCTCATCAAAAATGAAATTTTTGCTGCAGGGGATGCCAAAAATCTGACTTGTATCTTAGTGTAGACTTCTGGGAAAATCAGTGAGCCAATCACACAAGCAGGAAATTATGTTTTTGGGGGGCGTCATTTACACATTCAGTATACAGAACACCTCCAGGGAGCCATATTGCACTTTACAGAAAATTACAGAGCTGCAGATTGAAAAGGAAAAGTAATTTTTAATACCATTCAATTACAATATGACTTGTGTTGCAATTGTATGCACTACATTATTATTTTTTGATCTGCTATTTTTTTTCCCATGAAAGTGGAATTACCATTTGAGTAAAAGCAGCACACATTACACATTGTTAGGCACACAGCTAAACCTTTGATTGCCCCTAGATATTAACCCCTTCAGGCACTGATGTTGGATGAGAAGGCCGGGCTCGCAGCCTCTGCTCTAATTCATCCCAAAGGTGTTCGATGGAGTTAAGGTCAGGACTCTGGAGGCCAGTCAAGTTCCTCCACCCCATACTCGCTCATCCATGTCTTTATGGACCTTGCTTGCCCATGCGATCAGCGAGCTGGAGAATGAATCTGCTGGCGGTGGCGGTGGCGGTTTACCATAGAGCTGACTGCGGACCACATGGTCCCTGGCCATCTCTATGCACCTCGGAGGCCGGAAGCGACGTCATGACGGTGCGGCAGATGTAAACATTGCTGTTTTTTTTGCTGGAAAGCCTGAGATTTTTTTTTTTTTTTTTTTGAGGTGAGGGGGGGGGGCCCTACAGAGGAGAGGTGAGAGGGGGGGCCCTACAGAGGAGAGGTGAGGGGGGGGGCCCTACAGAGGAGAGGTGAGGGGGGGGGGCCCTACAGAGGAGAGGTGAGGGGGGGCCCTACAGAGGAGAGGTGAGGGGGGGGCCCTACAGAGGAGAGGTGAGGGGGGGCCTACAGAGGAGAGGTGAGGGGGGGCCCTACAGAGGAGAGGTGAGGGGGGGGCCCTACAGAGGAGAGGTGAGGGGGGGGCCCTACAGAGGTGAGGGGGGGGCCCTACAGAGGAGAGGTGAGGGGGGGGGCCCTACAGAGGTGAGGGGAGGCCCTACAGAGGAGAGGTGAGGGGGGGGGGGCCCTACAGAGGTTTTTTTTTTATCTCAGGCTTTCCAGCATTGAGGAGACTTATAGACCCCAGATCTCGCTGTAAAGATGACCTGTCTCTCCCTATTCCTATTACAAGGGATGTTTACATTCCTTGTAATAGGAATAAAAGTAATTAAAAAAATGTACAGGGAAAGTGTGAAAATAAAAATAAAATAAACAATAATAAAACATTTTTTTTTAAAGTGCCCGTGCAGGTAGAAGCGAATGCATACGTAGGTCACGCCCGCATATGTAAACAGCGTTCAAACCACACATGTGAGGTATCACCGCGAACGTTAGAGCGAGAGCAGACGTTCTAGCGCTGTAACTCTAAAGCTAGCCTATGGAGATTTTTAAGTAGCAAAGTTTGACGCCATTCCACGACTGTGCGCAATTTTAAAGCATGACATGTTAGGCATCTATTTACTCGGCGTAACATCATCTTTCACATTATACAAAAAATGAGGCTAACTTAATTGTTTTTTTGTTTTTTTTAATTCATGAAAGTGTTTTTTATTTTCCAAAAAAAATGTGTTTGAAACATTGCTGCGCAAATATGAGAGATAAAAATTGCAACGACCGCCATTTTATTCCCTAGGGTCTCTTCTAAAAACAATATATATATATATATATATATATATATATATATATATATATATATATATATATATATATATATATATATATATATAATGTTTTGGGGGATTCTGAGTAATTTTCTAGCAAAACAATTATGATTTTTACATGTAGGAGAGGAGTTCCAGAATAGGCCTGGGCTGGCAGTGGTCAAAATGCCTCCTGCTCCATGCTCTATGAATGGGTCCTGACACTCAGGAGGAGCTGCTTCCCCTCTACACACTACAAGGTCAGCTGCAGTTCCCCCTCCAGCCTCTAAGCGTCGCTGTTCGCTCTTCTTATTGGAAGGCGCGCTGTCCCGTCATCTTTCCGCGCATGCGCCTCCCCGTCTCTCCGTCTCACTGTCACCTGAAAGATGGCGGCGTCCGTGTGCCGAGCCGGTGGAGCGGCGACCAGAGCCCTGCTGAGCGGGCGATCGGTGAGTATGGAGGCCGGAGACGGGGAGCACGTGGTATGCGGGGGAGGGGAGGATATGGCGGAAAGTGTCGGTGTGGGCGGTGAGCCCGGAGGAGGAGGCGGGAGGCCGGGGAGGTGTGAAGGTCACCCAGTCCGGACACCGGATCACCCTGACCGGGGACACCGGAGGGCGGCTGGGGCCCCTACAGAGGAGCGGTGAGGGGGGGCCCTACAGAGGAGCGGTGAGGGGGGGGCCCTACAGAGGAGCGGTGAGGGGGGGCCCCTACAGAGGAGAGGTGAGGGGGGGCCCTACAGAGGAGAGGTGAGGGGGGGCCCTACAGAGGAGAGGTGAGGGGGGCCCCTACAGAGGAGCGGTGAGGGGGGCCCCTACAGAGGAGCGGTGAGGGGGGGCCCTACAGAGGAGCGGTGAGGGGGGGGCCCTACAGAGGAGCGGTGAGGGGGGGCCCCTACAGAGGAGAGGTGAGGGGGGGCCCTACAGAGGAGAGGTGAGGGGGGGCCCCTACAGAGGAGAGGTGAGGGGGGGCCCCTACAGAGGAGAGGTGAGGGGGGGCCCCTACAGAGGAGAGGTGAGGGGGGGCCCCTACAGAGGAGCGGTGAGGGGGGGCCCCTACAGAGGAGAGGTGAGGGGGGGCCCCTACAGAGGAGAGGTGAGGGGGGGCCCCTACAGAGGAGAGGTGAGGGGGGGCCCCTACAGAGGAGAGGTGAGGGGGGCCCCTACAGAGGAGCGGTGAGGGGGGCCCCTACAGAGGAGCGGTGAGGGGGGGCCCCTACAGAGGAGCGGTGAGGGGGGGCCCCTACAGAGGAGCGGTGAGGGGGGGCCCCTACAGAGGAGAGGTGAGGGGGGGCCCCTACAGAGGAGAGGTGAGGGGGGGCCCCTACAGAGGAGAGGTGAGGGGGGGCCCCTACAGAGGAGAGGTGAGGGGGGGCCCCTACAGAGGAGAGGTGAGGGGGGGCCCCTACAGAGGAGAGGTGAGGGGGGGCCCCTACAGAGGAGAGGTGAGGGGGGGCCCCTACAGAGGAGCGGTGAGGGGGGGCCCCTACAGAGGAGCGGTGAGGGGGGGCCCCTACAGAGGAGCGGTGAGGGGGGGCCCCTACAGAGGAGCGGTGAGGGGGGGCCCCTACAGAGGAGCGGTGAGGGGGGGCCCCTACAGAGGAGCGGTGAGGGGGGGCCCCTACAGAGGAGCGGTGAGGGGGGGCCCCTACAGAGGAGCGGTGAGGGGGGGCCCCTACAGAGGAGCGGTGGGGGGGGGCCCCTACAGAGGAGCGGTGAGGGGGGGCCCCTACAGAGGAGCGGTGAGGGGGGGACCCCTACAGAGGTGAAGGGGGGGGCCCTACAGAGGTGAAGGGGGGGGCCCTACAGAGGTGAAGGGGGGGCCCTACAGAGGTGAAGGGGGGGGGGGCCCTACAGAGGTGAAGGGGGGGGGCCCTACAGAGGTGAAGGGGGGGGGCCCTACAGAGGTGAAGGGGGGGGCCCTACAGAGGTGAAGGGGGGGGCCCTACAGAGGTGAAGGGGGGGACCCTACAGAGGTGAAGGGGGGGCCCTACAGAGGTGAAGGGGGGGGCCCTACAGAGGTGAAGGGGGGGGGCCCTACAGAGGTGAAGGGGGGGGGCCCTACAGAGGTGAAGGGGGGGGGCCCTACAGAGGTGAAGGGGGGGGGCCCTACAGAGGTGAAGGGGGGGGGCCCTACAGAGGTGAAGGGGGGGGGCCCTACAGAGGTGAAGGGGGGGGGCCCTACAGAGGTGAAGGGGGGGGCCCTACAGAGGTGAAGGGGGGGGCCCTACAGAGGTGAAGGGGGGGGGCCCTACAGAGGTGAAGGGGGGGGGCCCTACAGAGGTGAAGGGGGGGGGCCCTACAGAGGTGAAGGGGGGGGGCCCTACAGAGGTGAAGGGGGGGGCCCTACAGAGGTGAAGGGGGGGGCCCTACAGAGGTGAAGGGGGGGGGCCCTACAGAGGTGAAGGGGGGGGGCCCTACAGAGGTGAAGGGGGGGGCCCTACAGAGGTGAGGGGGGGCCCTACAGAGGTGAAGGGGGGGGCCCTACAGAGGTGAGGTGAGGGGGGGCCCTACAGAGGAGGGGTGAGGGGGGGCCCCCCTACAGGGGATAGGTGAGGGGGTCCCCCCTACAGGGGATAGGTGAGGGGGTCCCCCCTACAGGGGATAGGTGAGGGGGTCCCCCCTACAGGGGATAGGTGAGGGGGTCCCCCCTACAGTGGAGAGGTGAGGGTGGGAGAGGTGAGGGTGGGAGAGGTGAGGGTGGGGAGGTGAGGGGGGCCCCCTACAGGGGAGAGGGGGGCCCCCTACAGAGGAGAGGAGGTTGTCAGATTGGGCCGGGACACGGGTCCCCTCAGATGTCGGAGTGCCCAAGGCCTGCTGTCACCGATTGTCTGTGGGGTGCCCCCAGTGGTAGCTCCTTGGCAGTCAAACTGGGGTCAGCAGTTCCTGTTGAGCTTTTGGGGTGCACAGGGACCAGCGGTAGCCCCTCAGTACATGGAATTGGGCCATCAGCTACCACTGGCACCTGGGCACACAGGAAACTCAACAGCAACAGCCTGTGCACCCAAAAAAGACCAAATAACGAATTCTGCCCCAGTCTAACCCCCCCCCCCCCCCCCGCACCATAAAAAATTGAATGGTTACTAGTGGAGGAGCTACAGCCAGCCCCTGAGCACCCCATAAGCTTAACAGTTATTGCTGCTCCCAATCCAATAGCCGAGGAGCTACCACTGGACTTTGTGTAGTCCAAAGCTTGACTAGTTACTGCTGGCCCCATTCTGAGAACTGAGGATCTACCGCTGGTCGCTGTGCACCCCAAAGGCTGAATGGGAACTGCTGGCCCCAGTCCGACAGCCTGTGCACCCCAAAGACTGAATTACTGCTGGCTCCAGTTCAACAACTATGGAGTTACTGCCAGCCCCTGCGCACTCCAAAGGCTGAATAGGTACTACTGGCCCCAGTCCAACACCTTTGCTGTCTGACTATTCAGCCTTTAGGCTGCCACAGGCATTGGGACTCGAGCAAACAGTAACTATTGAGCTTTTGGGGTGCACAGGGGCTGGCGGTAGCTCCTCAGTTGTTGCAGTGGGACTAGCAGGAACTAGTGAGCTTTTGAGGTACACAGGGGCCAATGGTATCTCCTCAGCTGTTGTATTGGGGCCAGCAGTACCTGTTGAGCTTTTGGAGAACACAGGGGCCCGGTGGTAGATCCTCATCTTTCCATCTTGGACCAGCAGTACCTATTCAGCTTTTGGGGTGCTGAGGGGCCCAGCTGTAGTTCCTATGCCAGTACCTATTCAGCTTTTTAGGATGCACCGGGGCTGTCAGTAACTCCATGGCTGTCAGACTGGGGCTGCCAGTAACTATTCAGCCTTTTGGGATGCACAAGGGCCTGTGGTAGCTCCTTGGCTGGCTGACTCGGGCCAGAAATGCCTATTCAGCTTTTGGGATGCACAGAGACCAGCAATAGATCCATAGATTTTGCAATGGGGCCAGTAGTAGTCAGTCAGCCTTTAGCATACATATGGGGGCCAGTGGTAGCACCTCGGCTTTTGGATTGAGGCCAGCAGTAGCTATTCAGCTTCTGGAGTGTTCAGGGGCCAGTCTTAGTCTCAGCTACCACTCCTTAGGCTGGGGTCAGCAGTAGATATTCAGCTATTGGGGTGCACAGGGGCCAGTGGAAGCTGCTTGACTGTTGGCCTGGGGTAACCAGTAACTATTTAGCTATTGGGATGCACAAAGACCAGCGGTATCTCCTCAGCTGTCAGATTGGAGACAACACTAACTGTTCAGATTTTGGGGTGCACAGGGACCAGCAGTCACCCCTCAGCTGTTGGGATCTGCGGGAGGGGGGCAGTGGCTCCTGTGCTATCAGGGCACACAGGACTGGCAGAGTGAAAGTCCCTGTCAGGTTTTTATTGCCATCTTGCTGGTGTGTAAACTTCTCCTCAACATGTGATTACCAAGACAGTAAAGGGAAATCTCCCCAACAAGGACACAGCAGGACTAAACTTGAGGTTGTAACCCTTTCCCACTTCATCCATGGCAGGGATAACGTTTTATTTCAGCTTCATTAATGCCTGACCCTACATACGTCTTCACAGTTCTGCGTTGCATTTTTGGGGGATAGAGAGTATAGCGTCTGGGGGTTATTATTTACTTTTGTTTGTATTTATGTTTTTGCATGTTCCTTGTGTATTTTCTACAGCCCTCCGTTTTGGGTCTGAAGGGCAGCCGTAGTGCTGTGTCCTACGCACAAGCTTTAAGTAACATTCCCGATACTCAGATCACCACCCTGGACAATGGACTGCGTGTCGCCTCTGAAGAGTCCGGCCAGCCAACCTGCACAGTAAGTAGCAAAGAGCACCTGTCAGTTATACAGAAGACTAGGCTTCAGTCAGGATAACTATGGCAGTTTGTGTGTGCGTGGATACATTGCTGCGTTCAGAGGCAACTAAACGCTCTCTCTGGACGCAGCAAAAGTCTCTGCTATATAAACTGGCCGATTTGCTTGTAGCCAAAACTAGGATGAAAGGTTACATGTGAACAGCAACGGCGCCCGCCATTGGTTTGTACAGAGTACATATTTGGCTTCCGCTGACACATGCAGCTGTTTGTGCACATTGTGTGCAAGCAGTGTTTACAATTGTCAGCAAGAATCTACTGATTCTTGCCAATAGTCAACTCTTGTGGTAATGTTCCCAAAAGAAGATACACAGGGTGCCAACATGGCCAACACACCCAGGTTCAGTAATAGGCTGGAAAAAGCAAAGGAGCATGGGGCTTGTAGTCCTAAAGAGCTTCTGCACATGGGCACACACAAAATTTCCTGACTGGCTATGTGCAAGGCATTGAAAAGACTCATATACAACATTAAAAAAACAAACCAAAGAAGAACAAACACTAATACTGCACAGCTAGAAGACCTATACTAACTGTAGCAGTTTGATCTGAGATACTTTACTAATATCTTAGGTAGAGAAGATGGTAATATCTGCTTAATTTTATTTAAAGTGATTGTAAAGTTGTGTGTGTGTGTGTTTGTGTTAAAAATAACAAACATGTTATACTTACCTGCTCTGTGTATTGGTTTTGAACAGGGCAGCCCAGATCCTCCTCTTCTTAGGTCCCTCTTTGGCTCTCCTGGCCCCTTCCTCTTGTTGAGTGCCCCCCACAGCAAGCAACTTGCTATGGCGGCAGCCGAGCCAGAGCTCCCTGTGTCCATTCAGACACGGAGATTCGGCCCGGCCCTGTCACCTCTTTTATAGTTGGTAAGGTTGAAAAAAGGCACAAGTCCATCAAGTCCAACCTGTGTGTGCGCGTGCTTTTTATGTCAGTATTACATTGTATATCCCTGTATGTTGTGGTCATTTAGGCGCTTATCTAATAGTTTTTTGAAATTATTGATGCTCCCGATGAAACCACATGTGGAAGAGAATTCCACATTTTTACGGTAAAGAACCCTCTATGCAGTTTCAGATTAAATCGCCTTTTCTCTAGTGAAATGGCGCAAGTCTTTTTAAATGCCCTTTCGCGGAAAAGTTTTATCCCTATTGTGGGGTCACCAGTCCGGTATTTGTTTATTAAAATCATATCCCCTCTCAAGCGTCTCTTCTCCAGAGAGAATAAGTTCAGTGCTCATAACCTTTCCTCATAACTAATATCCTCCAGACCCTTTTATTAGCTTTGTTGTCCTTCTCTGGACTCTCTCCAGTTCCAGTACATCCTTCCTGAGGACTGGTGCCTAGAACTGGACAGCATACTCTAGGTGCGGCTTGACCAGAGTTTTGTAGAGTGGGAGAATTATCATTTTATCTCTGGAGTTGATCCCCTTTTTAATGCATGCCAATATTCTGTTTGTTTTGTTAGCAGCAGCTTGGCATTGCATGTCATTGCTGAGCCTATCATCTACTAGGACCCCCAGGTCCTTTTCCATCCTAGATCCCCCCAGAAGTTCTCCCCCCATTGTATAGATTGCATTCATATTTTTGCCATCCAAATGAATTATTTTACATTTTTCTACATTAAAAACTTATTTGCCATGTAGTTGCCCACCCCATTAATTTTTTCAGATCTTCTTGCAAAGTTTCCAAATCCTGCGGAGAAGTTATTGCCCTGCTTAGCTTAGTATCGTCCGCAAATACAGAAATTGAACGGTTTATCCCATCCTCCAGGTCGTTTATGAATAAATTAAATAGGATTGGTCCCAGCACAGAACACTGGGGAACCCCACTACCCACCCCTGACCATTCCGGGTACTCCCCATTTATCACCACCCTCTGAACTCGCCCTTGTAGCCAGTTTTCAATCCATGGACTCACCCTATGGTCCATGTAAATGTTTGTGGGTAACTGTTTCAAATGCCTTTGCAAAAATCCAGATACACCACGTCTACGGGGCCTTCCTTTATCTAGATGGGTGTTGTGTTGCCTCTTCACTGCCTGCTTGAACCTATCGATCCCCACACTAGTACACCATGGTCCCATTCACTTGAAAGGGTCACCTTTTACATAGGTACTATGTAACTTATCATTTTCTCACTGACTTTGACAGCAGTGGGAGCCAATGGTGCTTTGCTGCTGTCTCAGCCAATGGGGGTGAGACCTGGACAGCTTAGTCTGTCCTGTGACATCGCTGGATAGAGATGGGCTCAGGCAAGTGTGAGGGGGGCTGCTGCATACAGAAGGCTTTTTTTCTTCTAACCTTTAAGATAAAAAAAACCTTCTGACTTTACAAACACTTTAAGTTAGGCTGGGTTCACACATATGCTTCCCCACATCCAATACGAATGACAGGAGAGTGTGACCGGCTCTCAATGGAGTAAGAGCTCACAGCTCTGGGGCAGCAGCGGTCCGCATTTAAAAAGGGTCCTGTGTGTCTTTGGTTCCAATTCAGGCAAAAACTTGGACCTACTTCAGACCTCATTCACACCTCCAATCGTTAAACAGGGATGCACTGGACCCCATGCTGTGAACCGCGGCTGCAGCATATGTGAACCAGGCAAGAAGGATTTACCCCCTTAATGACAAGGCCATTTTTTGCGCTACGGCACTTCGTTACCTTAGCTGACAATTGTGCGGTCGTGTGATGCTGTACCCAAATGTCTTTTTTTTTTTTTCCTCCCCACAAATGGCTTTCTTTTGGTGGTATTTGATCACCTCTTTTTGTTTTTGTTTTTTTGTTTTTTACTTTTTTTTTGTTTTTTTAAACAAAAAAACTGACCATTTTGAAAAAAACAATTTTATCTTCTGTTATAAAACATTTCCAATAAAAAAAAGTAAAAAAATAAATAATTTTAGCAATTCAGATCAATATGTATTCTGCTACATTTCTCAATAATTGTATTTTGGTTTGGTTATGATTGGTTTGCACAAAAGTTATCGCGTCTATAAAATAGAGGACAGATTTATGACATTTTTATTTATTTATTTTTACTAATAATGGCGGTGATCAGCAATTTTTAGTGGGACTGCCACATTGCGGTGGACAGATCGGACACCTGACATTTGACACTTTTTTTATTTTATTTTTTGGAAACCAATGACATTATTACACTGATCAGTGCTAAGAATATGCACGGACATTGTACTAATGACACTGGCAGAGAAAGGGGTTAACATCCGGGGCGATCAAGGGGTTAACTGTATTCCCTGGGTTTGTTTACTAACTGTATGAGCTGCCTGGGATAACACACAGATCCGTCTTCCTGCATAGCAGAAAGACGAGATCTCTGTGTGATCCCCTGTCAGAATGGAGATCTGCCTTGTTTACTTGGATAGATCCCCCGTTCTGTCTCTGCGGGGAACGATCGTCGGCGGACATAGTCCGCCGGACCCGCTGATTGGCTCTCCCACTGGCCAATCGGCACGCACGTGCCCTGACAGGAAGCCGTGAACGAGCCCCAGCATACAGCTACGGTGATTCACACAACCGAGCCAACCTGCCGCAGTATAACTGCGGCGGCTGGTCGGCAAGCGGTAAAGTAGTGGTAAAGCCACTGTCTTATTCCAACAATCGACTGCGTTGCATTAAATTATGTGCCCCAGTGTATGTGCTTTTTTTAAAAAAAAAAAAATGCTGCTTTATACCTTATTTCATAGCGGTGCTCACATTGACTACCCGTTGCTCTCCTCTCCTGATGTGAGAACTACAGTGGGAGGGGCTGATAATCCCCTGCTGATGTCAGCCGGGAGGAGAGCAGTGGTTGGTTAGTCACGTGAGCGGTGCTATGAAATAAGGTATGAAGCGACATATTTTTTAAAAAGCACATAGACTTGGGACACATAATTTATTGTAACGCAGTGAATTGTTGGAATATAATAATATAGCAGTGGAGGGAGGGGCAGGGAGCAGATCAGCACTGTCACTAGCTGATAGGCAGGGGAAGAGAGGGAGCAAGGAGAGACAGCGGATGATGGAGGCACATAAACTGGCCGCGGTATCGTGGATCAGCAGCCATGATGAGCGTGATTTGTTTACAGAGGGGATGGCAGCACCAGGCAGGATCAACCAGGTATTTTATTTAGATACAAAGGACCAAATTTACACAGTACAATCACTGTGCTGCTGTTCATGCTTTAAAGGAGCAGGATCATAATACATTTTTTTTTTTTTTTTTTGGGTTAAACACAACCACTTTAGTACTTATCCATAATGTCTTTTAGGTTGGTGTATGGATCGGAGCTGGCAGCCGCTATGAAAGTCCAAAAAATAACGGTGCTGCGTACTTTATTGAACATCTGGCATTTAAGGTGAGATGATCTACATGGTTTTAACATAACATAACATTAAAACTGTTAGGATATAAAGACTTTAAAATTCTATTTACAGTGTGCTTTTATTTTTGTAGAGTCAATGTTATTAAAGGCTCACCTTTTTGAAGTAAAGACTATGCAACAAAACGGTTACAGTAGATTATATAAAACTGCAGCTTGTAAAAAATGTTTACAAATACCATACTTGTAGGTCATTTTGTGCTTCCACAGAAGCCTGTCCGAAAAACTCCCATAGATGGCTTTACCCTGTTCTGTTGCTAGGGCTCCTCCAGCCTTTGTATGAAAGCATACCTCCTCACCCAAAACCATATTCATGCACAGTGTGCTCTCCCCATTACAGCAAAGACTATCCAGTCTTGCACCCCTACCAAAATAGCCTCTGAGCCTCCTTCAAGGACAACTAAAGTGATTATCTAGTTGTCTTTGAAGAGAGAATCTCGGTGGCCATTTTGTTGTAGCCTAGAATATGAACTGGAAGGAGACTGCAGTAGTGTGACGATCCTGGTGGGGATGTGAGACTAGAGATTCTTTTCTGTGATGGGACGGAGCTCGCTGTGCATGCGTTGGGATTTGATGAATGAGAGGGCGCATCCATGTCTGAACAGCTGGAGTGTCTTAGCGAAAGGATGGGGCACAGCTATCTATAGGAGTTTGGCAACTAGGCTTCTGTGGGGGTTGCAAATGGCCTTCAGAGTATAGTAATTTTGTAAAAGTTTTTAAAACTGCACAATTTTCTGTTTATCTACTGGGACCCCGTGAGTGCATAGGCCTTTAAAGCAAATCCTTACTCCAGGTGTCTGCGTATGTTGCCATACCCAAAAATGTTGTACCACCGCCCCCCTGATTTCTCTCTGACCCAACATGGTGCATACTTGTATTGAATCCAGAGGCAGCCATTTAGATGTTATTTTGAAGGTCAGAATTGGCGGCCTATATAGTTCTGTTTTCTGAAAATAACAGTGCAGCACATGAGCTGTATACACTGTGTGCTGCAAATTGAAAATTGCATCGTGTGTGTGTGTGTGTGTTTTTTATTTTATTTTTTAAATCCCCAGGGTACCAAGAAGCGTCCCCAGTCTGCATTGGAGCAAGAAGTAGAGAGCATTGGTGCCCATCTAAGCACGTACACCACACGCGAGCAGACTGCCATCTACATTAAAGCCCTGTCCAAGGATCTTCCTAAAGGTGAGAACTGTGTGTTAATCTGGCACTTTATTGCTTGTCTGTAAAATAACTTATGCTTGTAAACCTACTATAACTTCTGCTGTATTGGAACAAGAGCTAGTTCTGTAACATTCTGTTCCTGATTGTCATAGAGGCGCAGTCCAAAAAGGACAATCCTGGAACAAATGTTCAATGGTTGTTCAATCTGCGATAGGCAGGGAATAGGAAGACCCGTCACCAGCACCCAACAATACAGCCGCTTACCCCATGTAGTGGACCCTCATCACAAAGGTCACATCGGCATATAGTATATAAAGTAAACCCAGGTAAGAAGGAAGCCCATCAATCTTCATACACTCAGTGGCAGCAGACCGGATAGTGGATGCAGTAAATCTGAATATAACTCTCCTTGTTCAAAATTTCTCTCCAGCGGTAGTCATCACATATGTCATCCCATGAAGACAAAAGGAGATCAACCTCATTGCGCAGTACATCATGACAGTGTTTATTTAAATGATTGGAATTGCACTCACATTGCTGACAAACAAAAAAAGCTCTGTTTGTGTATATACAGCCTCTCCCCACCAGAGTCTGCAATGTCTAATAAAGCTTATATGCTTAATCAGGAAGTAAATGTATCACCTGTCTGGCTGTAAAGTGTGCTTAACCACCTCAATACAGGGCACTTTCACCCCCTTCCTGCCCAAGCCATTTTTCAGTTTTCAGCGCTGTCGCACTTTTTGAATGACAATTGCGCGGTCATGCAACACTGCACCCTAATGAAATTTTTATAATTTTTTCCCCACAAATAGAGTTTTCTTTTGGTGGTATTTGATCACCTCTGCGGTTTTTATTTTTTGCGCTAAAAACAAAAGAAGAGGGACAATTTTGAAAAAACACAATATTTTTTACTTTTTGCTATGATAAATATCCAATTTTTTTTAACACATTTTTTCCTCAGTTTAGGCCGATATATATTCTTCTACATATTTTTGGTAAAAAAAAATCGCGATAAGCGTATATTGATTGGTTTGCGCAAAAGTTATAGCGTCTACAAAATAGGGGATAGATTTATAGCATTTTTATTTATTTATTTTTTACTAGTAATAGCGGCGATCTGCGTTTTTTTTTATTTTTTTTATTGTGACTGCGATATTGCGGCGGACATATCGGACACTTTTGACACATTTTTGGGACCATTCACATTTATACAGCGATCAATGCTATAAAATTGCATTGATTACTGTGTAAATGTGACTGTCAGGGAAGGGTTTAACACTAGGGGGCGCTCGAGGGGTTAATGTGTGACCTAAGGATGTGATTCTAACTGTGGGGGGAGGGGACTGACTGGGGGAGGTGACCAATCGGTGTCCCTATGTACAAGGGACACACCATCGGTCTCTCCTCTCTGACAGGACGTGGATCTGTGTTTACATGCACAGATCCATGCTCCTGCTCTGTTACCCGGCAATCGCGGGTGCCCGGCGGACATCGCAGCCGCCTGGCACACGCACCGGGTCCCGTGGCTCAGGAGGGCGATCACGTCATATGACGTCCGCCCAGAACAAGAGAAGCCTCGTCCCGCCGTCATATGACGGTGGGCGGTGGCTTAGTGGTTAAAGGCTAAGTTCACCTTTTTTGGAGCATGTTACATGTTCCTCCCAGCTCCTGCCCCTGGTGGAGTTGTTCTTCCTGCACCAACTGTCACTACTTCTTCCCTTTTTTTTTTTTTTTTTTTTTTTTTTTTTTACTGTGGCGCACCGCCCATACAGCCACTTCATTCACAGATTGCTGTGAATGAATAAACTACAAGTATCCTACAGACTTGTCGTTTCAGTGGGCTGCAGGGGGCGCTGATTAGCGCTGTCGTAGTTCACTGACAAAATAAATCAATAGGTGTTTTAACCCTTCCCTGATTTTATATAAAAAAGATTTTACTATAAATACATTTTTAATATTTTTGCAAAGGTCAACAACAGCGCTTGAAGTAGTGCTAAGGTTATGTAATGCTGTGTGCTTTTGCTTTCAGCGGTGGAGATCCTGGCCGATGTGGTTCAGAATAACAGTCTGGAGGATGCTCAGGTGGAGAAGGCCAGACAAGTCCTGGTGCAGGAGATGCAGGAAATTGAGAACAACTTGCAAGATGTGACATTTGATTACCTGCATGCAACAGGCTATCAGGGCACTCCTCTCAGCAAAAGTGTTCTGGGAACTTCAGAAAATGCCAAGTGAGTGGCTGCGCAGTCTTCTGCCTTTCCACATTAAAGCTTACTGATCTGAACCCTGGTGGTTGTGTAGTAAACTGCAGCTCCAACCAAACAGGTTCGTTCTGACATATAATACAGTGGAACCTCGGATTGCGAGTAACGCAGTTAACGAGCGTTTCGCAATACGAGCACTGTATTTTTAACAATCGTAACTCAGTTTGCGAAAGTTGTCTCGCAAAACGAGAGTGATTCGGGCCAAAGCGGTGTGCAGTACCGCTTTTTGGCCTGAGGTGGGGGGGCCGAGCTAAACGTCACGTTTCGAAATGCACGGAAAGACCCAAGTACAGCACGGCTGACCTCGGCAAATCTCTGGTAGGAAGTCTTTCCGAGGTTTGCTGGGGTCAGCCGAAGTGTATTTGGGCCGTTTCCGAGGCTCTCTGGCGCGCCCCCCCCCCCCCGCCTCTGGCCGCATACGGTATTGGATCCCATTGAAGTCAATGCGGAACAAATTTTCGTTTCTATTGACTTCAATGGGAAAACTCGCTTTGATATGCAAGTACTTTGGATTACGAGCATACTCCTGGAACGGATTATGCTTGTAATCCGAGGTTCCACTGTACAAACTTTGTAATGTTTGAGCGTTCTCTCTTCTCAGAGAAGAGAGAATAATAAATAAATACAAATCAATAATAAATACATTTGTATATAAAGTACATTTTTCCTTTGTCCACGCTGAGTCTCCTTCTTGTGGCTCCCCTTTTTTAGACTGCCTCTGGGCAGTCGGTGTCCCTGCTCCTGCGCCGCCATTTTTAAAACTTAAGAAGTTTTGCGCATGCACTGAACGCTTGACATCATGCGCCTCGTCTTGAACATTTGCTGTGCGACATTGCACTTATGTAGTTAAAAAAAAAAAAAAATCCTTATCCTGGGATCTCGTGAAGAGTTTAACCTCTTCCTGCAAGGCGCATGAGATGGCGTCATGTGCTTCATTGAACGCATGTGTAGTATAAAGATCTCTCTGAAGGCACTAGTGCCGTTGCTATCCCAGGGGACATCTGTGTGGCCGGGGCTACGTTCCTAGTGCCTTCAGGGGAACCAGGAAGTGGACATGAAAAAGGTTGGTAAATCAAAAGCTTTCTTTAAAAAAACAGTTAAGATTTCACATCAGAATTTTAGTTGGAGGGAAACGTCCTCCCCCTTTTTGTGTGTGTGGGTTTTTTGTTTTTTTGTTTTTTCCGGTTTGGCTATTTAAATGTTACTGTTGTGTGCTTACAGCACATCCTGGTTACAATAAATATTTTTGTGATATAAAAAAACATTATGATTTTATGTATTTTGATTACTTAAAATTGTAAAATTTTTTTATAGGAGACTTACACGGGCTGATCTTCTTGAATACATGAATCTCCATTACAAGGCACCACGCATGGTGCTGGCAGCAGCTGGAGGTAATGTTTTTTACAATAACATGCCTGCATATTGTAGCTAATCTCCAGGCATATGTAAAAAGCACACATTTAATGCAGCTTAAATAAATGTTTAAATGCAAGTAGTATTAGAGCTGCACAATTAATCGTTAAAAATCGCGATCTCGATTCAACCCCCCCCCTGACGATCTCTATAGCCGATTCTTTCATAAAACAAGTGGAGAGACTTATCTGCTCACTCAGCTGTCAAAAGAAAACATCTGGGCAGTCTGCCAAGTTTTTAATATGAAACATTGTAACTAAAGCTTCCTTCTTGGATCAAAGGGATAAACTTCTGTTTGTAAAGAAAAAAATCCGGGCAGTCTGCCAAGTTTTCAACAATGTGTAAAGGCAGGAAGTTTAACCACTTAGTCTTCTGACACTTCTTAAGTTAAAATCAATATTTTTTGCTAGAAAATTACTTGGAAACCCCCAAACATTATATATATTTTAGCAGAGACCCTAGGGAATAAAATGGCAATTGCTGCAATATTTTATTTCACACTGTATTTGCCCAGCGGTCTTTCAAATTTTTGGGAACAAATGCACTTCAATGAATAAAAAAAAAAAAAAAAAGCCGCGAGAATCAAAGTAAAAATGCCTAAAAACAGTATTTTGCAGATTTTCAGACAAAATTTTCCTAAGGCCCCTTTCACACGGGCCTTCTGATCGGGTCAGGCAGACCTGATCGGATGCTCCATTCACACCTATGGAGTGGCAGATGTCAGCAATGACATGTCTGCTGCTATCCAATCCTGTCCATGAAATCCAGATAAATGGTGATTCTTTTTTCCATTCGTTTGGCGGATTGGATGAAAACAGATAGGGGGTCCGTTTTCATCCGATCTCCCCATAGAGGAGAGTGGCGCTCTGACAGGTCCGTGTCTGCACAGTGAGCGGAGACGGACCTGTCATCCGGCTGCTCAGCGAAGATCAACAGATCGATCACCTGCTGAGCAAAGCGCAGTCTGCTGGGCAGACCACCTGTGTGAAAGGACCCTAAGAAAATTTGTTTTAGGAAACATTCGCTCGATTTTCTAATCGTTAGTAGGGTCAAATCGATCATTTTCTACCGCAGTGATGGGAAAATTCATAGGGGCAGAATAGGAAACTTCTCAATCGAATGCCTTTTCAGACTGAATGTCATGAATTGCATTCGAAGCGGCATTCATCGAATGTACATAGAATTTTCAATTGAATATTCTCATTCAAAAATCAGTGCGTGTATGGCCAGCATAAACGTGTTTTTGTTTGTTTTTTTTTTTTTTTTTTTTTATCACCTGTTATGATGGGGTTAAAAAATCTAAAATTAACCTTTTTATAGTACAAAAACGGCAGATATTCATTACTATAAGGGCTTAAATACTATTCCTCTAGAAATAGGATATGAAGGGGATATTTAGCTAGGAGACAGACCTGAAACTACATGAAGGGTTGAGAGGAATATAGATCTTTTATATTATAGTACTAAAGGCTGAGACTTTTTTTTTTTTTTTTTTTCTCCATGGATATCATTTTAAATATAATGCACAATACTGGTAAACTTTGACTTTAAATTTATTTGTAATGCCTTTAAAGTAAAACCTTAGATTGCGAGCATAATTTGTTCCGGAAACATGTTTGTAATCCAAAACACTTGTATGTCAAAGCGAATTTCCCCATAAGAAATAATGGAAACTGAGATGATTCGTTCCACAACCATTTATTTATAGGTCTTTCGGTTTATATTCCATATAAAAAGATTATAGCAATGTGATCGGTTGTGTAACCATAAAATGTCCATCCACAAGGGGATAGGAAGCAAAATCCAGCAGGAGCTACAGAGTATAAAAGAGAAGAGAGGCGCCTCTAAGTGTAGCAATCTGGTTACATTTAATAAAGGTACAACATTTAGCAAATTAAAAGAGGCACATCTGGGGTAAAGCTGTCCACATAGATCGTCCTCTGCACTGCCGTCTCACTGCTTTCAGTCTCATGACCCGGCAGACTACCCTGCAGTACAGCGATTAAGAAAGCGAGGCTTGGAGTGCAGCGTGGAAGGGATGATGTTGATGGCGTTGTGGACGGTGGTCTATGTGTACAGCTTTACCCCGGATGCCTGCATACTTACAGTAGATATGCCTGTTTTAATAATCAACCATGTGAGTTGCTAAATGTTGTACCTTCATTAAAAGTAACTGTATTGCTACACTTAGAGGCGCCTCTCTAATCTAAAAAAAAATTTTGATTGTCTTGCAAAACGCTCTTAAACCACTGACTGTGGTGAGGTCCCCTGGAATTTTTCTTTTTTTTTTTTGCCCCCGCCGCCAAGCCATTCACAAAGCGCAGTGCGCAGTAAGGAACCGGCTGTGAAGCTGCAAGGCTTCACTGCCAGTTTCCCTTACAGGCAATGGCGGCGGCAGCACCTAACAGCCAATGGAAACATCGGCTGGGGTGCCGACCTTGCTGGATTCCAGGACAAGCAAATGTCCTAATGTTAAAAGTCAGCAGCTACAGTATTTGTAGCTGCTGGACCTCCTCTTTGCAGTGATTGTAAACGTTGGATTTTTAAATTTTTTTTAACAGTAAACTTGTACTTGCCTGCTCTGTGTAATCGTTTTACACAGAGCGGAACCTGATCCTCTTCTGGGGTCCCCACGGCGACTTTACCCTCCTGCTATGAGAGTGCCCCTATAGCAAGCTGCAGTGTAGTAAAGAGCACCCCTATAGCAAGGTAAAAAAAAAAACTTCTGTCTTTTAGAATCACTCAGTTCCTTCTCCTGCCAAGGACTACATGTCCCCCAAGGCATTGCTCCTCATACAGTCACAAGTTTTTAGGCACTTACTGACGTATGGATGATGTACAGAGCTGTATGTGTGCTGCACTGTGTATACGGATATGTATGGATGATGTGCAGAGCTGTATGTGTGCTGCACTGTGTATACGGATATGTATGGATGATGTACTGAGCTGTATGTGTGTTGCACTGTGTATACAGATATGTATGGATGATGTACTGAGCTGTATGTGTGTTGCACTGTGTATACGGATATGTATGGATGATGTACTGAGCTGTATGTGTGCTGCACTGTGTATACGGATATGTATGGATGATGTACTGAGCTGTATGTGTGTTGCACTGTGTATACGGATATGTATGGATGATGTACAGAGCTGTATGTGTTGCACTGTGTATACGGATATGTATGGATGATGTACAGAGCTGTATGTGTGTTGCACTGTGTATACGGATATGTATGGATGATGTACTGAGCTGTATATGTGCTGCACTGTGTATACGGATATGTATGGATGATGTACAGAGCTGTATGTGTTGCACTGTGTATACGGATATGTATGGATGATGTACAGAGCTGTATGTGTTGCACTGTGTATACGGATATGGATGATGTACTGAGCTGTATATGTGCTGTACTGTGTATACGGATATGTATGGATGATGTACAGAGCTGTATGTGTTGCACTGTGTATACGGATATGTATGGATGATGTACTGAGCTGTATATGTGCTGTACTGTGTATACAGATATGTATGGATGATGTACTGAGCTGTATGTGTGTTGCACTGTGTATACGGATATGTATGGATGATGTGCAGAGCTGTATGTGTGCTGCACTGTGTATACAGATATGTATGGATGATGTACTGAGCTGTATGTGTGTTGCACTGTATTTTCTAATTTGTAAACAAATCATGCCTTCTGTATGCAGGTCAACCAATTGGCTGACCAACTAATCGATTATGAAAATAGTTAACTATTTTTATTGATTACGTTGATTAGTTGTCTCAGCTCCAGAATAAAAGCGGAGATGAGGGCTTAGCTGCTAACTTTGGAGAAGAAGCTGTAATGTGGGTATCAGAGCAGTTCATGAAGATACTGCTGTTTACATGCTTTGGGAATGGACAAGTGCTTTTAAAATATCCCTGTCCCTAAACAATAAAAAAATAAACTGCAGCATATAAAAGATTGAATACATTACTTTTCTGGCGGCACTGGGTTGAATCTTCATTCCCCTGAAGAGCGGTGAGCACCGCTGATTTGTGACACTTCAGTTATGTCAGATAACTGCTTCCCTGCTGACCGCTGTGGTTTGTCCTGCCGACCCCCTATGTTATTGCAGTGTATTATAGTGACCTCACAGTTTGTGGATGTAAGCACAGTGTGCAATAGAAGGCACTAATGCTGCTGAATGTGACTCATTTTTCCAACAATAGACATACAACGTGATCATCTAGTGAAGGCGGCCAAACGACTTATAAAAATCTTTTCTCTCTCATCAGGAATTCACCACAAGGAGTTGTGTGAGCTCGCTCAGCGACATTTCAGCGGTTTGTCCACAGAGTATGAGAAAGACGCTATTCCTGTGCTGGCCCCGTGCAGGTTTACTGGAAGCGCAGTAAGAAAAACTTTTAGTTGTACAGAATTCTCCAGACTCCCAACTCTTAGGACCCCATTTCTAAAGCAGCATTATTCCTTTACTGTAATAAAAAAAAAAAAAAAAAAAAAAACTACCATCACATTGGGTTTTTGTGGTGTTGCCATCAGTTTAAGAGGTTTCTGAGATTATTCCAAATTTAACAGGTGCTCTTGACTTCCTGAGCTGCAAGTGAGTGTTGCAGGACTTGTATAGGAACGCCAAATTCGCTTGAAGCAAACTGCAGTTTGAAACAGGAAAAAGGGGGTATGATGGGGACTCAAAGGAGTGCCCATCAAAGGGGCTCCATGGAGGAACCAACAGCAGCAGTATGTTCCTCCATGGAGCCCCTTTGAGTCTCCATCATACCCTCTTTTTCTTGTGCTACTTATTGGCTCCGGGAAAACCACCCTCTTTTGGCGAGTCGGTAGATAAATTGAAGATCACCTTGCGTGAACCACTTTTTTTTTTTTTTTTTGGCCAGGCCCTAGTAAAAGTGGTTTACTTTACAAATGTGCGTGACGCTCGGCTTGCTTTGGGACACCTCTGTAAATGGGCTTCTTGGGGACCATATTCTTTACATATTCTTTTTGCCCCTTTTCCCTGATCTAACCCACCTTTCCCCTCTAGAAATGTCTACTTGCCTCAGTCTGACAGCTGTGTTTACATCCAGTGGTGCAAGTCTTTTACTGTCCTGCTTGTGCCTGTGCATTAGAGCCTCAGACTACTATGAGACCAATGCTGATTGTCTTTGGCCTCAGGACACCGCTCTGTAGAAGTCTGTGGAGCTATAATGTGCAGGCATAGCCAGGCCAGGTACTGCTGGATGTAACTGCACAGTGGAACCATGGTTATCAGATTGCGGTAAGTGTACATCTGTGCAGGGTGGGTTAGTTTTGGGGGCCCAAAAAGTGCAGTTTGCTTTAACCACTTGAAGACCAGGCCTTTTTTTGACACTTGCTGCTTACAAGTTAAAATCAGTTTTGTTTTGTTTTTCTAGAAAATTACTTAGAACCCCCAAAACATTATATACATTTTATTTATTTTTTTTGTAGCGACTCGGTGGGACAGAGAGCCTGGGCGAGGGGGGGGGGGGGGGGTTTATCACAAAGCCGACTGTCGGCTCTAAAAAAAAAAAAAAAAAAACCGGAGTTGAAATTTTTTTTTTTTTTTCTTTTCAGTGCGTTAAAGCAGAGTTTTATCCATAAGAACAGAAAAGTCGTTATGGATAAAGAACCGAAAAAATGTCCTTTTAGCATGAAACATTTCACATTAACAATTATTCTACCAAAATTTGTGTAGTGTAAATTGTAAATTGCCTCCAGCATTGCTCATGTTTCTTCTTGCTGAAGGCTGCCATTTTGCTGAAACCCAGAGCCCCTAAGCAGCAGTAAATCTTTAGGCTGTCAGCAGATCGGTCTCTACATTTTCAGCACAGTGCCAAAAACAGAGCAACTGAGCATGTGCAGAGTAGAGTGACACTATATTACTAGATTTTAAACAGTATAGGCACTTATTTTTAATGTTGTACATGGATATATCTGCAAAATGGGCCAGGCCAAGTGATCTAGCAGGACTTTTTTTGACTAAAGTTCCACCCTAATGTTTGCTGCTACAATTTAGAACTACAATTCCAAAATGAATCGGCTACCTTAACTTATATATATATGATCCTCTGTTAAGAGCTGATCCAGGTCCCTGCTATGTCCTCCTCGGTCAGGGGTTTAACAGGTGCTGGTTGTGGATATTCATTGTCACTCAGTTAGGCCCATTCAGGGTGAAATGTTCGAGGGGTGTGTCCAAGCGGGGGGACTGTTGGTGCCAGTTCACGCAGAGGAGACCTGTCAGGCAACTTAGCCGCCTGACAAGTCGCTCTGCATGCATTGCAATGGAACCGTTCTAATAAGAGCAATTTAAGTTGCTCTGACTTAGAAAAAGGCTCCTGTACTGCTTTGGCTTGACTTTGGAGTGGCTTGATTGACTTCTATACGGGGCGGCTTCAGAGTCGGACGAGAGTCGTGCGACTTTGAAGCCGTCCTTGTGTGAACCGGCACTTAGGCTACGGAAATCACTAGTGTGCGGCTGCTGTTTTGATACTTCTGGCCGGCCATTGTGTAACATGTTAAAACATATTGGGGTTGATTTACTAAAACTGGAGAGTGCAAAATGTGGTGCAGCTGTGCATGGGAGCCAATCTGCTTCTCCCTTCAGCTTGTTCAGTTAAGCTTTAACAAAAAAAAAAAACTGAAAGCTGATTGGTTTCTATGGAGAGCTGCATCAGATTTTGCACTCCGTTTTAGTAAATCGAACCCCATAGGCTGAATGGCCCCCAAATGTTTGGCTTTCCAGCTGCTGATGGAGCCAATATACAGATCTGCATGTGTATAATGAAGACTAAAACTTGTGTGGTCGTGTCCCCATTTTTTTTTTATTTTTATTTTTTTTACGTTTTCTTCTCCTTCCAGCTTGCCGCCCGCAATGATGACCTACCTCTGGCTCACGTTGCTATTGCTGTAGAAGGGCCTGGGTGGAACAGCAACGATAACGTGTCTTTGGCTTTGGCCAATACAATTATTAACAGCTACGATGTTACTTATGGCGGAGGCAAGGTAAGACTAAACATAAAGTGCCTCTTTATAAAGTTTTTGTGTCGTGAGATGTAATCTGTCCTTTGAATAAATTAGTTTATGAAATATCAAATACAAGAAATGTATTACTTATCCAGACTGTTCTTGGCAGTATATGCAAAGGGTTTGTTAAAAAACTCAGAAGAACTAATGAGGAAAGGACAAATGCTGCAGTCTCTTACTAGCATTAAACACAGCCGTGTTTGTTTTCCAGAATCCCCCCAGTAATAGTTTTTATTACCTGTTGATCCTGTCAGTAGATCCATTATTTTTTTCATTTCCTTTAGCAGGATGACCATGCTGTTTGATCAGTAGTGAAATCGCTTTGTAACCCTTTGGAATTTGGAATTTAATTAGCACAAGGGGGCAGTACTTGCTTTGAATGACAAGTGTCCCTTGTGTTGGTTACTTGTCCTAGTTGAAATGATCTGCCATAGTACTCCTGTCTAGAGCGATCAGCCCTGATGCAAGCAGTGAGCTGGCTCTTTGGAGGATTTATGACAGGGGTTTGCAACCTATGGCCCGCACCCGGCCTGCCGCTAAATGTCTGGCCCGTCGGTGCACGTGATGAATTCACATGCACCCGGCCCGCAGGCATTTTAACTCCTTCACGCCGCCCATACGCAAAAATGCAGCCTCGGCTTGAAGGAGTTTTTTACAGGGTTGATGCGTGCAGCTGTAGGCATCACCCCGGTACCGTCTTTTTTTTTTTTTTTTTTTTTTTTTTTTTTTAAGAGCCGGCAGTTGGCTTTCTTGGGATAACTGATGCGGCTAAGAAGCCACTCGGCTGTTATGCCAAGCAGCAGGAGGGGACGCCCACCGGGAGGCCCAAGTGACCAGCCGACGTGCCGGCTGGCCAAAGACCCAAACGAAGCTGGAATCGGCTTTGATCGGGTCTTGGATCTAGTAACCCGGAAACGATGGCATGACATCACTTGCGGTTTACAGAAGACTTAAAGGCTCCAAATTTTTAAAAATTACAGTATTCAAAACTGCCAAACTTAGTGTCTTTAAAGTAAACCCATCCATAAAACTGTTACATTTTCAGCATGTGCTGGAAATGTAACACTCTCAACCCATCAAATGGCTGGTGTCATAACTGATTACATGTGTAGCATCATGGCAGTTTTAGATTAAACGGTGGCAAAGATGGCAGCTTCCTTGGCTGAAAATGATGGGGGGGGGTTTTACTTACACTTTAAGTGCAAAGGAGGGATTTGGGGTCTTGTAGGCCCCAGATCCCATCATAAAGAGTACCTGTTACTGCCTATTACTGTCACAAGGAATTCCTTTTGACAGCAATAAAAGTTTTCTAATAACCATGTAAAAATAAGAGAAAAAAAATAAAGCGCCCCATACGTAAGTCGCAGCCGCAAATGTAAACAGTGTTCAAACCACACGTGCGGTATTGCCGTGATCGTTAGAGCAGTAATTCTAGCAAAAAGCCTCTAACTCTAAACTGGTAACTTGTAAAGATTTTTAAAGCGTCGCCTATAGAGATTTTTAAGTAACGTAGTTTGTCGCCATTCCACGAGTGTGCACAATTTATCTTATTATTCTTTTAATTTATTAGCAGGTGAATGCGGCCCTTCATGCATTAACATACATTGAATCTGGGCCTTAAGTGGAAAAAGGTTGCTGACCCCTGATTTATGACCATGCCTTGATTATTGGATATCTGTCTGTAGGAGTGGGCATTCTAGGCAGGCTGTATTTACATGCAGACTGCCCACGGTAATGCCCACATCTGATGCTGAGCCTCCAAAATTGAAAGAACTAAAATCCAGTGATTTTAAAAGGCATAGGCAAGGGATAGTCCTGTTGGGGAGGAAATAGGCTTAGATGATGCTAGATGTCCTGCAACCAGGAAACGATGCAGGTTTTATATGACATGTTGCAGCTTCTAATGCATAGTGTGAGAAATTTAGTGTGCAGTGAAATCATTTCAGTACAGAAGACGAGCCTGTATAACTGCAAGACTAAAGGGAAGGCTGCAGTTCAGCTTTTAGAAAACCTGTTACTGCCCAAGTTGGGCTAACGCAGCATTTCAGGTCTCTGTAAATTCAGATTATAGAGCCAGTATGTGAATGTATGATCCGAAGTTTGTTTTGTTTTTTTTTTTGTTTTGTTTTTTTTAGAACCTGTCCAGCAATGTGGGTCGGGCTGCAGCAGAGTTCAACCTTTGCCAGAGCTTCCAGCCATTCAACATCCGCTACTCAGACACCGGGCTGCTGGGTATGTACTTCGTAAGCGACAAACACAATATCGAGGACATGCTGCACATCGCTCAGGCAGAATGGTAAGTGAGCAGGTTTCCTCCCTCTTGCAAACGCTGCACTACAGAATTCAGATGGTAAAGACTTCCTCGGTCATACAGGGCACTTCCTACAGAAACTCCTAGCAGAGATAGTAAGGCTTTGTGTGCAGCTCAAAGCTACCGGCTTTCTTTATTCTAGAGCTGGCTGGCATGGTCTATCACTCAGATGTTGGTGTATGTAAACCAAAATAAAATTCCTTTCTACTTTTTCGATTGGAGTAGGAAAGGATTAGAACCCCTGTCTGGTGCGTCGCCAGAGTTTTTCTTTTGCTTCCTGTCCTGCTGACAATGCTTTCACCAGACAGGAAGTGAAGGAAAATCTGCACCTGCGGGACAGAAGAATAAAAATCTGATATTAGTTCTAGCCTCCCCCCCCTCTACACTGCTAAGGAAAAGCATGTGAGTACATTGGTGCACTACGGTATCTCTGTGACCACCTCCATCTGGATGGGGAAAACTTTATGGAAGTAGTGATTCTAGGGTGCGGATGGTAATGCTCCACATTCAAGCTGAGATGGGATGTTCTCTCATAGAGCAAGAAGGTACCAAATCTTTTCCTTTACAGGAACACCCAATTGCACATCGGATGCTTTTTAATCTGTAAGTTAAGACAATAAGGCCTCGTTCACACAAGCGTACACCCATGTGAGGGTGGTGTTTAGCCGGCGCAGGTGTTCAGCTAACACAAAGCAATCTCCTGCGCTCAGGTGCTTAGTCCATTTGTAAGTGGTGTACTCAATCCTTAAGTTAGCAATTAGAAAGTCATAGGTCTTGCTGCCCTCCTCAGGACAATGGGTGTCCTTAGAGCTGAAACATATAAAAAAAACAGGGAGGGCGCACCGACCTTGTGCATTACCAAAGAAAATTTATTTAGGTAATAAAAGCAAGAGTCATACTCGCAAACAAATGTTTAAAAAGGTGTTCAGCTGCATGCAGGCAGTCCCATTCATGTCCATTGAGACACTGACAAAGCTGCTGCTCCCAATTTGACATCTGGGTCCAATGGCGTGTCCCCGAACAGACAGTTTGAAGACCCGCACCCACACAAATGTCAAATTGTGAATAAGACCTTAAAAGAGAAGTAAAGTATTTTTTTTATTTATTTTTTTGAGAATCATTCCTAAATAGGTTGATGCAGCATGGGTCCGTTGCTGCATCTTTCCCCCGGCGCCTCTACACTGAGAACCGAGCGATCGAACACCGTCGATCGATGTGTCTTTAGAGCTCTGTGAGCTGCAGACTGTCGGTCACAGCTCTCTGCTCCCTCCTCGCTCACTGGAGCGCTGAGCTGTGGAGAGGCGAAGCAGCCGTCTCAGGCTCTTAGCGGATCGCTGAGAGGCTAAACCGGTTGTCCGTCCAGGCACCTGGTGGATCACGACTTCCATTGTCATGATGACGCTGCGACGGGTCCCAGGAGTGCAAAACAAACTGTACTCCTGTGATCCATAGAAGTGCAATCAAACAAGCTTTGTCTGGACTTCTCCTTTTTAAGACCCCATTCACACTTGTGCAACTTGTTGTACCCCATGTTTTACAATGCTAACCATTCATATATGTGCGAATTAGTCATAGCGACTTCAAAGTAGTTCATGCACATCTCTGGTCCGACTTTCATGCAACTTGAGGCCCATAGACTTCAATGTTAACCCTCAAAAGTTGCATGAAAGTTGTAAAACATTCAGGTGCAACTTTTGAGGGTTAACATTGAAGTCTATGGCCCTCAAGTTGGAACAGTGGGCTTGACTTTGCAAAGGGGACAAGTCACATCCAGGTCGCACCCATCCAAAGTTGCACTACAAAGTCGGGCAGCTTAGGGCTCTATTCACACTTGTGCGACTTGCCAGACCTAAGGCTGCATTCACACCTGAGTATTTTCAGCTCGTAAAACGCATATCTCAATTGTTCCAAAACAGCCAATACGCAAAATACCATTAATTTAAATGGCCCCTGTTCACATCTGAGCGTTCTTTCGCCTGAAGGTCAAAAAAGTACATGATCTTCTTTTTAGGCAGATTACAGGTGGTTTTTCTGCTTTTCACATTGGTGACCTTTTGATCTCTACAAAATCTTGGTAAACTGCCTGAAAACGTAACGCTCAGGTGTGAATGGAACCTAAAAGTCTAATTTTTGTTTGTATTTTTTATTTTTTTGTCTTCAATATTTCCTACTGTAAACGTTTGTCAATTCATTCCTAATGATCATTACAGTTTATCCTGATTATCAGAGTGCACTAGCAAGGCTTGTGTCCTCCGTCATACTGAATATTATTCAAAACTTTAAACTTGCAGGATGCGTATTTGCACCAGCGCAACAGACAGCGAGCTGATCCAGGCAAAAAAGACCCTGAAACATGGTCTGTTGGCCCAACTAGATGGTATGTAAGATGTTATTGGTTGGAGAGAAATATGCGCATCAAAAGAGCCATATAACAAGTGTTCTGATTTTTTCTTTTTTTCTAAGGCACAACCCCTGTGTGTGAGGATATCGGGCGCCAAGTCTTGGCTTACGGCCAGCGTGTTTCTCTGGAGGAATGGAACGCCAGGATTGATGTAAGCCACCATGTTTATTTGCAGTTCTGTTTTCTGGTAGAGGTTCTCGAAGCAGCCTGTTACACTTCAAACTCTTTAGAAAATTACAAGTCTTCCTTCTTGGGTTGAGCCTCAAAAGTTCAGACATGACAAGTGTTCTCAAAGTCTCTCTGCCACTACCTCTGTGTACCAAAAAAAAAGTTGTTTCTTGTAATGTGTACGAATAATGACATGCTAATGTTTTTTTTATTTTCTCTTTTGCAGGCAGTCAGTACTAAAACATTGAGGGATGTCTGCTCAAAGTACATATATGACAAGTGTCCTGCTGTAGCTGCAGTTGGTAGGTAGTCTTTAATTTATTATGGAAACAAAACAGTTCCCATAGTTGGGACTGACTGCCTGTGTGTCCCAAAGGGCAGTCCATCCAAACTTTTTGTTTTAGTTTAGATGGTTAAAGTGCTATTAACTACCATTTACGTTGGCAGTTTCAAATGCTATACCAGGATGATACAGGCATCATCCCGGTATTTATTTATTTTTCCTCCAGGCTATTTTTGTAAGGGCAATCCTAGCGGCTAATTCCCGTGCCTCTCAGGCCTCTTCCGTTTTTCCCGAGAGCCCGACACTTAGGCCGGCAGTTCCACTGCCTTACCATAGAGGTGGTCCGGGACCACTGCAAGCAAACGTGGCAGGTGGCAATGCAGGGTGAAGAGAGGACAAGTAGTGTCAGGGTAGGAAGGCGGTAGCTGTGATTGTAGAAACGATCAATGTGAAGCCTGTTTTTTGTAGCTTGAAGCTCCAAAATGTTTAAGGGGGGGGAAGAAAACTATTTTTCTATGGCGTGGTTCACGTCTCTACTACAAGTCGCCTGAACCTCAAAGTTCTGGAGCTTTTTGTAGCTCGAATTTGGTAGTTTGGTGCGTTTTATTTTTTTATTTTATTTTTTCCCATAGAAATGCATGGAAACGCTTCCTTTTTTTTTTTTTGAGCTTTTGTCTGTTCAAATGCAATAATTAACCACTTCAATACCGGGCACTTAGACACCTTCCTGCCCAGACCAATTTTCAGCTTTCTGCGCTGTCGCAGTTTGAATGACAATTGCGCGGTGATGCTACACTGTACCCAAACTAAATTTTTGTCATTTTGTTCCCACAAATAGAGCTTTCTTTTGGTGGTATTTGATCACACCTGCGGTTTCTATTTTTTGCGAAACAAATAAAAAGACCGAAAATTTTGCAAAAAATAAGTTTTGCTTTTGTTTCTGTTTAAAAATTTTGTAAATAAGTAAGTTTTCTCTTTCACTGATTGGCACTGATAAGGCGGCAGCGATGAGGTGGTACCAATGAGCGGGCACTGATATGCGGCACTGATGGGTGGCACTGATATGCAGCACTGATGGGCACTGAAAGGCTGCAAAGATGGGCACTGATACGCGGCACTAATACGCATCCCTGTTGGCACTGGCAGTGGTAGGCATTGGAGTGGGCACTGACTGGCAGCTGCCTGGGCACTGACTGGCAGCTGCCTGGGCACTGACTGGCAGCTGCCTGGGCACTGACTGGCAGCTGCCTGGGCACTGACTGGCAGCTGCCTGGGCACTGACTGGCAGCTGCCTGGGCACTGACTGGCAGCTGCCTGGGCACTGACTGGCAGCTGCCTGCAGCGGCTCAATATCCTGCGGACATCATATGACGCCCAGTCAGGATATTGAATCCACTTTGCCGACGTCATTCTGCTATATGGCGGGTGGCAAGTGGTTAAATGAAAATAATATTTAAAATGATTAATAAAAATCCTTAACCCTAATAACCCTCATTTCTTTACCCTATCCCCTAATCCTAAACCCTAATAACTCCTATCCTCTAAACCAGGGATATACAATTAGCGGACCTCCAGCTGTTGCAGAACTACAAGTCCCATGAGGCATAGCAAGCCTGACAGCCACAAGCATGACACCCAGAGGCATGATGGGACTTGTAGTTTTGCAACAGCTGAAAGTCCGTTAATTGCATATCCCTGCTCTAAACTAACAAAATAATAAATGGCCCCTGGCCCTTAACTCCTTACAGAAAAAAGTAAAAAAAAAATAAAAAAATATATAAAAGCAAGCAGATGAAAAAGGTGAAAAACATAGCAACAAATGATGAAACTGTTAATATTTTTCCCTGTTTGCCAATTAAACGCCAAAGCTCAAACTCTAAAAACGCTGAACACAAATGCTCAAACACTCAAACATGCTCAAAAAAAAAGACTCAAACGCAACAATCAGTTTTGAATGCAGCCTCAGAGCTGTGAAAATATGGCATAGACTCTCTCCAGAGGTGGTTCTGTGTAGCTCAGTAGATTGTTTTAAAAAAGGCCTGGATTCTTTCCTAAATGTACAAAATACAACTACTACTTTGTTTTATAGGTAAAGTTGATTCAGGGAATATCGGATTGCCTTTTGGGGGGCTCAGGAAGGCTTTTTTTTTTTTTTTTTTTTTTTTTAATGAAAACTGTTTTAATTTTTGGATTTCCTATAGTATTCTCTCTGTATGATAATGGAGACAACAGGGCAAGTCATTCTTCCCAGCAGGGACATGGAGAGCAATACAATTATGAAAGTCTCTTGTACATCCACACTTCACTCAAAGTTTAAAAAAAAAAAAAGCTACCAACCCCATAACCCATAATGTACACAGGCTTTTTATAAGCGTTCTCTTCTGATTCAATTTCCAAATCTCTTCATTCTAGGTCCCATCGAGCAGCTTCCTGACTACAACCGTATCCGCAGTGCTATGTACTGGCTCCGTTTTTAATTTCCATCCAGTTCTTGGACGCTTTTTTGGAGAAACCGAGGAGTTCTGGTCTTTGAGGATCAAATGGAAAAATGCTGGTGATTATCTTGCAGAAAACATTGAATGTCTGGGCTCCTTTTTCAGCAAATGGAAAATACAGCCAGGAAAGTCCATTTGTTTTTTTGACTTGTGAACAGCTTGTGATATCACTGAATAAAATGTAATTTAAAAGGATGAGATTTCTTCTGGTGTGTTTTTTATTTTTTTTTTTTTTTTATTTTTTTTTTTTTTTTTGGGTGGGTTAGTATTCGTGTTTTTGTAAAGCCTACACACTTTTTCTCCCCTTAATGTATTCCCTGAAATAAGTCATAAAAAATGTTTCAATGTTGTCACCCGCGCCCCCAATAACCTGAGCCCAATCTCGATCCAACTCTGCAGCGGTGCTCACCTTCTCCCTGCTTTCACAGGCTTTGCTGAGAGCAGCGGAAGATATTGGCTCCCACTGCTGTCAGTCAAATCCTGTGATGAGGGGGCGGCACTGAGCCTTCGCTAACCAAGTCCATACAGGCAGCACAGCGCAGGATCGAGCCCGCAAGTGCTCCACAATAGTGGCGCTTTCTATGGTGGCACCCCAAAAAGAGAATTGGTTTCCACTGCACAGAGCAGGCAAATTATAATATGCTTGTTTTAAAAGGGGAAAAAAAGACTTTACAAACTCTTTAGGCATATCTAACCCTAAGAACAATTCTTTAATTTCCTAATCATACATCACAGGACTTAAATATTCCACAGTGTTGTGGAATAAGTTGGTCCAGTCCCTGGACAGACTGATTCTCCTGGCAATGAAGACCAGGTTGTCCCTGGTCTTATTGCTCAGAAATCCTGCTCTGCTGTTAGAGGGAATTTTTGTCTTTCTGTTCTCATGGAAGATTCTCACACTGGATACCAGCCTGTTGGGCTAGAGAGGAGTCCTTGACACCTTGTCGGTTCAGGGGACTTCAACATTGGTGAAATCTAGTCGCCTGATCGATTTTCTAGAGCAGGGATATGCAATTGAAGCAAGGTTTGGAACAGGAAAATCTGGATGCCGCACAACGGATAAAGTTGAAAAATCTTCTTTATTGTAAAACTTGGATCATCAAAAATACAGGACAATCAGGCAGATAGTACAGACACAGCTGATGCGTTTCGCACTCTAAATCGAGCACTTACTCATAGCTATGAGTAAGCGCTTGATTTAGAGTGCGAAACGCGTCAGCTGTGTCTGTACTATCTGCCTGATTGTCCTGTATTTTTGATGATCCAAGTTTTACAATAAAGAAGATTTTTCAACTTTATCCGGTGTGCGGCATCCAGATTTTCCTGTTCCAAACCTTGCTTCAATTTGCATTTAGCCAGCACCTGGGACTCCCCTCCTCTGAAGGATTTACTAACATACACCTGGAATCAGGTCTACCTGAGCGGTGATTCATTTTCTCTGTCTTGTCTGCACCAAGGGATATTCAATTAGCGGACCTCCCAGCTGTTGCAGAACTACAAGTCCCATGAGGCATAGTAAGACTCTGACAGCCACAAGCATGACACCCAGAGGCAGAGGCATGATGGGACTTGTAGTTTTGCAACAGCTGGAGGTCCGCTAATTAAATATCTCTGTTCTAGAACGTCAGACAATTTGGCTGTCCTTGAAAATGCTGGACAACCTGACTGGAGGGTCATATGCTCAGAATTTAGTTGGACAGTGTCACAGCAGTGGTGTATATCGGCCTTCAGAGGGGAACCGGAAGTCTCTGTGGAAAGAGAGGCAATATGGATCCTGTTCCAGCCTTGTCCATCAATTATATCCAAGTGTGGAGAGTTGGCAGGCAGACTTCCTCTACTGGCAGCTTCTGAGTCTGGGGTAATAGTCTCTACGCCCGGAGGTGTTGAGGACATATGTCACAGGTGGGTGTTGTGTCCAGCAACATACTGGACAGGGTGTCTTCAGCTACAGGAAACCATCTGGAGGAAGCAGTGATGGCTCCGATCACGATCGCTGGTTTTAACTTCATGGCTGTTGAGGTCCAGGTCCTGAGGGACAGAGGCATCCTCAAATCTCTGCAATGCAAAAAGCTGGGCAGTCTACTTTCTGCCGTGTCTACTATCACACATGGAAGGCATACTTCATATGGTGCGAGACTAGAACCTTTAACCTCAGGATGCATCCAGGGCCAATCATCTACACATACTCCTAACTGGAGTAGTGAAGATTTAGCATTATACAATTCAGCTCATTGAATGGAAATTTCACAGTAAGCGGGAGATCACATGGTACACACAGACTGCAGATCCGCTTGGTTGTGTCCACTTGTGGACAGATGTCAAAATCCTATATGAAGCTTTTTACTAAAGTAGACCCGTCATGGAAGGGATGCAGGACTGTCGTTTCTGACCTAAAAAAAAATATGCTTACCCACTTTCTGAATCATGAGTTTAGAACAGGTATTAAGGATTGGGGGTCCTCACCAGCATCCTTTGTCTAATCAAAGAACCAGTTGTGGGATTTGGAGGGGCAGACACTTTTTGTTTTTAGGACAGGTCAACAGTGACGGCGTCAGTTTCATTCATTGTAAGTTAGCTGCGATATTGACTACACTTCCATGCTCAATGCTTGTTGTTTATAGCATCCTGGTTTGTCAATTTTGAAACGTATATCTATAATTTTGCTTGCGGTTTATGCGTAACCTCTCTGTAAGCCAGATTTTAGAGATATAATTGAGATGTGTCTGAATATTGAGCTTTGTTTATAGCATTTACCATCTGTCATCCTCCCAGCACTGACTCTGCCATGCAGCCCTATGCGATCCTTATAAGTACCAATTCAAAGAAGGTAACCCTCAAAGCAACTGGTACCAAATGAATAATGGCAGATCAGGCAGTACCGGACCTTTCTGCTGACCCCCCCCCCCCCTCCCCATATTTACTACCCAGGTATTGGGGGGCTCCTTGCACTGGGGGCTAATGTAACGGGAGCCGCCTTCCACTGTCCACAACTGAATGGGGCTATTCTGGCTCTGACCACCAAAGTAAGACAGCGCCTCTCCTGCAATCACACTGGAAGTTGTAGATGACATATTTTTTTTTTTTTTTTTAGCAGAGGTTCTCTGAGTCCTGAAAATTATTTCAAGGGTTCCTCCAAGGAAAAGGGCTACTTTAAACCGATTACTGAAAAAACAAAAAAACAAAAACAAAAAACGTTTTTTGTATACTTTTTATTCTATTTAGATAGGTTGTCCATTCAAATGTGTAAACCTACTATGTTGTTCCATACTATTTCCACTAGATGGACCATTTGAGCTAATGTTGTTTCTTGTGCAGTATTTAAAATGTAATGCTGAGTTTGTCATTAATAGTGAGTGATAGTGAGTTTGTCTTTTTTTTTTTTTAATCCCTTAAAGTCTGATGGCTCTGGCACACGAATAGAGGACAGTGCACACTTATGCCGCGTACACACAATCGGACTTTCCGACAACAAAACCGTGAACTTTTGTCCGAAGGATGTTGGCTCCAACTTGTCTTGCATACACACGGTCACACAAATGTTGGCCAACAATTACGAATGTGGTGATGTACAAGACGTACGACGCGCCTATAAAAAGGAAGTTCAATAGTCCTGCGCCACCCTTTGGGCTCCTTCTGCTCATCTCCAATACCAACGCTAGTTTTACAAGACCGAGCGCTTCCGGCTCGTCCTTGATTCCGAGCATGCGTGGACTTTTGTGCGACGGACTTGTGTACACACGATCGGAAAGTCCAACAACAAACAACATTTGTTAGTGGAAAATCTGAGAACCTGCTAGCCAACATTTGTTGGCGGAAAGTCCGACAACAATTGTCCGATGGAGCATACACGCGGTCGGACTTTCCGCCAACAAGCTCACATCCAACATTTGCCGTCGGAAAATCCGATTGTGTGTATGCGGCAATAGGCAAATTTGGGTATAAATTTACTAGAAGAGAAACTATAGTAGAAGAGTATTGGTGCAGGAGACTCAATGCAGCAAAAAAGGAGAGGGCTATGAAGCTTGAACTCTATACAGATGGAGCAGCAACAACAGATGATTTTCCAGTGGGATGGATAAAACAAAGTTTGTATTGCCCAGCGTGCTAGCCTTGCCCCCCCCCCCCCCCCCCCCATTCACTAGCTACACTGATCAGTAATAATGTGATGACTACTATTGTGTTATCTGGCACCAAGCCATCGGTAGCAGATCCTTTTAAGTCCTGCAAGTTACGAGGTGGGGCCTCCCATGGATTGGATTTGTTTTTTCAGCACATCCCACAGATGCCTGGACTGGAGAATTTGAAGGCCAAGACAAAACCCTCCGAACTCTGTTGCGTTCCTCAAAACCATTCTTGAAATCATCGTACCAGGCCACCTTCTTCCATATCTCCATGGTCCAGTTCTGATACGTGCCCATTGTAGATGCTTTTGGCTGTGGGCACGGGTCAGCATTCGCTTTTTAAGCAAGTTAAAGTTACCTGTAGGTGCTTGAAATATCTCCTAAACCTCCACGGTTTAGGAGATATTTATGAAAGACCCGAGTGCCAATGACTACGGCGCATGCGCACTTTAGAAAGGGCACACTGTGCTGTTTCTAATAGGGGTCTTGCCGTGATTGGTGGCTTCCACGCGCATGCGCAGGAGTGGCGTCACGCGACTCCGGCCAGTCACAGAGCCTGAGTTTGCGGCCCCGGAGGGAAGAGGGGGGGTGAAGATGGCCGCTCGCTGCTAGTGGGGACAACGGTGACATCGCCGGCTTCGGTATCAGGTTAGTAACACATAATGGGCTACTATGCGATGCACAGTAGCCCATTATGCTTTACCTTTGCAGGGAAATAAAGAGGAACTAAAACCCACCAGGGTTTACTTCCTCTTCAAACTACAGTAGCTCTTCTATTGGACCGGATTACACAGTCCAGCCTTCGCTCCCCAATGTGCATCACTGAGCCTTGACCGCCCATTACCCTTGTAATGGATTTCCTTCCCTGGGACACGTTTTGGACGGTCCTGACCCCTGCAGATCGGGAACATCCCATAAAAGCTGCAGTTTTGGAGTTGCTCTGACCCAGTTCATCTAGACCAGTGTTTCTCAACCTTATAAGGCAGTCTTCTCCCCCTTGCTGGCTTGTACAGGTTTTGGGAAAGTTTTAGGCATTTTGCCAAGGTACCCCTGAAGGGACCTTAAGGCACATTACAATTTTGCCCTTTTCCAAGTCCCTCAAATCTTTACGCTTGCCCAATTTGTATTTTTCCTTCAATGCATCAACTTCAGGGACAACATGTTCACTTGCTGCCTAATATATCTCGCCCACGTTCAGATGCCATTGTAGCAAGATAATCAATGGTATTCACTTTAAAAGAGAAGTATGGGATTTTGTTTTGATTCATACTTACCTGGGTGGATGCAGCATCGGTCCCCCGGCGTCTCTACACTGTGAATCGAGCGATCAAACACACCGATCGCTCGGTTCTCACAGATCACAGAGCAGAGAGCTGGTGACTACCAGTCACCGCTCTCTGCCCTGCCCCCTCCTCACTCACTGGAGCGCTTAGCTGTGGAGAGGGCGGGAGCGGCCATCTCAGCGGCTCACTGAGAGGCTGAGCCGGGTGTCACGTAGTCGTGATGACGCCGAGCCTGGACCGAGTCTGTGACATCAGCAGAGAGCGGACTTCAGCCCGTTGTCTGCTGAAAATGGGTCACAGGAGTGCAAAATGAACTGCACTCCTGTGATCCATAGGAGAAGTACAGCCAAGCGGGCTTGGGCTGTACTTCTCCTTTAAACAGCCAGTGGTCATAATGTTCTCGCCGATCAGTGTATATTAGACATATTAGCTTTCCTGCTGGTTAAAACCTCCCATCAGAGGTTTTGCAGTAGTCACCAGTTGTTTGTGGGTCTGTTATTGATCCACCAGCTTCATCTGGCATTGCTGCTTTTAATGACTGGCACCTACAATCCCTCCTTGAGCCCACATTAGGGTTGCCACCTCATCCCTTTAAACCCAAACATGTATGAATTACACAGGTTCTGAGGATAATTTAATGCAGATAAGGTGAGTTTAATTACCACCTTAATCAGCCACAGAACCTGTGTAATTATTATGTGTTCGGGTTTAAAAGGATGAGGTGGCAACCCTAGCCCAGGTTCATATTGGGCCGATTTGGCACGCGATATGACATGTCAAATTGCATGCCAAATCGGCGGCTATTGCCGGTGTCTTGTCGAGAACTGTCCCCCATCGGATAGTGTCCACCCTGTACTGGGCAGGCGCAGCGCTTGCGCAGTACAGAGGACAAAGGAGACACCGAAAGTCTCAGAACTTGAACACCTGTTCAGGAGCTCTAGACGGCGCCTGCGCAACTAACATTACATTCTGCCACATGCTCCCGATGCTCCTGGGGGGTGGATTTCTCCAATGGGCGGATCTTTGCAGGGCGTGTTTACACAACTGAAGGGTGGGTTTTGCAATGTTGATGGGCGGCGTTGCTGGACACATTTTACCGATCAACATTACAAAACAAACCCTTCAGTTGTATGCATCCGCCCCTACACCCGCCCTTTGCAGAGTTGCACGAGCATCGGGAGCGTGCGGCACAATCTACTCTTAATTGCACAGGCGCCGTGTGCAGCTCATCAACGGCTATTCCTGTTCGGAGACTTTCCGCATCTCCTTTGTCCTCCGTACTGCACAAGCGCTGCACCTGCGCAGTAAAGGGGTGGACACTATCTGATGGGGGGACCTTTCTTGTCAGAACACCGGCAATGGCACCATCTGAATTGGTGTGCGTCGCCGACCCGATTCCCAAAAGTAGTTCCTGTACTACTTTTGGCGACTTGGGGGGCGATTTGAATAGACATTTGTGCATGAACGCGCGCAGATGTCCGCCAAATCGCCCCCGAAGACGGACTGCATTTCCCTTTTGAAATCGTGCGAGTTCAGCTGAACGTTTTCTAACCCGCAGCAGTGTGAACCTGGGCTGACTGTTACATGGCATCTTATTGCACCAGGTATTGCCTTGAACTGACATACTGTGTGGCATTGCTGGGCAGGTGAATATCTGCTGCCAAACCACCATACACAATGTACAGACTCCATGCAGATGACATTCTGGTGCTGGTAGTGAAAGAGTGTGAACTGCTTTTTCTACAACACACAGTACACACACCTACTTGCAGGAACAACACCCTTTATTGAAGCACCAAGCAAGCTCCTGGCATGGTACCAGGCCGTGTTCATGAGCCGTAATCGCTAACTGTCACTGGTCCTCAGATGTTCCCAAGGAGCCAGACACAGACTGTGGCTACGGGGCCGACAGGGCTGGGTGGGTTGTGCCTTGTTAACCATGAGCTTTAAGTGGAGAATAAAATGATGGAAAATATCCAGAAATTCCAAGTGTCTGTGTGTTTAATGATGCCAAGGCAAGCCTTATCACGCCGCTGGAGAACTCCCCTCTCCACACACCAGAGACTAGACGATCTACAGCTACCTGAAAACTGAATGTGAATTCTAAATGTACTGTAGGTTTGCCTTAAATGGTGCACTCCAGCACACACTATTTGTTAGAATTCTTTTTCCAGCACTTGCAGTTACCAGCTTTCAATACTCTTGGCTCCTTGGAATTGGTGGCCAACAAACACGAACTTAGTGACGTACTACGTGTTTTTTTAGCCCTTTAGCGCCTCCCATTGGGCTCCTTCTGCTAATTTTGTGTTTGGTGAGTGTTGATTCGCGCTTTTCATTTCACGCTTTTCGTTTCGTGCTTTTCAGTTTGTTTCTGAACGGCCGTTCGTCAACCAGCCATGTCGTGGAATCGGAGGAGATAACGTGATATTTATTATTGGCCTTGGAGTTATTGCTTTGACCCAAGTCCAGTCCAGGAACAGGAGGAGGAGGATTTCTTGGACCAAAAATTGGTTGCTTTATTAATCGTGACCAATTATGTCATATGCCTTTGCTGCGGGAGCTCCAGGAGAATAATCCAGATTATTTTCGGAATTATCTCCAGATGACGGACCCCTGCTTTCACCAACTCTTGGCATTGTTGACCCCCTATATTAAGAAGCAGGACACATGCATGAGGCCATAGGTGTGCGCAGCCTATTGTATTAGGGTGTGCACCTCAAAGCTCCAACACATATGCCTTTGTGACATATTAACAGGCCTCTTCCCCACTCGTCATCCTAAAACAATGGGGGGGAGAACGTGAGCACACAGGGGGACCTGAGCAGCAGAAAGAAAAGGAACTGGGACAAGAGGGGTGGCATACATTGTTACCAATCCCCTGTACTTTCCTCCCGTGACAGCTGAATATCGGCAGGAGGAAGAGGAGGAGAAGCCTATTTTTAGCTGCTGCAGAAGAAAATACAGATCGGATACAGAGTTCCACTCCAGCGGCCTATCCTGTCCAGGTTCTGGGGGTCGGCAAGTAAGGATCGTGGCTTACCTGTCACCTGCCCACAATTGATGGGTTGCCAACTCCAGGATTAGGGTGTGCCCAGGCACACCTGGCACACCCCTTGCGCACGCCTATGCATGAGGCCTTTATTTTTTTTTTTAGTTGGATAATAATGATTTGATTTGGTATATTTTCTATATTTTTGGATGCATAGAATGCACTTTTTGGTTAAGTTCTATTGGCAGATAGCATGTCTAATTTTATTTGTTTTCTTTTTTTTAATGCGCAATAAAAAAATTATGTAGAATAATACTTGGCTCTGTGTTTTACTTCAAATGACAGTTTGGGAGTCGGCAGTTACATTTAAACAAAAATACAATGTAAAATTGACAAGGGACACCAACATAGTTGTATCTTTGATCTTAAAAACTACGGGATAATGATGTTGTGGTAACTTGCCCAAAAAAAAAGCATAATAATATTATTCTTCACTAGGAAAAAAAGCCTTTGAAAATACGTTTGGCAGAACTCCATCAGTATCACCAGCAAAGCAGCTTCATTATTATCCCATTAAAGAAGAAGAGAATTGTGCGCTGCATTTCGAGATTTCATAATTTGAAATTCTCCATTACGAACGCTAGTTTACAAGACCGACCATTTCTGGCTCGTCCTTGCTTCCGAGCATGCGTGTTTGTACTTTGGACTTTTGTCCGCTCTGAAAATCTGACAGCACACATTTGTCCGGAAAATTTTAAAACCTGCCATCCAACATTTGTCCACGGAAAATCTGACAATTGTCCGATGGAGCGTACACGTGGTCAGATTTTCCACCAACAGCCTGTCATCCAACATTTCCCGTCGGAAAATCCGAACGTGTGTACGAGGCTTTAGTTGATGCTACCCTGAACTTCTGGTCTTTACTGGCAAAAAGGTCAGCTGCAGTAGCGGCTGGTGGGTTCTTCTTTTGGGTGGGGCGGCAAACAAACACCACGCCCCCCCCCAGGCGCGGCACTGAAAAAGCAGCGCCCCCCTCCCCCCCCCCCCGTGGGCGGTCCTGGACTCACCCGCTCCTTTTGACGGGGCTGTGGTGTCCTCTCCTAGAGTGCGGGCCGCGGCGGCTCTGGTGCCCGCTCCTCCAGCTTCTCCGTGTGTCTCCACTTCCACCAAAGTACTAGGCATCCAATAGGACGCTCGGGAAAAAGGTCTGACAGACCTGCCTCCTGATTGGCGGGGAGGAACTTTAGTGTGATAATAGCAAAAATTAATTTGTTATGGTCACACAACTGGATAGGCTCGGCGTGCAATGTTCTGAGCTCTGAGGCCACCCTTTTTTGCAGCCTATTAGAGCCTCTGGCCCTAATCAGGTGCTTAACCCCCCCCCCCCCCACATTGGAGTCCATGGTCCGGTGCCCTGATATGTAGATCAGGGGGTCAGATGCATGGATAGGCGAGGCGGCGCCCTCTATGGACAGGCCGCCACTGGTCAGCTGGCTTTGCAGTATCTTAGCTTGAAAAAGAGCTTGAAAACATGTGGGGAGTGCCTTGCTATCCTAGGCTATGGGGCTGTGTTTCTATTGAAGCATAAAGTGTACAAAGGCACAACTCTAGTCTCTGCATGCATGGGTGGCTCCATAGAACGCTGCCCCCAAGGGCTGGTTCACACCACAAAAACGCACCCCGGATCTGTTCAGGATGTGTTTTTGCATGTGTGTTTTTGGCACGTTCTGGTGCGTTTTTGATGCTTTCCGGATGCATTGCAGATGTTTTTTTTTTCTTTATGCGTTTTTGATGTGTTCCGGTGCATTTTTGATGTGTTTTACTGTGTTTCAGTACAGTCCAGTGCAGGAAAAATGCACCATGTTCTAATTGTTTACTGGAAAGCCCTGGAACTGACTGCACTGGTGTGAACTATGCCACTGGAAACCATATAACCTACTTTCCATGTGTTTTTGATGCAGAAAAAAAGAGACCGCACAGCATTTAAAAAAAAAAAAATGTTGGCAGTCACTTATAAACCGCATGCGCAATTTTATGAAGTCATGCAGTATTTTAGTAGCGAAAGCCTGTGGTAATTTGGCGCCGGCATCCTTAACAAACACTGTAAATAGCTGGCAGGCATCGTGATTAATGATGGATCTACACCGGGGTACTTTATTTAACCACTTGCTTACTGGGTACCTAAACTCCCCTGCTGCCCAGACCAATTTTAAGCTTTTAGCGCTGTCACTCTTTGAACGAAAATTGCGCGGTAATACAACCCTGTACCCAAATGAAATTTTTATCATTTTTTTCCCCACAAATAGAACTTTCTTTTGGTGGTTTTATTAATCACCTCTGGGTTTTTTATTTTTTGTTAAAAAAATAACAATGAATTAAAAAAAAAAAATACAAAACTGTTTTATATTTAATAAATTTAGCAAACAGGTAATTTTTCACCTTCGTTGATGTACGCTGATGAGGCTACACTGATGGCCACTGATAGGCTGCATTGGTGGGCACTGATAAGGTGGCACTGATGGGCACTAATAGGCGGCACTTGTGGGCACTGATGAGGTGGCACTGGTAGGCACTCATAAGTGGCATCGGTGGGCACTGAGAGGTGCCACTGATGGGTGGCACTGATGGGCGACACTGAAGGGCTTTGATAGGTGGCACTGGTAGGTGACACTGATAGGCAGCACTGCTAGGTTTCACTGATTGGCACCACTCGTGGGCATTGATAGGTGGCACTGATTCGTGGCACTGTGGACACTGATTTGTGGCACTGTGGGCACTGGCAGGCGGTACTGGTGGGCACAGATGAGGCAGCTTCGCCTCTTCCTCTTCAGTACCTTCAACAGAAGCAGGTGATCAGCTTTTTTTTCTCCTCACGCTGTCAGCGTGAGAAGAAAAGAAAAATCGATTACCGATCTTCTGTTTACATCACGTGATCAGCTGTCATTGGCTGACAGCTAATCACGTGGTAAGGGGCCGGGATCGATCCCTTACTCCGATCTGTGATCACCCGAGTCTCATTGACTCAGTGATCACAGTGCGCTCCCTGCAGGGGGTGCAGGGGGGAGGACGTCTATTGATGGCCTCCTGGCAAAGTAGATCCGCGCTGTATCCATCATTCGGCTTAAATCTTAAATTAAAAATCTCGAACAATAATTTTTAAAAATGACATCAACATGTTGAAGCTTCTATGAGATTTTAGTTACTTGGCCTACATCTGCTTTAAGATTGACATGTAATCTTATACAGTGCTAGATTTCAAATCATTTATTATATGTCCTAAGGGGGCCATTATTGCATCATCTGAGGTTATGGACGGGGCGCACAGCAGCTAATCTACAACATCCATCCTCTACCTGGAGGAAGCACCCCTCATCAATATGGTCTGATAATAAACATAATTGATTAATAAGGAAAATGGGGCCTCTGGGCTGCATGAAGTATCTAACTTGGGAAAATAGTCTCGGTGCAAGTTGTGTACGTCGTATCGCAAGGAGGGGTGAGCAGCGCTATGCATCATTTACTATGTCGCACAATCAATCAAACCCATTGCAAGAGAAATTTTTTGGCTGCCAATTTTAACCTTGTGAAAATGAGAGTTTCCTGATAATCTTCTGATTCGGTAATGTCAAGTATTTACATACAACCCCAATTCTGAAAAAGTCGGGACACTGTAAAATCTACATAAACGCAGAATACAAATCTTATAGACCCATATTTTATTCACAGTACATAAAAAACATATCAAAGTAATTAAAGGGGTTGTAAAGGTAAAAATGTTTTCACCTTAATGCATTCTATGCATTAAGGTGAAAAAACTTCCGACAATACCGCCGCCCCCAGCCCCCCGTTTTACTTACCTGACACCTAGAAAGTCAGCCGCTCGCTCCCGACATCCATTTCGCCGCTCAGCCTGGCCTCTGATTGGCTACAGTGGATGGATTGAAAGCAGCCCAGCCACTGGCTCGCTAGGGTGACCACGTGTCCCGGATTGCCCGGGATTGTCCCTGAATTCATATTTGTGTCCCGGGCACCTTCATTCCGGGACAATACAGTGTCCCGGAATGAAATAAGGACACACAGCTACACTAATAAACGGCACGGACTGGGGTGGATCTGCTTGGCTCGAGCCGGGGCCAGGTCGGCTCAGCTTGGGCTGGTCCACTCTGCTCCGACGGGGAGCATGTCCGCTCTGCTCAGACAAGCTACACAAGCCACCTCCCCCACCCCAGTCATCTCTATGGAGGGCTCCGTGTGCCGCGCTGCACGCTGGGAAGTGTAGTTTCCAGCACAGCCCCGTGCAGATTCACTTCTCACTCACATGGCAGACAGGAGGCGTGGAGGGGACGCTCGCCTTGTCCAAGGACAGCGAGGAGGAAGAAGAGTCTGATAGGGAGAGCGCAGGCTTCAGGGAACAGCCTACTAGGAACAAGTGAGAACCAAGAGGTCGGGGAGACAGTCAGAGGCAAGTCCTTATGTGTAAGTGTCCCCCTGCCTATCCCACAGTCCCCCTGCCCATCCCACAGTCCCCCTGCCCATCCCACAGTCCTCCTGTCCATCCCACAGTCCCCCTGTCCATCCCACAGTCCCCCTGTCCATCCCTCAGTCCCCCTGTCCATCCCTCAGTCCCCCTGTCCATCCCTCAGTCCCCCTGTCCATCCCTCAGTCCCCCTGTCCATCCCTCAGTCCGCCTGTCCATCCCTCAGTCCGCCTGTCCATCCCTCAGTCCGCCTGTCTGTCCCCCTGTCCATCCCATTGTTCTCCTGTGCATCCCACTGTCCTTCTGACTACTCTGCGCCCCCCTGACCACTCTGCAGCACCCCCCTCCACCCCACTGCCTCCCCCTGTGCATCCCGCTGGTGTGGGGTTCTTTGGGGTGCTGTGGTTAGGGTGGTCTACTTTGGGATGCCTTAGATATGATGGACTGATTTGGAGTGTTTGAGATAGAATGGGCCACTTTGGTGTGGTGTTGATAGTGTGGGTTGCTATAGCTAGGATGGACTACTTTAAACTGTCAGTGGAAGGGTGCAGTGGATAGAAAGGATTGTTGTAAGGTAGGGTGGGTTTTAAATTTAGGCCCCTTCCACGGTTAACACAATGTGGCTACACCCTCTGTTCGCTACACCCCCTTTAAGCCAATATTTAGCGCAATTTAAGACATGTCCACTGTTCACCACGATCTTTTTTTCATACGCCCCTGCCCCAAAAATTAGCAAAAAAAATGTCAAAAATCATCTTTTTTTGGGGGGGGGGGGTGTCCCTGAATGGCAGTTTAGAAATGTGGTCACCCTATGGCTCGCGCTGCTGTCAATCACATCCAATGACGCAGCGCGCCGGGGGGCGGGGCTGAGCGATACAGTATCGCCGGCTGTATCACGGGAGCGAGCCCGAAAGAATTAACCACCATGCGAGGGAGCTCGCATTAAGGTGGTTAGTTCTTGCGGGGAGGAGACCAGGACCAGGTTCGGGGCCACTCTGTGCTACAACCCCTTTAAATGTTCCATTTAAAAAAAAAAAAAAATTTGAAATTGATGGCAGCAATACATTTTAACACTTGCCTACTGGGCACTTTTACCCCCTTCCTGCCCAGGCCAAATTTTCAGATTTCAGTGCTCTCACACTTTGAATGACAATTGCGCGGTCATGCAACACTGCACCCATATGAAGTGTAGAGCTTTCTTTTGGTGGTATTTAAAGCAGTTAAATAATAAGGCTTTAATAATAATAATACTATAATAAGGCTTACCTGTAGATAAAATTAATATCTCCTAAACCTGTACGGTTTAGGAGATATTTACTTTGCATGCAGACGCTGCCGGACCTTGCCGGGTAGAAGACTCCCGCGCGCATGCGCGGGAGCAATGTCATCGCGGCTTCGGCCACTCACAGCGCCGGAGCCGCGATACCCGGAAGAAACGCCAAGGGAACATGTCAGCTCCCTCGGCGTGGACCGGGATCAGATGTCGAGGCCTCGTTCTAAGGTGAGTATTTCATAATGAGCTAGTATGCGTTGCATACTAGCTCATGCCTTTGCCTTGCAGGTTTTTTTGCTTTAAAAAAAATTAAAAATCTGTGCTGGTATACAACCGCTTTAAAGGATATGTAAAAGTTAGTTTAAAAAAAAAAAATGTCATACTTACCTCCTCTGTGCAGTTGGTTTTGCACAGAGTGGCCCCGATCCTCCTCTTCTGGGGTCCCTCAGCGGCACTCCTGGCTCCTCCTCTTCTCGAGTGCCCTGTTGGAGAGCCGCGCACCTGTGCAGGCGCGCTCCCGTGTTCTGTTGCTGAGTCTATTGACACAGACAGCAGGACTCGGCCCCACCCCCGCGTAATTGGATTTGATTGACAGCAGCGGGAGCCAATGGCTGCGCTGCTATCAGTCTATCCAATCAGGACCCGAGACACCGGCTGGAGCTGGTGTGCTCATCCCCGTTGCTGGAAAGACCGGATTCAGATAAGTAAAAGGGGGGCTCTGGGGAGGGGCAGCTGCATCACAGGAGGTTTTTCACCTTAATGCATAGAATGTATTAAGGTGAAAAACCCTGAGGGTTTACAACCCCTTTAATCACCACTGGGTTTTTTATTTTTTGCTAATCAAATGAAAAAAGACAAATGAAAATTTTGAAAAAAAAATAAAAAAGTTTTTTATAGTTTGTTATATAGTTTTGCAAACAGAAAAATTTTCTCCTTCACTGATGGGTGCTGATAGGATGCACTGATAAGGGTGCACTGATAGGTGGCACTGATGGGCACTGATAGGCGACACTGAAGGGCACTGAGAGGTGGGCGCTGATAGGCGGCACTGATATAAAATGAGGAGAGGGACCTTCTGGCTTCTATCAGTGTTCATTTTAAAATCTTACATCTCTGATGGTATTGGGAGGGGGGTGGTGTTAGTGCATATGGAATGGGCTGCTTGCACATCTGGAAAAGTACCATCAATGCTGAGAGATACAGTATATCCAGGTCTTAGAGCAGCATATCCTCCCATCCAGACAACATCTTTTTCAGGGAAGGCCCTGCATGTTTCAGCAAAACAATGCTAAAGAGTCCCGGTGCTTAACTGGCCTGCCTGCAATCCAGACCTTTCACCATATTAAAATATTTGGCGCATCTTGAAACAAAAAATACGACAAATGAGATCCAGGACTGTTGAGCAGTTAGAAGCCTGTATCAGGCAAGAATGGGACAACATTCCTCTCCCAAAACTCCAGGAACTGGTCTTAGTTCCAACACATTTACAGAGTTTTGTCAAAAGAAGTGGGGATGCTACACTGTGATAAACACGGCACCACCCCAAGTTTTCTACCTTCTATTTTGCATTCTGTTTTTATGTAAATTTTACACAGTGTCCCGACTTTTTTGGAATTGGGTTGTAAGTAGTAAATATGCTATAAAACAAGCCACCTGATCTCTGTAGCTGAAGGCACTGTGGAGAAATTCATCCACAGCATTTACAGCACCTGTTCTTTCCTGTTTTCTCTCCTCTTTTTGATTGTTTTTTCAGTCCTTTTCCTCACCACTCCTTTTTTTCTTTACTCATACCTCCTCTTCTCTGTTCTCTTCTCTCCTACTCCTCCCTCTCCTTGTCTCTGCTCTGCTCCCTTATCTGCTGCCTCTCCGCTCTGCTTTTTTTTCTCATATCTTCTCTCCTGTTTTCTCTCCTGTCTTTCCTGTTTGTTCCTCTTCCCACCACCATTGTGTCTCTTTTTTCTCTCCTCTTCTCTTTGATCTTTTCCTCTCCAGGTCTCTCTTTTCTCACTTCAAATCTTCTCTTTTCTCTCTTCTTATTTTTTGCTCTTTTCTTTCTTCCTCCCCTCTCCTCTCCTTTTTCATATCTTCTCTGTGTATTTTCTCCTCTCTTCTCTCCATTTTTTTCCCCTCTCCCTGTCACTTTGCTGCTTTCTTTCCTCTCATATTTCCTTTCAACTCGTCATCACTCCTCTCTTTTCTCTCTTCTGTTTTCTCTCCCCTCTTTCCATTCCATTCCTATTCCTTCCTCCCTCCCTCTTCTTTTCTCTTCTCTGCTCCTTTCTCTCTTTTCCTCTCCCCTCTGCTCTATCGCCACTCTCCGCATATCTTCTGTTCTTTTTTCTCTCTATCCCTCTCCATTCTTCCCTCTACCTCCCTCGCCTTGTATTTTCCTTTCCAGTGGTGGCTGGTGCTCAAACTTTTGGGGGGCGCAAACAAACTAAAAAATACTGAAAGAAAAATCATCAAATGCAGCCACTGTGCCCATCAAATGCAACCACTGTGCCCGTCAAATGCACCCACTGTGCCATCAAATGCACCCACTGTGCCCATCAAATGCAGCCACTGTGCAATCAATTGCGGCAGCTGTGCCATAAAATGCAACCACTGTGCCCATCAAAAGCAGCCACTGTGCCCATCAAATGCAGCCACTGTGACCCCTGCCCCCCCTGCCCACTTGCTGTTTGACGGCACTTACCCCATCTTGGTGGCGGGTCAGGCAGCGGGTGACAGGTGACGAGCTGTGGGATGGGCAGTGGGTCAGGCGGCAGCTTCTGTGTCCTCCATGCTTCCTTCATGCTTTTCCTCCTGCTAGGTGTCCAATAGGAGCGCCTGTCCTTTCAGCCAATCGGGTGACGGGTATCAGACCCGCGTTTCCTGATTGGTGGAGAGGCGGTTAAGTGTTAGAAAAAAAAAAGTGTAATAATCACAATAACGTGAATTATAAACCCTTAAACAAACAATGATGGACAAAAGTATAATAATAACAATGTGCAAACGATACAAAAATATAAGTGTCCAAAAATAATGTCCAAAAAGCAAATCACTGATACAAGAGGCAGACAGTGAAGGTGATCCAAACAATATAGTGATAAGAGTATCCAAATGTGATGCAAAACAACCAAAAGGTAGACTGAGCGTCAGTGGGAATTTAAAGGCAGCAGAACGTGCTTAAACTTGCTGATATGTGGTCCATCACCAGAGAATCAAAAGACTTACCAGAGAGATTGACCTCAAACAGGTCTATGTTCAGTCCAACATAGAGAGATCAAGGCCACCGATATTGGAACATCCTTAGGAATGATCGCGTCTTGGGCTCTATATTGCTAGAACAGGCCAGGGTTACTTTTAGGGGAGCTCCTTCCTTACAAAGTAAAACTGCCCCCAACCCCCCTGTGCGTCCCTCTTTTTTTCACAATCTAGTGGGCTATGATCCCTGCAAGAAGTGTACAGTTTGTCAACATAACACATGCGGGAGATGCAAAACTATGGAGTTCAAATCGAATGTTACTAATCGGGTGTATCCAATCAATCCATTCTGCACTTGTGCCACTAAATATGTCGTGTATATGATTACATGCCCTTGTGGAAAACAATACGTGGGCAGAATGATACGTTCATTTGCCACCAGGGTTGGAGAACATATCGCCAAGATAATAAGCGGCGATATTAAGCATAATGTACCCAGGCACTATAGAGAATATCATAACCGTGACCGTGATCCACAAGGTTCTGATTTTCTTATCAATCGACAAATACATTCCTCCGTGGAGAGGAGGGGCCTTAACTAGGGGCTTTTCACGCTTAGAAACGTATTGGATATACGAATTACAGTCCCACTCTCCGTTTGGGTTAAACATAGAGTGGGACATTAACGCCTTTATAAATAAGGGCTAATGTCAATTCTGGATGCCTTTTTTTATAATCTGAATTCTGGGTGCAATTATTGTATGGTTTATATAAATATTTTTTCTAAAATGTTTTTTTATTATTTATGTATATTTGTATGTTATATACATTTAATTTATGTTTTTGTATTGTATGGGGACCCCGCACTGAGGGTTTGCTCCGTGGTGTTGTCCATTATTGAGAATGTTTTTGTTTAATCTGTATTTTTATAATGAGGCCCAATCTTTTGCAAAACATTCGATGGTGAGGCTTGGTTTTTCTTGACCTCGATCCTGGTCAGAGGACCTCCCTATACACGAGGTTACGTCATTTCCTGTTAGTTTACCACCTTGTAATAGCGAGATTAGAACTATACGCGGCCTCATTATATGTAATCACATCACTTCCGTTTTTCTTGAACGAGGCCTTTCCCCGCATACGGCCGCACTACACGTGGTGACGTCACTTCCCGTATTAGCCTTTCCTGGATCGAGGCCGTGCCATTTTGTGGTTTCCCGGAAGTAGACACTAATCCACACAATCATCACCATGGAGCTGCAGCTCATTACGGGGGTACCATTTTATTAGCTAAGCGCAGTGGCCACAGCAGATGAGCACCCCAGATGATGTCTCATGAGACGAAACGCGTCAAAACGCTCTGCTGAAGCCACTGCTTTTTATCACAAGCGCTTTTTATCTACTAAAATGTGAGTGTATTTCCTTTTATAATAAATATTTTCCAGTTTCAAAACGGAATTAGACTGTGCCTACCTTATTCTTTTTTTTTGTAAATATACCATACTGGAGAAACCATCGGTCCGGTCTCCTGTATAAAACCTATCCCATTGAGGTCCACTGTTGGAGTTTATCTTCTAACCGGAGGTCGTGTCTGTCGTGGCATTTTCCCCTGGGTGTGTTACACCACAAACCTGATTGACTCATTAGGTGTATACCTGTTTGAGTTCAATCTCTCTGGTAAGTCTTTTGATTGTGGTGGACCACATATCAGCAAGTTTAAGCACGTTCTGCTGCCTTTAAATTCACACTGACGCTCAGTCTACCTCTTGGTTGTTTTGCATCATGTTTTGGATACTCTTATCACTATATTGTTTAGATCACCTTCACGGTCTGCCTCTCGTATCAGTGATTTACTTTTCGGACATTATTTTTGGACACTACTTATATTTATGTATCATTTGCACATTGTTATTATCATACTTTGTACATCATTGTTTGTTTAAGGGTTTATAATTCATGTTATTGTGATTATTACACTTTTTTTTTATATACACTTCTTAATCTCTGTTTATTCGGAGATTACTTATTAGCGCTGCACTTACTTTCCACATGTTATATATTTTGCAATTGATCTCTTGCTATGCTGGCTGCTAACTGACCATCTCTAATAGACAGCGCGGTATATTCGCTTTACTTACATATTTTAAGTGTTAGAAAAGCGAATATTCATTTGCTTTTCTAACACACCTGGGTGGGCTCCGAGCGCAATGCTTTGCGCCACGAGTCCACTCTATTTTGAAGCCTATTAGTGCCTATTGCTTTAATCAAGTGCTTAAAAAAAAACACCCCCGCCACTGTAATTCAGGCGCCCCTCGTCCTAAAAGAGGCTGGATGCCTGAATAGGGGGTGGCTGTGGCGGCCATATCCATTAAGCATATAGGGGGTGGCGCCCCTAATGGATGGGCTGCCACTGTTCCTTTTTCTCCTTTATTTCAACTCTTTTTTTTTTTTCTCTGCTCATATCTTCATATCTCTTTCCTCTCCATTCCTCTCCCCTCCTCTTTCTTCTTATTCTCTCCTTTCCTTTCTTTACATCTTCTCTTCTGTTTTATCTCTTTCCTTTTCTTTCCACTCCCCTATACCCCCCCCCCCCCCCCCGTCTCTCCATTGCTCCTATCTCCCCTATCCTCTCCTCTCCACTTTTTTCTCTCCTATATTTTCTCCTATGTTTTATTTTCTCTTCTCCCTGCAGTACTCTCCCTTTTTCCTTCTCATTGTCTCTTTTTTGCTCCTTTCTCTCCTCTCCTCATTTTGCCATTTCATTTCTACTCTTCTCTTTTCTCTCCATTCCTCTCTGCTACTTCTTATTCTTGTCTCCTTGCTCATTTCTCTCCACTCCTCTTCTTTTTTCAACTCCTTTTCACTCCTCTCTTTTCCCTCTTCTTATTGTCTCTTCTGTTTTCCTTCTTCACTTCACTCTGTCCATCATTTTCCCCCTCATCCATCTCTCCTCTTTCTTCCTTTTCCCTTCCCCTCCCTTTGCTTTTGCTTTCCCTTTCTTTTTCTTTCCCTTTCCTCTTCCTCTCCCTGTCCCTTTTCCTCTCCCTTTCCTTTTCTTTTCTTCTCCCTCTCCTTTCGTCTCCCTCTCCCTCTTCTTTCCCTCTCCCTTTGCCTTTCCTCTTTCTCCCCCTCTCTCCTCCTCTTCCTCTCCTCCTTTCCTCTCCTTCTCCCTCTCCTTTCTATCTCCCTCTCACTTTACTTTAGTCTTCCTCTCTCCCTCTCCTTTCCTCTTTCTCTCCCTCTCCCTCCTTCTCTCCTTCTCCCTCTACTATCCTTTTCCCTCTCCCTCTCCTGTTTTTTCCCTCTCCTTTCCTCTTCTTCTCCCTCTCCTTTTCCCTCTCCTATCCTTTGCCTCTCCTTTCCTATACCTCTCCTTCTCCCTCTCCTTTCCTCTTCCTCTCCTTCTCCCTCTCCTCTTCCTCTTCCTCTCCTTGTTCCTCTCCTTTACTCTTCCTCTCCTTCTCCCTCTCCTCTTCCTCTCCTTCTTCCTCTCCTTTACTCTTCCTCTCCTTCTTCCTCTCCTCTTCCTCTCCTTCTTCCTCTCCTTTACTCTTCCTCTCCTTCTACCTCTCCTATCCCTTTCCCTCTGCCTCTCCTTTCTTCTCCCTCTCCTTTCCTCCTCCTCTCCCTCTCCTATCCTTTGCCTCTCCCTCTCCTTTCCTATTCCTCACCTTCTCCCTCTCCTTTCCTCTTCCTCTCCCTCTCCTTCCCCCTCTTCTATCCTTTGCCTCTCCCTCTCCTTTCCTATTCCTCACCTTCTCCCTCTCCTTTCCTCTTCCTCTCCTTCCCCCTCTTCTATCCTTTGCCTCTCCCTCTCCTTTCCTCTTCCTCTCCTTCTCCCTCTCCTTTCCTCTTCCTCTCCTTCAACCTCTACTTTCCTCTTCCTCTCCTTCTCCCTCTCCTCTTCCTCTCCTTCTCCCTCACCTTTCCTCTTCCTCTCCTTCTCCCTCTCCTCTTCCTCTCCTTCTCCCTCTCCTTTCCTCTTCCTCTCCTTCTCCTTTCCTCTTCCTCTCCTCCTTCTCCCTCTACTCTTCTCTTCCTCTCCCTCTCCCTCCCTCTCCTATCCTTTTCCCTCTCTATTCCTCTTCCTCCACTTCACCCTCTCCTTTCCTCTATTTTCTCTTCTTTTCTAGTACAGTATTCTTTCTTTCTCTCCACTCCCCACTAATCCTCTTCCCTCCTTCCTCCTCTTTGCTATTTTTCTCTCCTCTGCCCTTTCATTTTTATTTCCCCCACCATTATAGCCCAGAAGAGATGCCTGAAAGAGAAGGGTATGTTTCAGCAGGTAAACCTATTCCCATATATTTGCTTCCGCTGTGTAAGTATTAGTTTGGCTGGAATTAACCTTTATTAAAGAGGGAAAAAAAAAAAACGGAGCCCACGGCAATCCCAACTCAGACCAAGCCCGCCTGATCACGAATCTCAGAGTCCCAAGCAAACGGAACCCTGCAGGCTATCAGCATTCCTGAGCCATTATTATACAGACCAAGATCTTCTATACAACCTCCAGAGAAGATACTTTTTTATCATTCCCTCCTTCTTGGGAATGAAAGTTCTCTACTCTATCATTACTCCAGGTCTGGACAGACACGCTTCCCCCCCACCGCACATAATATGCTGTTTAGCATAAGAACGTTGCAGACAGTCACCTGGGGCCCTAAATTGTTAGGCTTTATGTTCTCAGTTATTACTCTTTAAACCCTTGTAAAAGCCATCAACCGCAAATTGCTCACCCTGCCTTCGGATTGTCTCAGGACAAAGATCTGTGCATGTCGTGCCTAAAGCTGAAGTTTAATTAATTCTTTTTTGCCTTCTCGTGTCCCCCCCCCCCCCCCCATCCCCTATATACATGCTACTAACATTTTTAAATAGAAACCTCTCCTTTTTAATGACATACCTTATTTTAGTACCTGTGATGTCATCTAGGGGTGCCACCTTTTCTTCAAATCAAACCCGAACACTTTAGCAGCGCACAGCAATTCTTTTTTTAATAATATAAACTATACATATATTTTGCTATTAAATTACGTTTCTAACCACATGACGTTAATAACAAGCGTTCCCCCTTTACATCAGAGTCCACAGAGTTCCCCCTTTACATCAGAGTCCACAGAGTCCCCCTTTACATCAGAGTCCACAGAGTCCCCCTTTACATCAGAGTCCACAGAGTCCCCCTTTACATCAGAGTCCACAGAGTTCCCCCTTTACATCAGAGTCCACAGAGTTCCCCCTTTACATCAGAGTCCACAGAGTTCCCCTTTACATCAGAGTCCACAGAGTTCCCCGTTTACATCAGAGTCCGCAGAGTTCCCCTTTACATCTGAACTCGCAGAGTTCTCTTTCACTGTAAGGGAGGACTCTGCAGACTCTGATGTAAGGGAGAACTCTGGGGACTCTAACATAAGGGATGCTCTGAGAACCCTGATTTAAGGGGGAACACTGAGAACTCTGATGTACGGAGAGGACTCTGATGTAAGGGGGAACACTGTGGCCTCTGGGGTAAAGGGGAACTCTGATGTAAGGGATGCTCTGAGAACCCTGATTTACCTTAGTGCACTCACTCAGAGGCAGGAGAGAGAAGGGGGAGACTTCAGTCACAGACAGGGATGGATGGTGAGCTCACTCACCCCTTGGCAGTCAGCACCTCTCATTCAGATGTATCTGAGGCTGCTAGACTTCAATTTCTGGCCCCCATTATCCTTTACTGAGGTACAGCGCCGGGGATTAGAGTGTGTACAGACACAGAGAGGTAGGGGCGGGAGGAAGAGGTGCAGATCGAGCCCTCTCTCCTCTCCCATCAGGATGGGGGAATTGTTAGTATTGTTAGTCCTGGCTTTGGGCAGTGTGAAAAAGAGTGTAACAGACACTCTCAGCTTAGCCAAATGCAGCCAGCAAACCTGCTGGGAAGCCATAGTCCAGTCTGAATAATGTGTCCGGGTTTCAGGCAGTCTGAAACCCAGACACATGATTCCAAACCTGAACTGTCCGGGTGAATCCCGGACAGGTGGTAACCCTAATGTCATCACTGGAAATGCACCCGGCCTCCATACTCCTCCCAGGAGTCCTCAGTCCTGATGGAAGCAGAGGACTGGCTCTTTGGAGGAATGATGCAAATATCTACATGCCTTGATGGGTGAATGTTAGTCTAGAGCAGCCTTTTTTATACAGGGAGCCTTCAGGTTTCTTTAGGGGTGACTTGGCAAAATGTCTAAAAATTGTATACAAGCCAACTTTTTAGGGCACCCTCCAGCCTCATAAAGGGGCAGGACTTCTTAACCAGTCAATTTCAGGTGTGACCATTTTAGACTTCAGTGTTCATCCCGTTTAACACTATTGTCTTTCTTTGCATATAAAAGCAATAATAGCAAGAAAGTTTTCTTTTGTAATACTAAGAGGTGAACTTATAAAACATTCATTAAAGGAATGTCACACAAATTTGAGCAGGCTGGACAAATGTTCCTCTAATTTTCTGTAATAGATTAATTCCTATGATCGTCAGCTCCATCTAGTGGCCAAAATGCAGTATCGTTTTTTTGGGGTTTTTTTTAATACCTCAATGAGAAAACGTACCGCATTTTGGCCATTAGATGGAGCTGACGATCGTAAGAATTCATCTGTTAGAGCCCTTTCACACTGGGGCGGTTTGCAGGCGCTATTGCGCTAATAATAGCGCCTGCAAACCGACCCTAAAGTGCAGCTGCTTTCATTCCAGTGTGAAAGCCCCGAGGGCTTCAGCCCCGGAAGATTTTACCCCCTTCCTGGCCAGAGCACTTTTTGCGATTCGGAACCGCGTCGACAATTGCGTGGTCGTGCGGCGTTGTACCCAAGCAAAATTTACGACCTTTTTTTTCCCACAAACAGAGGTTTCTATTGGTGGTATTTGATCACCTCTGCGGTTTTTATTTGTTGCGCTATAAACAAAAAAAGAACGACAATTTTGAAAAAAATGCAATATTTTTTTACTTTTTGCTATAATAAATATCCCCCAAAAATAAATAAAAAAACAATTTTTTTCCTCAGTTTTGGCCGATACGTATTCTTCTACATATTTTTGGTAAACAAAATCGCAATAAGCGTATATTGATTGGTTTGCGCAAAAGTTATAGGGTCTACAAATCAGGGGATAGTTTTATAGCATTTTTATTAATAATTTTTTTTTTTTACTAGTAATGGCGGCGATCTGAGATTTTTATCGGGACTGCGACATTATGGCGGACACATCGGACACTTTTGACACATTTTTGGGACCACTGACAATTATACAACGATCAGTAAATCTGTAAAAATGCACTGATTAATGTAAAAATGTCACTGGCAGGGAAGGGGTTAACACTAGGGGGCGATCAAGGGGTTAACTGTGTTCCCTCGTGTGTGTTCTAACTGAAGGGGGGAGGGGACTGTCTAGGAGAGATGACAGATCGCTGTTCATACTTTGTATGAACACACGATCTGTCTCTTCTCCCCTCAGAGAACCGTAAACTGTGTGTTTACACACACAGATCCTGGTTCTCGGTGCGTCACCAGCCATTGCGGTAGCCCAGCGGTGATCACGACTGCCGGGCACTCGCATCAGCGCAGGGGGCGAGCAGCGGGGGTGAGCGCTCCCCTAGTGGCCACAGGGCGTAGCAACGTTACATAACGTAGTTTTGCCCAGCCATTCTGCTGCAGTAAAACTGCGGCGGCTGGTCGGTAAGTGGTGCTTGCAGGACTTTTTTCACCGCCCCGCCAGCGCACCGCCCCAGTGTGAAAGCATCCATTGAAATGAATGGGGAGCAGTTTTCAGGCGCTATTTTTAGCGCAAAAGGGCCTGAAAAGCGCAGTGAATGTTTTAAAAATAGACCCCCTATGGCAGGGGTAGGCAACCTCGGCCCTCCAGCTGTGGTGAAACTACAAGTCCCATGAGACATTGCAAGACCCCGACAATCACAGGCATGACTCCTAGAGGCAGAGGCATGATGGGATTTGTAGTTTCACCACAGCTGGAGTGCCGAGGTTGCCTAACCCTGCCCTATGGCATGTATTTATAAAGAGTTTTGCCCAGTGAAAGTAAACGCACCTTTAATCTAAGAGAATAAGGCAAAAAAAAAAAAAAGAAATGTAAATAGTCTAAATTCTGTGCCAATGAATGTAAGATTAAGTTCACACTGCAGACGGGTGCGCCTGACAGCAGGGGGTCCGGTGCGTCCCCGTTCTCTGTTTCGGGGACGAATCAGGCCCGACTTTTTGCCTGAATTCGGACCTGAAACTGAGCCAAATATGCAATTCCTGTGAATTTCGCTCCGCAGCCCCTCTGGAGATGTGTGAACCGGCTCCATAGAGAGTCAGCCACAATCTCCTGTCATGGGAATTGGATGCCTTGGAAGCTGCATCCGATTCGCACTAGTGTGAACCCAGCCTTAATCATTGGTTTTAAACTAAAAAATATCACATTTGGCCACTAGGTAGAGCTAAGTGTTATAGGAATTTCCCATGATAACGCCATCTAGTGGCCAAATGCTGTATTTTCAATTTTTTTAAATTATTGAACAACTTTTGTCTAACACAGGAAATAAATAACAACAAAAACCTGGGGGATGCCCAGGAAAAAACTCCAAGCCTACTTACCACCAGCTCGCAGACAACCAATTAACCTGTCTAACAGTATGCGTTAAAAACAGGTGGTTCAGTCCGCACGCATTTGCAAACACATGCGTAAGCCACAGAGCCTCGTCACGGCACCCTGATATCTGTGGTCCTAACACTAAAAATTTGGGTGTCCCCACAGTGGAGGCACATGCATTCTGATGGTTAAGTAACACAGGAAATAGCCCAATATTATTTTGTGCTCCATTCACATAGAAAGAATGAACATGCTGAATGAGAACATTTACCCACGCTACGGTATGCAATACAAACAGTGCAAATAAAAACAAAACAAAATAGACGGTAGCTGCTGTCTAAAAGTGATAAATCACCTTAAGGGCTAATTTGCATATATACCTAGTGATCTTAAGGGAGACAGCGCTGCCTATATACCAGCGCTAATAAATACAGCAAGCCTAAACATTAACATTAATCAACAAGTAATAGTAAATAGTTCTTTAGCATTGCACACTTGTGTCGGTGCTCATAGTTCACTGCAATCCACATTCACTACTGTTGTGTGCAATGAAAAGGAAGTGCTGACAGAGGCGGCTCTAGGCTTTGTGAGGCCTTAGGCAAAACTTACACATGAGGCCCCACGGACTGGGACGCTCCGTGATGAAGCCGCTATTCCTCAGGCTGCGGGCAGTATCTGATTTTTCCGTTAGCTCCTAAGCCACATGGTCCCAGTGGGGGTAGGCGTCAACTTCAGTGATTGAGAACAGGCAAATTAGGCGGCCGCGAGGCCCCTGTGAGTGCGAGGCCTTGGGCGACCGCCTAATTTGCCTAATTAGAGAGCCGCCTCTGAGTGCTGATAATGTGATACTCCAAGATGGGACCGTTCCAGATAGAGAAAGACCAAGCGAATAACACGACACACTCACAGGATCATTTTGACCTCTTGTTTTACCAAGTGAGTCAATACCGCATTTCCAACATCAAATCCTGGGTGCATGCAGCTTCTTTAACCACTTCAGTCCCCGAAAAGATTTGCCCCCTTAATGACCAGGCCATTTTTTGCGATATGGCACTGCGTCGCTTTAACTAGAAATTGCGCGGTCGTGCGACATTGTACCCCAAAAAAATTGACGTCCTTTTTTTCCCACAAATAGAGCTTTTTTTTGGTGCTATTTGATCACCTCTGCGGTTTTTATTTCTTTGCGCTATAAACAAAGAGCGTAATTTTTTTTTTTTTTTGCTATAATACATATCCAATAAAAATATATAAAAAAACAAATGTATTCATCAGTTTAGGCCGATATATATTCTTCCAAGAAACAGGAATCCCCCTTCATTGGGACTTTGTAGGCAACAAACACACATCTATTTTCAACAAGTATATTTTATTAAAGCTACATAAAAACATTCGATCAAGTGGTGACTGATATTAAAAGGACATGAAGAAATACTACATAAGTATACAAAACGTCATAGACAAAACAAAACAAAAAAAAAGAGTTATATGGTATGTATGACAAAAAAGAACGTTACTCTCTGGTATATAGTGATCCCCGGTACACGACGCGTTTCTGTTTCAAGCACCTTTAGACCTCCGTGTGGATACAGGAATTGATTGGTATTTGATCACTTCTGTGGTTTTTATTTTTTGCGCTATAAACAAAAAGAGAGCGACAATTCTGAAAAAAACGCAATATTTTTTACTTTTTGCTATAATAAATATCCCCCAAAAATATATAAAAAAAACAAATTTTTTCCTCAGTTTAGGCCGATACGTATTCTTCTACATATTTTTGGTAAAAAAAAAATCGCAATAAGCGTATATTGATTGTTTTGTGCAAAAGTTATAGCGTCTACAAAATAGGGAATAGTTTTATGGCAATCTTTATTATAATTTTTTTTTTATTAGTAATGGCGGCGATCCGCGATTTTTATCGTGACTGTGACATTGCGGCAGACACATCGGACACTTTTGACACTTTTTTGGGACCATTGTCATTTATACAGCGATCAGTGCTATCAAAATGCACTGATTACTGTGTAAATGACACTGGCAGGGAAGGGGTTAACCACTAGGGGGCAGTGAAGGGGTTAAGTGTGTCCTAGTGTGTGTTCTAACTGAAGGGGGGAGGGGACTGTGCAGGGGAGATGACAGATCGCTGTTCATACTCTGTAGGAACAGATGATCTGTCTGTTCTCCCCTCAGAGAACCGGAAACTATGTGTTTACACACACAGATCCCGGTTCTCCGTGTGCCCCGAGCGATTGCGGGAGCCCGGCGGTGATTCTAACTGTGGGGTGAGAGTGATTCTAACTGTGGGGGGGGGGTGTATTACCTAGGACATGACAGCGATCCCTGCTCCCGATCACAGGGAGCAATAGATCTCTGTCATGACACAAGGCGGAACGGGGAAATGCCTTGTTTACATAGGCATCTCCCCGTTCTACCTCTCCACACCGCAATCGCGGGCCGTCGGAGAACATCGAGTTCCCGGGACCCGCGGGCGCGCTCCCGCGGAGTGCGGGGGGCGCGCCCGAAAGGCGGCAAATTTAAAGGGACGTACCCGTACGCCCATTTGCCTGCCTGTGCCATTCTGCCGACGTACATCTGTGTGCGGCGGTCAATATTGCACTTACAATCTTAAAAAACATCAATAGCCTTGTGTAAATGAAATCGGCTTATCCAAGATGGCCTCCGTGAGCCTCATAGGAAACCATATGTGTAGTCACAGGAAGTTTCTACCTACGCGTTTCGTCATAATAATGCAACATATTCAGGAGCTGAACGTGCACTTTCACTGGGTGAATAGCAGCGTTGCATACATTGGGGGTTGTAAAGTTGTGAGAGATAAATTCAGTAACTTGACCAAAAGGGTCTTATTATTATACAAATGATATCCCCTATGACATTTGTAACAGACAGAAGCCTCTTGTTTATCCGTTTTAAATAACTGAGCAGGACTGAAGTAAGTTCCATGGAGGTATCACAATTGGATACGTTTATCCCTCTGTAGGGCCAAAATAGGAATTAGGAAATAAACAATATTTGATGGATTTTTGCGGTTTACCCTCATCTGCCTGGTGTCATGTAATTTATATGTTGACAACCTCTACATTGTTCTGTAATAAAAGCTATAATTATGTTAGATTATAAAAAACTACAGCACACAAAAGGAACTCATAGCCCTGCAATTACATAGGAACCACAGGTACCAGCATGACTGCGAACTTCCCAAGGCTGGGCTGGTATAAATCATATATCGGCAAAACCGAAAACAAAACCTTGAGATTCCTATCAGCAGCACAGTCTACCAGTTGTTTAGTTTTTCTTCCACAGTTTGTATCCTTTTATTTATATTTTTTTTCTAACACCCTAGAGAATAAAATGGCGGTTCGTTGCAATACTTTTTGTCACTCCGTATTTGCGCAGCGGTCTTACAAGTGCACTTTTTTTGGAAAAAAATTACACTTTTTTGAATTAAAAAATAAGTAAAATTAGCCCAAATTCCTTTTATATTGTAAGATTATGTTACGCCGAGTAAACTGATACCCAACGTGTCACGCTTCAAAATTGCGCCCGCTCGTGGAATGGCGACAAACTTTTACCCTTAAAAATCTCCATAGGCGACGTTTAAAAGTTTCTACAGGTTACCAGTTTTGAGTTACAGAGGAGGTCTAGGGCTAGAATTATTGCTCTCGCTCTAACGAGCGCGGCGATACCTCACATGTGTGGTTTGAACATATGCGGGCGCTACTCACATATGCGTTCGCTTCTGCGCTCGAGCTCGTCGGGACGGGGCGCATTTGAAAAAAAAATAAAAAATTTTTCTTATTTATGTTACTTTTAATTTTTTATTTTTACACTGTCTTTTAAAAAAGAATGTTGGGTCACTTTTATTCCTATTACAAGGAATGAAAACATCCCTTCTAATAGAAAAAAAAAGCATGACAGGTCCTCTTAAATATGAGATCTGGGGGGTCAAAAAGACATCAGATCTCATATTTACACTAAAATGCAATAATAAATAAATAAATAAATAAATGTCACTTGAAAAAAAAAAACCTTTTTTTTCTCCTTTAAGAGCTGTGGGCGGAAGTGACGTTTGATGTCGCTTCCGCCCTTCCATGCTTTGGAGCCGAGCGGGGGCCATCTTCCCCTCAGTCGGCAGCCAGGCATCCACGGGAAAGGACGCAATCGTCTCCGTCGCTACCGGCGGGTCCAGGAAGCGACGAAGCGAACCGGAGCGCGATGAGAGGGGGGTGGGCACCTTTCCCGCCGCCGATAAAAGTGATCTTGCGGCGAATCCGCTACGGAGACCACTTTTATCTTAAAGAGAAACGCACGGCTAGCTGTTACCATAACCCCCCCCGGTATTTAGCGTCAAAGTACCGACGTACGGGTACGTCGTTTAGTCTCAAGTGGTTAATGTGTCTGGCATTTTTGCATTGAAGTCAATGGGACATGAATTTGTATTGCAGTCAATTGGGGGCGTTTTTGCTTTGAAGTCTATGGTACGAGATTTTGCATTGTAAACAATAAAGGGGGGGGGGTTTGCATTAAAGTCAATATGACGCGATTTTGCATTAAAGTCAATAGGGGACTTTTTGCACGGAAGTCAATGGGACGCGACTTTGCATTGAAGTCAGAGGGACACGATTTTACATTAAAGTCAAAGGGGCGCGATTTTGTATTGCAGTCAATAGGGGACGTTTTTGCTTTGAAGTCAATGGGACGCGATTTTGCATTGCAGTCCATACGGGGGTTTTTTGCATTAAAGTCAATGGGATTCGATTTTGCATTAAAAGTGAATAGGTGAGGTTTTTGCATGGAAGTCAGTGGGACGCGACTTTGCATTGAAGTCAATGGAACACGATTTTGCATTGAGGTCAATGGAGCGCGATTTTGTATTGCAGTCAATAGGGGACGTTTTTGCTTTGAAGTCAATGGGTTGCGATTTTGCCTTGCAGTCAAAAAAGGGGGGGGGGGGGTTACATTAAAGTCAATGGGACGTGATTTTTGCACTAAAGTCAATAGGGGACGTTTTTGCACGGAAGTCAATGGGACGCGACTTTGCATTGAAGTCAATGGGACGTGATTTTTGCATTAAAGTCAATAGGGGGCGTTTTTGCACGGAAGTCAATGGGACGCAACTTTGCAGTGAAGTCAATGGGGTGTGATTTTGTATTGCAGTCAATAGGGGATGTTTTTGCTTTGAAGTCAATGGGATGCAATTTTGCATTGCAGTCAATAAGGGGGGGGGGGTTACATTAAAGTCAATGGGACGCGATTTTGCATTAAAGTCAATAGGGGAGGTTTTTGCACGGAAATCAATGGAACAGGACTTTGCATTGAAGTCAAGGGGACGCAGTTTTGCATTGCAGTCAATAGGGGGCGATTTTGCATTGAAGTCAATAGGACGCAGCATGCCATTATCAGCGCCTTTTTTTTTCTATCAGCAAAACGCAAATAACCCTATTTTCCGCTGATAATTTTTAGTAACCGATATATCAGTGCATGCCTAACACACACACCAAAAAAATTCCTAGGAATAAAGGGAAAAAGTTTTTTTTAAAAAGACACATCTAAAATGTATTGTGCCAAAAGGGCTTCATGCCCTAGCAGATATTTTTTTGTTTTTTTTAGGGGTTGGTTACGCTTTAAGATAAATTAATCTAACATTTTGAATGAGGGCAGTTGCTAGCTAATGTTGGGCAAAACTCCAGCCATAAATAAAACGATAAAAATAAAAATAAAGATTAAAATATCAAAGCCAGCTTATGCTGCAATGTTCACCTCCAAACCAGAGACTTACCCCGCATTCATTTTTTTTTCTGCCACTAGATGTCCTCAGTCTAATGGACAGCATCATTCAACCCACTTCCCCTGAGCCCAGGCCATCCTTGACCCACCCCCAGCCTGCGACTGGAGAATGAAAGGAGAAGCAGCACAGTAAAAAGCTCATAGCTCTGCCACTTTCTGCTCCTATCAGCATTCTGATTGGTTCCTTCGCTCGGCTTCTTCCTGTCACATTCCTGCCCTGCTGTACAAGGATTGCAGGGTGATACCCGGTCATAGTCAGGTGATTACACTGCTTGTATTTTAAAAATACATCTAATGTGATAATAAATACAGAGCGGCGTTCATTTGTGTCTTTTATATCTGCCTGAAGTTCAGCTTTAAATTGTATTTAACAAACAATAACCAAAAAAAGATAAGAAAAAAATCGAAAATCGAAACCCCAATGGCCCGGGTCCATCCTAGCAGTGCTTGTCCCAACCCCTGTCACTGTCATTTTTGCTGGACTGCTTATTATGGACATCAGTGTGGAGAAATAATAAATAACGGCCTATTGTTCTGTCCCACTTGTATTTTTCTGTGTTGTATTGTTGTATAGAACTACAAAGGTTTCCTTTGCTGACATCTAGTGGCAGTTTATAGCCACTACAACTCGTCTACTTATGTGATTTGGTCTCTCTCTTTGTTCCCCCCTCCCCGCCTTCCTTTAGTGCTAGTTAGTTTATTCCTAGCTAGACCTTCCCTGTTTCTTCCTTAACCTCTTACCAACAGCCGCACGCCGATATACGTTGGCACAATGGCAGCGGTGGGCAAATGGGCGTACTTGTACGTCCCCTTTAATTGGCGGGGATAGCAGGCGTGTGCGCGCCACCGGAGGCGCGCGCACGCCGTGTACAGCGTGACCGTGCCCATGGGAGCTCGATGTCTGCCGGTCTCCCGGCGATCGTGTCATGGAGCCGCAAAACAGGGAAGTGCCTATGTAAACAACGCATTTCCCCATTTTGGCTTGTGACATGACAGAGATCTACTGCTCCCTATCATCGGGAGCGGTGATCGCTATCATGTCCTAGGTAGCCCCTCCCCCTTCACAGTTAGAATCACTCCCTAGGACACACTTAACCCCTTGATCGGCCCCAGTGTTTAACCACTTGCCTACCAGGCACGGACACCCCCTTCCTGCCCAGGCCATTTTTCAGCTTTTAGCGCTGTCGCACTTTGAATGACAATTACGCGGTCATACTACACTGTACTCAAACAAATTTTTTATCATTTTCTTCACACAAATAGAGCTTTCTTTTGCTGGTATGTAATCACTGCTGGGTTTTTTATTTTTTACAAAAAAAAAAAAAAAAGACCACAAATTTTGAAAAAAAAATATATTTTTTTACTTTTTTTCTGTCAGTAAATTTTGTAATTAAGTAATTTTTCGCCTTCACTGATGGGCACTGATAGGCTGAACTGGTGGGCATTGATGAGGTGGCACTTATGGGCACTGATGAGGCGGCACTTATGGGCACTGATGAGGTTGCACTTATGGGCACTGATGAGGTGGCACTGATGAGGAGGCACTAATATGCCACACTTATGGGCACTGATAAGGTGGCACTGATGAGGAGGCACTAATATGCCACACTTATGGGCACTGATAGGTGGCACTGATATGTGGCATTGATGAGCACTGATAGGCGGCTCTGATGGGCACTAATAGGCAGCACTGGTGGGCACTGATAGGCGGAAGTGGCTGGCACTAAGAGGCGGCAATGGTGAGCACGGATAGGCGGTACAGATGGGCACTGATGGGCATTGGTGGGTGGCATTGATGGACTGCAGTGATGGGCAATGATGGGCAGCACTGATAAGCGGCACTAATTGCCAGCACTGACTGGCATGGCTAATGGGCACTGATTTGTGGCACTTGTGGGCACTGATTGCTGCCACTGGTGGGCTCTGATCACTGGCATTGGCGGGCACTGTATGCTGGCATTGGTGGGCATGGGATTTTATTTATTTATGGCACTTTATTTATATATTGTAATCAGGGCACTGATGATCAGTGCCCTGATTACTTCCCTAGCTGTCCCCCTGTGAGGAGATGCCGCTGATCGGCTCTCCTCTCCTCGCACTCTGTCAGTGTGAGGCGAGGAGAGCTGATTACCGGCATCTCTGTGTTTAGGTATGACCGGCTGTGATTGGACACAGCCGATCACATGGTTAAAGAGCCGCGGACGCGGCCCTTCACAGATCGGTGTCGCACCGTGTCCTAGCAACACGGTGCGGCCACGATCGCCGTGCCCCCCCGGGCGCGCGAGTCTGGCCCTCGTGTGCCGCTGTCATATGACGGCGGCCCAGAACAAGTGCTGCACCGCCCCGCCGTCAGATGACGGTGGGCGGGCGCTAACTGGTTAAACCCTTCCCTGCCAGTGTCATTTACACAGTAATCAGTGCATTTTTATAGCACTGATCGCTGTATAAATGACAATGGTCCCAAAATATAGTGTCAAAAGTGTCCGATGTGTCCGCCATAATGTCGCAGTCACGATAAAAAACGCAGATCGCCATCATTACTAATAAAAAACAATTAATAATATAAATGCTATAAATCTATCCCCTATTTTGTAGACGCTATACATTTTGCGCAAACCACTCAATATACGCTTATTGTGATTTTTTTTTTTACCAAAAATATGTAGAAGAATACATATCGGCCTAAACTGAGGAAAAAAATAGGTTTTCTATATATTTTTGGGGGATATTTATTATAGCAAAAAGTAAAAAATATTGCGTTTTTTTCAAAATTGTCGCTCTTTTTTTGTTTATCGCGCAAAAAATAAAAACCGCAGAAGCGATCAAATACCACCAAAAGAAATCTCTATTTGTGGAAAATGTAATAATGAATACAGAGCGGCATTTACTTGGATAGTAAAACATTTTTTTTCTGCCAGTAAATCCCTTATACAGCCCACTTCCTGTTTCCTGTCTGGTCATTAGGCTAGGCTTATGACATCATGTACAGCTCTCTCTCTCACTCTCGTGGGAGTTTGCCAGGAAGGGGGGGGGGGGGAGTCAAAAGAGAGTCAATGAGAGCTGCAGAGCTGGAGGTGTGCCTCTGTGTAAATCCATGAAGTGAACAGGCGGCAGCTTCAGCTGCCCACAGTTAAAATGGCTGCAGCCAGACTCAGTGGAGGGAGATTTCTGCAGCATATTTGGCAAGTACAGAATCGCAGTATATATAAAATAATATGCAAAGTGGTTGGAGGGAAGCTTCAGAATGGCAAAGATGTTTTTATTACAATATATGTCAGCAGACTGCAGTTCCTCTTTAAAGTGTCACTAAACCCAGGTCCCTCCATTCACTATATCTGTTCTCCCACAGTACACAGAACATGGAAATGCAATTATTTTAGTAAATATAAACAAATAAATACCTTTTCTCATCAGCAGTATATAGCTGTCTTGTGACTTCTATCAGTGTCTGGTTAAAGCTTGTGGGAGGAGTTTTCATTCTCCTCTGACTGTCCTATGAGGCTGCAGGACCCCTGACCCTCTGTCTGGACAGTGTTGATTGGCCCTGTGCTGATCACATGCACTCTCCCAAGAAAAGAAAAAAAACTCCTTAGCAATACACACCAAACTGAGCATGTGCAGCTTGTCCCCTAGCTTTGTACTATCAGGAAATAAATTGGGGACAGTGGAAGAAGGGGGTGATCAGAGAAGACAGGATCAAACAGCCTTTTTACACAATGCAGAGAATTAACCCCTTAAGTTCCAAAGTGAGTATAACAAGCATGCTTTACTGCATATACACAGACTGATTTTACTGTTGTGGGTTTAGTACCACTTTAAAGTTAGTGTTAGTACTTTTCAGGAACAGGGTTTAGGGAAGTCATTGTCCTCTTACACCTCAATAGACAAAAAAATAAATAAAAAATCCTCTCTCCTGCAAATATTTGGAGTAAAATAGCATTATATTCAACGTCTTATTGAAGAGTTAAGCTGCCTGTGGATGGTGCCAAGTCAGCAGGTGACTATACTGTCTGGGTCTAATGAGATATGCCAATGCATATAGTGGCATTTGAAACAGAACGCCAATGAAATAAAATGAAGCCCGCAGTTATCAGAATACAATATTTCTCAGGAATCCAGAGATGGGATTGGAAGCGGAGAATTGCAGGTATAGAATCTCCAGGTGTAAATGAGTAACACTGACAGACACCTCGCCCATCCACTTCACCACTGAGTCACAAATAATCACCTACTACAGTATCACTGTGCCAAGTCCTATCGTTCAGCCGCAGGCCTTCACCGTCATGACAGGCCCCTCAGACAATGACCTAAAGAAGACGATCGTCAGCTGAGAGCTTTGCTATTTGCTAACAGTCTAGCCGGGATAAAAAAAAAAATGGGAAAGAAGACCTGAAACAATCACCTTTACTGGGGAAAATACTGCTCTGTGCTTCCTCAACCTCCTCTGTGCAGCAGCCCCCCCAATACTTACCTGAGCCCCATCTCGATCCAGCGATGTGCGCGAGAGTCTAGGCTCTCTGTGGACCCTCCCTCCTCATTGGCTCAGACAGCAGAGGGATCCTCCCGCTGCTGTCAATCACAGCAAGTGAGCCAATGAGGAGAGAGAGGGGGCAGGACTAAGCCACGGCTTTGCAGGTGAATGGACTTGGGTACCCCCATTGCAAGCTGTTTGCTGTGGGGGCACTCGGAGGGAAGAGCCAAGAGCGCCGGCAAGAGAAGAGGAGGATCCGGGCTGCTCTGTGCAAAACCATTACACAGAGCAGGTAAGTATGACATGTTTGTTATTAAAAAAAAAAATAGCCTTTATTCAGTGGCGGTGCATCCATAAGGGCGCACGGGCGTCGCCCCCTCTCTCCTACCACCCTCTCTATCATCAATGCTATCTATGGCCGCCACTGCCACCCCCCATTCAGGCGCCCGGCCCCTTTTCGGGCGCTGGGCGCCTGAATTCCAGCGGCAGGGGGGTGTTTTTGAAGCACCTTATTATAGCCATAGGCTCTAATAGGTGTCAAAAACGGTGACCTGCGAGTGCCATGCTGGGCGCTCGCAGGTCACTCAGCTGTGTTAGAAAAGCGAATGAATATTCGTTTTCCTAACACTAAACCGCCTCTCCGCCAATCAGGTGCTCGGGTCTGTTACCTGTCACCTGATTGGATGAAACGACAGGTGCCGCTATTGTACAAAATATTTTACAGCGCACACATACAAGAATGACATTTCCTGCAGGGCTAGTTAAAAACACCTGAACACCTGAACATATTCAAAAATACGGGGGTTTGGTCACACTATATGGTCATATAGTGCTAAGCCCACTTACTGCGACAAAGTACCCCGAATTAGTGGGTCCTACACTAGTAATAGAATGGAAGATCCTTTGTCTCAACCATGGGAGCTGAACTCCTCTATGTGGGAGAACTGAAAGGGATACATCCTATGCACTGGTGGCCACTAAATAGGAGGTAATGAGGAGGGGGAGGGGTGCTCCAGCCCAAAAACCTGGTCAGGGCCTATTACAACATACAAGAACATATTTGGGGGGCACACCCTACAATGCATTTAAATTCAAGATGGTGCTGCTATAAGACCTACAAACAGTACAAAATATTTTACAGCGCACACATACAAGAATGAGCACCATCTTGAATTTAAATGCATTGTAGGGTGTGCCCCCCAAATATGTTCTTGTAAGGTGCCGCTATTGGACGCCTATCAGGAGGAGAGGGCGGGAGATGAGGACGGCAGGAGACGCACGAAGGACCCCGCTCGTCGCTGTCACCCGCTGCCCCACCAAATCAGGGTAAGTGCCGGGCAGACGGCGTGCGGGCGGACACACTGGGGGCATTCAAGGGCACACTGGCAGAATTTAATGGGCACACTGGCAGCATATGATGGGCACACTGGCAGAGTTTGATGGCACAGTGCCAGTGTTTAATGGGCACAGTGGCAGCGTTTGGCACAGTGGCTGCAATTGATGGCACATTGGCAGTGTTTGATAGCACAGTGACTGCAATTGATTTTTTTTTCCAAATTTTTTTGCGCCCCCCCCAAAAAAAATTTGGAGCACCACTGCCTTTAATATCACTTTAAAGCCCTTGCCAATTATGTAGCAGATTTATAAATTAAAGTATAACTAAAGGCAATTTTTTTTCTCATTTCAGATAAAGTGGAGCGGGATTAGAACACTTGTTAGGTTTTTATTGCTGTCTGTGTCCCTGTCAGGGAGATTCGCCCTCTCTATTGGTCCCGTTTACTGTTATCACCAAGAGTGAAATGAAAGAAGATCTTTTGGTTGTCATCAGAACAGGAATAGAGTGGAAATCTTCCAAAGGGGACACTAGATCTGGTGACTACCAGGGATTTCCTCTCCCTTCCTGCTTTGTCTATGAGACAGGAAGTGAAGGGGGAATCCTTCCAATAGAACATATATAGAAAAAAACTGACAGTGGTCCCTCCCTTACTGTATCCTGTTCGCTGTGAGGGTGGACACTGGTGAGGACCAAACGCCATAGAGCTTTTACAACTACCAGATTAATCTCTCTGGCATCACCTTGGGCTGCATGACTCAGGGATCTGTGGAGTTGTATATCTCTGATTTTGGCACCCGTTCCTCCCTCCCCCACTCCGACCGCCATCAGGCAAGGGATACATTTCGGAGGGCCAGTCTGGTTTGTCCTTTGTTTGGGACTCTGTCCATGTTCCCCTTCTTGCCACCGTTGGACCCAATCATCTGCGCTGGTGCTTCTGCCCCTCTCGTCGGGCCGGAGGCCCCACAGGCTGACAGCTGCAATATCTAAAGTGATTTTAAATGTCAAAATCTGGACAGGATACATATTCTAGAACTACAGAGTGTATACGACTCTTGTAGGTTCTGCGATAAAATCACACACACCCCTGATGAAGAAATAGCATTTTCGAAACGCGTTGGGTATTTTCTGTTGTGTCCATCTACAACACAACAGATTTCTGCGATCATCAACTGTCTTTTGCTGTAATTGTTTATACATGATTAGTTATGTCCAGTTTTCATTCATGATTTTTTGATATGTATAGTGTATATATGTGCTCATTATTTTAACCCACGTTTTGTAATAAAATCTTATATACTTTTTATACTACTCTGATACTTCATTTTGCTGCTTATCCCTGTCTAAATATCCCACTTAGAGGAAACTCAATTCTTTCAATGTCTTACTCTATCCAGCAAACCGGAGACAACTGGTCCGTATAGTGCGATCCAATAGAGGAGCTCCTGTAGCTCAGATTGCTCAAAAAGTGATTGCTGGTTCCTATAAAAGGTGTCAGAACACTCAGAGCATCGCAGTTTGCTGTGTATGGGGGCAGCATAGATGCAGATTGGTCAGGTTGCCCACGATGACCCGTGTCCACAGCCAAAAGCTCCTACAATGGGCACGTACAGTGAGGAAAATAAGTTTTTGATCTCCTGCAGATTTTGTAAGTTTGCCCACTTAAAAAGAAGTGAAGGGTCTATCATTTTTATTATAGGTGTATTTTAAATGATAGAGACAGAATATCAACCACAAATCCAGAAAAAACACATGATACAAATGTTATAAATTGAGTTGCAGTTCAGTGAGTAAAATAAGTATTTGATCCCCAAGCAAAACATGACTTAGTACTCGGTGGAGAAACCCTTGTTGGCAAGCACAGAGGTCAGACGTTTCTTGTAGTTGGTGACCAGGTTTGCACACATCTCAGGAGGGATTTTGGTCCACTCTTCTTTACAGATCTTCCCTAAATCCTTAAGGTTTCTTGGCTGTCACTTGGCAACTCAAAGTTTCAGCTCCGTCCATAAATGTTCTATAGCAGTGATGGTGAACCTTGGCACCCCAGATGTTTTGGAACTACATTTCCCATGATGCTCAACTACACTGCAGAGTGCATGAGCATCATGGGAAATGTAGTTCCAAAACATCTGGGGTGCCAAGGTTCCCCATCACTGTTCTATAGGATTAAGGTCTGGAGACTGGCTAGGCCACTCCATGACCTTAATGTGCTTGTTCTTGAGCCACTCCTTTGTTGCCTTGGCGATATGTTTTGGGTCATTGTCATGCTGGAAGCCCCATCCATGGCCCATCTTCAGTGTTCTGGCTGAGGGAAGGAGGTTCTCATCCAAGATTTTACAATACATGTCCCCGTCCATTGGGCCCTCAACGCGCTGCAAAGTCAGCCTGCACCTTTATCAGAGAAACAGCCCCAAAGCATAATGTTTCCACCTCCGTGCTTGACTGTAGGGATAGTGTTCTTAGGGTCATAGTCAGCATTTTTCTTTCTCCAAACACATTTCTTAAAAAAAATTAAAATTATAGACCCTTCATTTCTTTGTATGTGGGCAAACTTACAAAATCTGCAGGGGATCAAATAATTATTTTCCCCCACTGTAAGCATCAGAACTAGACCATGGAGCAATGGAAGAAGGTGGCCTGGTCTGATAAATTTAGGAATGGTTTGAGGAACAAAACAATGAGTTTGAGTGTTGAATTGGCCTCCAGATTCTCCACATCTCAATCCATCAAGCACTTGTGGTATGTGTTGGAAAAACAAGTCTGATCTATGAAGGCCCCACCTCACAGCTTACAGGACTAAAGCCTCGCACACACGATCGGATTGTTGGCCAATAAAAACGTGGACTTTTGTCCGAAGGGCGTTGGCCCAAACTTGTCTTGCATACACACGGCCACACAATTGTTGGCCAACAATCACGAACGTAGTGACATACTACATGGTTTTTCAGCTCTTTAGCGCCACTCTTTGGTCTCCCTCTACTAATTTCGTGTTAGTAGAAGTTTGGAGAGTGTTGATTCACGCTTTTCATTTCGCACTTTTTATTTCGTGCTTTTCAGTTCCTTTCTGAACGGCCGTTCGTCAACCAGACATGTTGCGGAATCGGAGGAGATAACGTGTTATTTATTGTTGGCCTTGGAGTTATTGCTTTGACCAAAGTCCAGTCCAGCAACAGGAGGAGGATTTCTTGGACCAAAAATTGTTTGCTTTATTAATCGTGACCAATTATGTCATATGCCTTTGCTGCGGGAGCTCCAGGAGAATAATCCGGATGATTTTCGGAATTATCTCCGGATGACAGACCCCTGCTTTCACCAACTCTTGGCATTGGTGACCCCCTATATTAAGAAGCAGGACACATGCATGAGGCTTTTATTTTATTTTTTGGTTGAATAATCATTTGATTTGTTATATTTTTGGATGCATAGAATGCACTGTTTGGTTAAGTTCTATTGGCAGATAGCATGTCTAATTTTATTTGTTTTCTTTTTTTAATGCACAATAAAAAATAATTGTGTAGAATAATACTTGGCTATGTGTTTTACTTCAAATGACAGTTTGGGAGTCGGCAGTTACATATTAAAAAATACAATGTAATATTGACAAGGGACACCAACATAGTTGTATCTTTGATCTTAAAAACTACGGGATAATGGTGTTGTGGTAACTTGCCCAAAAAAAAAAAAAAAAACATAATAATATTATTCTTGATATCACTAGAAAAAAAAAAGCCTTTGAAAATCTGTTTGCAATAACTCCATCAGTATCACCAGCAAAGCAGCTTCATTATTATCCCATTAAAGAAGAAGAGAATTGTGCGCTGCATTTCGAGATTTCATAATTTGCCACGTCACGAATGTTAATTCTCCGTTACGAACGCTAGTTTACAAGACCGACCGCTCCTGGCTCATCCTTGCTTCCGATAATGCATGTTTGCACTTTGGACTTTTGTCCGACGGACTTGTGTACACACGCTCGGAAAATCCGACAACAGACATTTGTCCGCGGAAAATTTTAAAACCTGCCATCCAAAATTTGTCCGCGGGAAATCCGACAACAATTGTCCGATGGAGCGCACACACGGTTGGATTGTCCGCCAACAGCCTGACATCACACATTTCCCGTAGGAAAATCCGATCGTGTGTACGGGGCTTTAAAGGATCTGCTACTGAGGGCTTGGTACCAGATAGCGCACGACTTCGGAGGTCTAGGTGGTAACCATTCCTTGACGGGTTTTGGTGGGTGGTCATAATGTTATGGCTGATCGGTGTATGAGATAAACTGAGTCAACTTTTTGAACTTTAGCAGAGACACAACATTTCCCCGAATATAACTGACTGAATTGCTGCCTGGAGTTGCAGTCTGTGCCGATGACGGGTCCACTTTAACAGTGCGCAGCACGGGGGCTAATCCTGAATGGAAGGAGACACGTAGGAGGTCCCTCGGTGGAGGTGAATCATTTGTGAGTCTAATGAGCTCATCGATAAAAGAAAACAATTGTCTGGCAGGAAGATGAATCTCACTTTTCCATTCTCCCCTTACAGCTGTTATTCCACCGAACGACAATCTCTACCTTACCGACCAATGGCCTGACTTCACCCCGTCATTGGTGAACATGTGTTCTCTGTGTTCTCTGTAGAGGTCACCCTATGTAAGCAGAGATACCTGGAACGTCACATGATAACATGTCCCATGGATACCTACCAAATTTTTTCTAAATTTTTTTGGGGGGATGGTACTACCTTAAAGCTGAACTTCAAAAGTCAGACACAAATGTTTGCAGCTCAGTAATCATTATTATATCATCAGTGTATGTAAGTTGAGTTTGATCCGGTAACATTTTTTTTTTTAATTGCTGTATAACAGGGCTGTAGTTTACTCATGTGCATGCTGATAGGAGGAGAGTGAGAGAGAGATGAGCTCATCACTGGGCTGCTTCTCCTTTCACTGTCCAGTCATCATCGGAAGTAGCCGAAATACATACACTCATAGGTGTGCGCAGCCTATTGCATTAGGGTGTGCACCCCAAAGCTCGAACAGACACTACAAACTACTACTCACATCACTCACCATGTTCATTCAGAAAGGGAAGGGGCTGATAAATACATATTTACTGGCCCCTTCCCTCACTCATCCTAAAACACATCCGCAGCAACAGCTGGCAGGAGAGGAAGGAAGCCAGAAGTGCTGCAGAGGGAAGGAGTGGGGAGCCAGGGCAGTAGGGGGAATCTGTGCTGCACAGGGTGAGTAGGGTGTGACTGGGCACACCCGGCACACCCTGTGCGCACGCCTATGCATACACTATATTACCAAAAGTATTGGGACGCCTGCCTTTACACGCACATGAACTTTAATGACATCCCAGTCTTAGTCTGTAGGGTTCAATATTGAGTTGGCCCACCCTTTGCAGCTATAACAGCTTCAATTCTTCTGGGAAGGCCGTCCACAAGGTTTAGTAGGGTGTCTATGGGAATGTTTGACCATTCTTCCAGAAGCGCATTTGTGAGGTCAGAGTAGAGTTGCCACCTCATCCCTTTAAACCCGAAACACATATGAATTACACAAGTTCTGAGGCTAATTGAATGCAGATAAGGCACCAAGTGAGTTTAATTACCACCTTAATCAGCCACAGAACCTGTGTAATTCATATGTGTTCGAGTTTAAAGGGATGAAGTGGCAACCCTAGGTCAGACACTGATGTTGGATGAGAAGGCCTGGCTCTCAGTCTCTGCTCTAATTCATCCCAAAGGTGTTCTATTGGGTTGAGGTCAGGCCAGTCAAGTTCCTCCACCCCAAACTCACTCATCCATGTCTTTATTGGCCTTGCTTTGTGCACTGTTCCAAATCATTTGGTGGAGGGGGGATTATGGTGCAGGGGTTTTTCGGGGGTTGGGCTTGTCCCCTTAGTTCCAGTGAAGGGAACTCTTAAGGCGTCAGCATACCAAGACATTTTGTACAATTTCATGCTCCCAACTTTGTGGGAACAGTTTGGGGATGGCCCCTTCCTGTTCCAACATGACTGCGTACCAGTGCACAAAGCAAGGTCCATAAAGACATGGATGAGCGAGTTTGGGGTGGAGGAACTTGACTGGCCTGCACAGAGTCCTGACCTCAACCCAATAGAACACCTTTGGGATCAATTAGAGTTGAGACTGTGACCCAGGCCTTCTCATCCAACATCAGTGCCTGACCTCACAAATGCACTTCTGGAAGAATGGTCAAACATTCCCATAGACACACTCCTAAACCTTGTGGATGGCCTTCCCAGAAGAGTTGAAGCTGTTTTAGCTGCAAAGGGTGGGCCAACTCAATATTGAACCCTACGGACTAAGACTGGGATGCCATTAAAGTTCATGTGCGTGTAAAGGCAAGTGTCCCAATACTTTCGGTAATATAGTGTATCAACCACCAATCAGATATCACCTCTCCTGGAACAATGGAACAGAAGTTATAACTGGTCTTTCTTGGCAATAACACAGATTGTAAGCTTTTTTTTTTCTAGTTTTAATTAATCATCTGCATGGTGGAGACTGACCCCCTTGTTGGAACATAGTGGCCTGCAGCTTCTCCCAGTGCTGAGTATATAAGCAGATCCGTGACTCAGCACACAGGAACAGAGGAGGAAACCTCCACAAATAAATATTTAGAACTAATCCCACCAGATATCCCCCAAACGGAAGATCTCTGCTGCCTGTCGTTAGACATCCAACCCCCAGGAATGTCAGAAAAGGAGGCCAAATGTCCAGCTGCTTTCTCCATTAGATGCCAGAAAAAAATGCCTTCTATTCTCCTACAGATCCCCTAATCATCAGACTTAATCCATCTACTCTGGGGCTCTATGGAAGTGGTGGAGGCTTAACAGGATTCCGCCTTAAGTGTATCTGGCGTGAAAAACATGAAGAAGAACATTATGGAAAATGGATGTTAAATGGGAGTTTCTACAACTGATTACAGCCCTGAAGGCAGAATAAAGCTCTTTTGTAAATTGGGAGCCTTTTTTCTCTTTAAAGCACAAAAACTTGTATTTAAGGATGAGCTCAGGCGTGTTCGCAAGTCCACGTGCCCCCCCCAGTGAAGATGACACTCCGCAGCGATAATCACAGGCAGTGAGACATTTGCCGATCCGCGGCTGCACAGATCAGGAAACATCTCACTACCTGTGATTAGCGCTGCGGACAATGGCGTCACTAGGGGGGGGCAGAGGGGGCCCTGACCCCCCAACATTATGCTGTGCCCCACCATGTGCCCCCCCCCCCCCATTAAAAAAAATATATTTTTTTTTACAAAAAGGCAATGTCTAAGAGGAAGAGCGTCCCCAGTCAGCTCCTGTGGGTGATTCCTCCCCCCTCCCTCTACTCGCTGACACTGCATAATGCGAGCGCTCACACAACCACGGCCGCCCGATCTGCTCCTTCCCCTTCATCCTCATTGGCAGGGAGAAGAGCGAGTTGCAGGAAGGACTCCACCAGGACTCTCAGTTACTGAAAAAACAGACTGATTTCTCCCGTCCTTAGGTATAATGTGCTTCCCCAAACATAGATATTCCCATGTAGAATGAAAACTGGAAGCTTACCAAAACTGCACCAGACCGAGACACCAGAGCGTCTAAAAGCTTCCTGTTTTCATTCCACATGGGAATATCTATGTTTGGGGAAGCACATTATACCCTATAGTATTGTATGTGATTGCTGGATTTTCAACCGGTCCATTTCTATGGCAGATTTGAGTTGGCCTTCGTTCCCATGTTCTAATCCTTGCTATCTGTATTATCTATATGTTTGTTATGTGTCCTTGACGTTTGATTATATACTGTCTATTTTTTGTAGAGATACCTTCATATATTATCTTCTGAAGCATACTCCTGAAGAAGCGGTCACACCGCGAAACATGTCGAGGTTGAACTGACATGGAACAAGATCCATGGTCCCTTGGTGGATGGATATACATCCAACTGTCTAGTTCCTCTTCAGAGATCTAATACTATGTATTGTATATTTTCTCCTCATAGGAGTTTTTTAAAAAATTGTTTATGTCATAATAAATTTATACTTTTTTAATACTTGTGTATGTAGCAATAACTCATGGTGGAGCTGCTGGTTTAAAGCGGGCTGTTACCGTCACCTGTGTAACCTCAATTTCACCAGAACCGGGTCTAGGGTCCCGTTGAGCTTAATACCAAACAGTGTAAGCACCAGACACTTGAGTATCTTTTCCAATGCTTTAATAAAGAGTAACTGAAGGAAGTAGCAGGAAAGAGGTAGAAGAAGAGTTGTCCCATAAATACCCTCTCCCAGAATGCAACTCGAAGGACCACCAAATATTCTCCGCACTGCAAACATCGGACAAATGAACGGAGATGTTTGCCCAACCCTTCAATATCTCCAACAGTGTATAGCACAAACCGCCCCTGCGGCTTCAAACGAATGCCGGTATCTGTCAGCAGGGTTCCGGTCAGCTTAGCACCCACAGCGGTACTTGTAGGGAACATCTTAGATCCCATAGTCGACAGTACCAATGGAAAAGAAGACATGGCTGCACTTTGATCCTCTCAGCACGATCACGAGGCCTCTCTTCTCCTTTGGCGCTAAACACACACGCGTCCCACGCGGTAACAAGTAAGTTAGGCTCCTCCCACTTGTTCTTCTGATCACGTAGCTCCCGGGCTTTTACTTCTCACCCACAGCCTACGCAGTCAGAAATAAAGTCCTGCAATTTAAGCCCTTCTTCTCCTGATAAAAGTGACAAAGTCCAGAACTCTTTTAACATAAACTCCCGGTGAAATACTTCTCAGGGTTGCGGGAGGTTGACGGCTAACAATCCCGGACGACGCCCCCACATGTAGCAATAACTCATGGTGGAGCTGCTGGTTTAAAGCGGGCTGTTACCGTCACCTGTGTAACCTCAATTTCACCAGAACCGGGTCTAGGGTCCCGTTGAGCTTAATACCAAACAGTGTAAGCACCAGACACTTGAGTATCTTTTCCAATGCTTTAATAAAGAGTAACTGAAGGAAGTAGCAGGAAAGAGGTAGAAGAAGAGTTGCAGGGAAGTTCAAATACCTTTTCTTGATGTAGTATTAAGAATTGGAATCTTGTAGATGAATGTACTTTCCTTTTAGAGTTGAATCTTTGCCCGCCCGCATAGGTTTCTCTCACTAACCCAGCAGCCGGCACACAGCACGAACAGAAGTCTCTGCCACAGACTTGAATGAAATAGAAACCTGTACGATCCTCTGCCACAGGATGTAATGGTTTACGATGGATAGCAAACACAGCACTAGAACCTTTAAGCCGACCCGGCAGTACTATGTGGTAGGTTAACTTTAGGATGCGTCCTCCAACTGAGTCACCAGGCCCCTCTCCAGACCAGCACTCTGCATGATCCTTCCATGACGGGTCCTTCCCTGGGATCTTCTCAGTTGTCCAGCTTCTTCCTGTAGGACAGACAGCACAGGACCTTTCCCTCGCCGATGTGGTAGGCCCCAGACAGGCTTCTGGTCCCACCCACACGCTGCAGCAATGTGGTCCTCCCAATCAGAGGACCACGCGGTAGTACTCCTAACACATACCTGATGGCCAGGAGGGCGAAAGACCCCTAAAACATGGCGTCTGTCCCATAAATACCCTCTCCCAGAATGCAACTCGGAGGACCACCTCCACTGAGTTATCTCCGGGACAGAGGAGCACTCATACGCTTTAACATGTTGCCTTTCCAACACCGGCCCACGGCGACAACGACACCCACAGGCACAGTGTGAAACTACATGCAACACAGCCAAACTGGAACAGAGGCTAAATCTGACTATGTATGAAACAGCCCACTAAATTTACCTATAAACAGTAGATTGAAAATCTACCAGCGCTACATGTATGTGAGTCTTTGCCGTACCACGAGAGTCCACAGTTGCCTCCAAATGTCTGCCCAATTTTCTAGTTTATAGGACGATGGTACATTATGTCTTCAATTTAGTAGCCATATTTAAAATTGTTTGAAATCTTTGCAAACGTATTACAAGTAAAGAACTATAAAAAATTCCATGTACATAAGAAGTCACAGCCTTTGCCATGACACTCAAAATTGAGCTCAGGTGCATCCTGTTTCCACTGATCATCCTAGAGATGTATCTACAACTTGATTGGAGTCCACCTGTGGTAAATTCAGTGGATTGGACATGATTTGGAAAGGCACACACCTGTCTATATAAGGTCCCACAGTTAACAGTGCATGTCAGAGCACAAACCGAGCCATGAAGTCCAAGGATTGTATGGAGGCACAGATCTGGGGAAGAGTACAGAAATATTTCTGCAGCATTGAAGGTCCCAATGAGCACAGTGACCTCCACCATCCGTAAATGGAAGAAGTCTGGAACCACCAGGACTCTTCCTAGAGCGGGTCGCCCGGCCAAACTGAGCGATTGGGGGAGAAGGGCCTTAGTCAGGGAGGTGACCAAGAACCCGATGGTCACTCTGACAGAGCTGCAGCGTTTCTCTGTGGAAAGAGGAGAACCTTCCAGAAGAACAACCATCTCTGCAGAACTCCACCAATCAGGCCTGTATGGTAGGCTGGCCAGATGGAAGCCACTCCTCAGTAGAAGGCACATGACTGCCCACCTGGAGTTTGCCAAAAGGTACCTGAAGGACTCTCAGATCATTATAAACAAAATTCTCTGGTCAGATGAAACAAAGATTGAACTCTTTGGCCTGAATGACAAGCATCATGTCTGGAGGAAACCAGGCACATCTCATCACCTGGCCAATACCATCCATACAGTGAAGCATGGTGGTGGCAGCATCATGCTGTGAGGATGTTTATCAGCAGCAGGAACTGGGAGACCAGTCAGGATTGAGGGAAAGATGAATTCAGCAATGTACAGAGAAATCCTTGATGAAAACCTGCTCCAGAGCGCTCTGGACCTCAGACTGGGGTGAAGGTTCATCTTCCAACAGGACAACGACCCTAAGCACACAGCCAAGATAACAAAGGAGTGGCTATGAGACAACTCTGTGAATGTCCTTAAGTGGCCCAGCCAGAGCCCAGACTTGAACCCGATTGAACATCTCTGGAGGGATCTGAAAATGGCTGTGCACCGACGCTCCCCATCCAACCTGATGGAGCTTGAGAGGTCCTGCAAAGAAGAATGGGAGAAACTGCCCAAAAACAGGTGTGCCAAGCTTGTAGCATCATACTCAAAAAGACTTGAGGCTATAATTGGTGCCAAAGTTGCTTCACCAAAGTATTGAGCAAAGGCTGTGAATAGTTATATACACGGGATTTTTTTTTTCCTTTTTAATTTTTTTTATTTAAAACAAACGTCTTTCACGTTGTCATTAAGGGTTATTGTTTGTAGAATTTTGAGAAAAACAATTAATTTAATCCATTTTGGAATAAGGCTGTAAGCTGTAACATACCAAAATGTGGAAAAAGTGAAGCGCTGTGAATACATTCTGGATGCACTGTATACAGACAGCAGAGCTGTGGAAGGGACCCAGCAGACCCCATGCACTGCAGGCTGCCTACAGAAGGGGGTGGAGACACTGTTGCATATCATCTTGAAACCAATAGAGTCTTCAGAACTCTGTGAGAACCTTACTGATGTACTTTTCTTTCAGTCAATGGAAAGCAACCTTGCTACTGTGTAGGGAAATGGGAATTTTCAGAAGAAAGGAGAGTCGGTGTGTCACATATCATCATGCTGCCAATGGGGTCTTCAGAACCCTGTGAAAACCCCACTGATGGACTATTCCTTCAGCCAGTGGAAAGCGCCCTTGCCACTGTGTAGGGATGTGGGTATCTAAAGAAGTACCCTCCTTCTCTGCAGAACAAAGGAGAACTGTTGAGACACAGTGGGGTTGATTTACTAAAATTAAAGAGTGCAAAATCTGGTGCAGCTGCGCATGGGAGCCAATCAGCTTCAAACTTCAGGTTGTTCAATTAAGCTTTGACAATAAATCCTGGAAGCTGATTGGCTTCTATGCAGAGCTGCACAAGATTTTTCACTCTCCAGTTTTAGTAAATCATCCCCAGAGTGTAATTTTTAATTTATTTTATGAATTTGTATTTCTATTGTATTTATATTCCAGGGGCTTAAATCTCTTCGGAGGTGAAGCAGCCATCTTGGGAGCATTCATTGAACCAGATTTAGGTAAGCCTGAGGCATTCATTTTTTAAAAATCTAAATGTAGGATTAGCGAGAGGGGATGGATGGGGGTATCCCGGCCTTGAAGTCACCTCTAATTTTAGGTGGTAGCAGCTCCCTGGAGCTATTCAGGCAGACACATTAGTAAATGATTCTACAAACATTTAGCAATGTCTTTTAACGCACATAACAGATCAGTACCGCTCTTCAAAGGCAGCGGAGAGGATACATCAATTGCCTGGGTGATGACAGCTGTCATCAAAGGTTACATAAAATGTTGAAGGTCCCGTGTAGACATCTACAGTGCCCATTAAAGGGATCATCTCCCATCTGTCCGACAAGATGCAACAAGCCACAAAGATCCAAGACTTTCCACTCGCTATCTTTTGATGAGTTTTCAGCTATTTCTGAAGAAAAGGCAAAAATTACAAAAATCATGACAGGTGCACTTGGCAGTCCTGCCACTGTTATTTTCTGCTGGGTGGCCAGTACAGAATAGCCATGGCAGTGAATGGGTCAAGTGACGTGACGTGCATACGCAGTAGGGGCTGGATGCTGAGACGCAGGGCAGGGCTGCACAGTGAAGACCTTGGGAATCGCTGCAAAGGTAAGTATTCTGGTAGGTGGCTGCCACTCACAGGGGGTGGGGGAACATCCTTTAGATTGTAAGCTTTCATGAGCAAATTGCTCTTAACCCTATTGTGTTAAATTGTATTGTAACTGTACTGACTTATTTTATTCTTAAAGTGATCAATCCCCAAAGGTCGGTACAGTGGCATGCGAAAGTATTCGGCCCCCTTGAACTTTTCAACCTTTTGCCACATTTCAGGCTTCAAACATAAAGATATAAAATTTTTATTTTTTGTGAAGAATCACCAACAAGTGGGACACAATTGTGAAGTGGAACGAAATCTTTTGGATTTTTGAAACTTTTTTAACTAATAAAAAAATGAAAAGTGGGGCGTGCAAAATTATTCGGCCCCCTTGCGTTAATACTTTGTAGAGCCACCTTTTGCTGCGATTACAGCTGCAAGTCGCTTGGGGTATGTCTCTATCAGTTTTGCACATCGAGAGACTGAAATTCTTGCCCATTCTTCCTTGCAAAACAGCTCGAGCTCAGTGAGGTTGGATGGAGAGCGTTTGTGAACAGCAGTTTTCAGCTCTTTCCACAGATTCTCGATGGTATTCAGGTCTGGACTTTGACTTGGCCATTCTAACACCTGGATACGTTTATTTGTGAACCATTCCTTTGTAGATTTTGCTGTATGTTTGGGATCATTGTCTTGTTGGAAGATAAATCTTCGTCCCAGTTTCAGGTCTTTTGCAGACTCCAACAGGTTTTCATCCAGAATGGTCCTGTATTTGGCTGCATCCATCTTCCCCTCAATTTTAACCATCTTCCCTGTCCCTGCTGAAGAAAAGCAGGCCCAAACCATGATGCTGCCACCACCATGTTTCACGGTGGGGATGGTGTGTTGAGTGTGATGAGCTGTGTTGCTTTTACGCCAAACATATCGTTTTGCATTGTGGCCAAAAAGTTCGATTTTGGTTTCATCGGACCAGAGCACCTTCTTCCACATGTTTGGTGTGTCTCCCAGGTGGCTTTTTATGGATATCTTTGAGAAATGGCTTTCTTCTTGTCACTCTTCCATAAAGGCCAGATTTGTGCAGTGTACGACTGATTGTTGTCCTATGGACAGACTCTCCCACCTCAGCTGTAGTTCTCTGCAGTTCATCCAGAGTGATCATGGGCCTCTTGGCTGCATCTCTGATCAGTCTTCTCCTTGTCTGAGCTGAAAGTTTAGAGAGACAACCAGGTCTTGGTAGATTTGCAGTGGTCTGATACTCCTTCCATTTCAAAATGATCGCTTGCACAGTGCTCCTTGGGATGTTTAAAGCTTGGGAAATCTTTTTGTATCCAAATCCAGCTTTAAACTTCTCCACAACAGTATTACGGACCTGCCTGGTGTGTTCCTTGGTCTTCATGATGCTCTCTGCGCTTTCAACAGAATCCTGAGACTATCACAGAGCAGGTGCATTTATACAGAGACTTGATTACACACAGGTGGATTCTATTTATCACCATCAGTCATTTAGGACAACATTGGATCATTCAGAGATCCTCGCTGAACTTCTGGAGTGAGTTTGCTGCACTGAAAGTAAAGGGGCCGAATAATTTTGCACGCACCACTTTTCAGTTTTTTAATTGCTAAAAAAGTTTAAAATATCCAATAGATTTCGTTCCACTTCACAATTGTGTCCCACTTGTTGGTGATTCTTCACAAAAAATTTAAATTTTATATCTTTATGTTTGAAGCCTGAAATGTGGCAAAAGGTTGAAAAGTTAAAGGGGGCCGAATACTTTCGCAAGCCACTGTATGTGAAGAGCATAGGGTATTCCTGAGTTTCCCACGAGGGGAGACACAGGAGTATGGGCGATTTTTTAAATGGGTGTTGCCATTGCTGCCTTTTGGGCTGTCCCTGCGGCTTTTTGTGTCTCTTCTTTGGCCATACATATAGCTGACACAACTTATGACCCACATTTGTTGACAGGTGATATTCCATCTAATGCCCCGTACACACGGTCGGATTTTCCGATGGAAAATGTCCGATCGGAGCGTGTTGTCGGAAATTCCGACCGTGTGTGGGCTCCATCAGACATTTTCCATCGGATTTTACGACACACAAAGTTTGAGAGCAGGATATAAAATTTTCCGACAACAAAATCCGTTGTCGGAAATTCCGATCGTGTGTACACAAATCCGACGCACAAAGTGCCACGCATGCTCAGAATAAATAAAGAGATGAAAGCTATTGGCCACTGCCCCGTTTATAGTCCCGACGTACGTGTTTTACGTCACCGCGTTTAGAATGATCGGATTTTCCAACATCTTTGTGTGACCGTGTGTATGCAAGACAAGTTTGAGCCAACATCCGTCGGAAAAAATCCTAGGATTTTGTTGTCGGAATGTCCGAACAAAGTCCGACTGTGTGTACGGGGCATTAGGCTTTGCCCACGTTCCCTTTTTACCACTCTGCTGTGGACTATTGGCCCTTGATGCAGATTTCCTTTTCAGCCAGATATAAGTCCCCATCTTCTGATGGCTCCTTCCAGCAGGATAATGCACCATGTCACAAAGCTCCAATCATCTCACCACTGGACAATGAGGTCTCTGTACTCCAATGGCCTCCACACTCACCACATCTCATCCAATAGAGCACCTCTGGGATGTAGTGAAACAGGAGATTCACATCTCTCAAATCTCTGAGGAATGTTTCCAATACCTTGTTGAATCTATGCCTCGAAGAATGAAGGCAGTTCTGAAGGCAAAAGGGGGTCCAACCTGATACTAGCAAGGTGTACCGAATAAAGTGGCCAGTGAGTGTGTATAATATATTGTACATTCTGATCAGTCCCTGCCCTCAAGGAGCTTATACTCTAAGGTCCCTAACTCATATATGCATATACTAGGGCCAATATAGACAGGAGCCAATTGACCTACCAGCATGACTTTGGAGTGTGAGAAGAAACCCAGACAGGGACAGAGAGAACATATAAACTCCAGGTAAGTAGTGCCATGGTTGTGATTTAAACTGATCCTAATGAAACCTGACCCTACTGCTGCCAGGTGGAAGTCCTAACCACTTAGCCACTATGGTTAGCCTAATTATATGAGGGATGTGGTGCTGTGATATCCCATTAATCGGGCTTACAATATTTAGTCTTACATAAAATAATTGTTTGCACACTGATTTTATCCTTTGTTGTTGCTGATCTTTCACAGCTTCCTCGCACCCTCTTGCTGTCTACATCTTCTCCGGTGATGGCTGCATTGCATCTCTTGGGTCAGGTTTCTTTATGGTGACAACAGTGGACCCATGCTAGTGTAATGTTTGTCAAAAACAGTCACTTGTAGTCTCCAATGGAAGCCCCCTGTAACAGGGTGACAACAACCTTGAAGCACAAATGGGAGGCAGGGTCTCCTGTCACCCCATAACAGGCAGTGCCTGAATAAGGACCTTTATGGCAGGATCACCAGAGGATTTTTCTTTTTGTAATAACAATATTAAAAAAAAACTTTGAAACAATGTTAAAGATTGAGAGTTTAGCAATTAGCTTTTTTTTTTTATACTTCAAGGTTTTATCACATGATCTAAGGGTTAATAAATGAACATATGGACTGTTAGAGGCGATAAGAGTAATGTGACACGGCAGACATTCATAGGGACGGGAGAGAAGCTTCTTCTAGACAAGACTGGACAAGCCGGGCCTGACACATCTGCAGAGCTCAGTACAAGTTCCATCGGGTCCGGCATCTACTGAAGAATGAGAGGTCCCCTCCATCGGTCCAGAGACCACCTATCCAGACCTCGTGTTAATCCCATGGCTGCCCTTCCTATTTTGTCATGTGAACATCGTTTGTAGATAGAAAAGGACCACAACTGTGAGAAAGTTTATTATTCTGGAATACTTTGTGTTTCCACCATGTAACACATACAAGGTAGACTCATCTGTAAGCAAGATGTTCCTCAGATCATAGTTACATAGTAGGTGAGGTTGAAAAAAGACACAAGTCCATCAAGTCCAACCCATGTGTGTGATTATATGTCAGTATTACATTGTATATCCCTGTATGTTGTGGTCGTTCAGGTGCTTATCTAATAGTTATTTTAAACTATCGATGCTCCCCACTGGGACCACCACCTGTGGAAGGGAATTCCACATCCTTGCCGCTCTTACAGTAAAGAACCCTCTACATAGTTTAAGGTTAAACCTCTTTTCTTCTATTTTTAATGAGTGGCCATGAGTCTTGTTAAACTTCCTTCCGTGAAAAAGTTTTATCCCTATTGTGGGGTCACCATTACGGTATTTGTATATTGAAATCATATCCCCTCTCAAGCGTCTCTTCTCCAGAGAGAATAAGTTCAGTGCTCACAACCTTTCCTCATAACTAAGATCCTCCAGGCCCTTTATTAGCTTTGTTGCCCTTCTTTGTACTCGCTCCATTTCCAGTACATCCTTCCTGAGGGCTGGTGCCCAAAACTGGACAGCATACTCCAGGTGCGGCCGGACCAGAGTCTTGTAGAGCAGGATAATTAAAGCATCATAAGGTTTCCAAACGTTAAAGTAGATGTAAACCCGATCACTAAGATCTCATAAAAAACAATGTTAATATCATTTCAAAAGTTATTTTCAATTTTTCTAAATCTGCATTCTCTACTGCTTTAGTAAATTGGCCTTGAGATGTGAAATGGGAGACTGAATATACGTTCTTTTTTTCCTTATTACTGTAATTCTACTCCGGGATGTCCGCTTTATCCTATACAAGCCTGGTCTGGTTTGCCTATTTAGTGTCCAGAGGCTTTTCCGCCACACACGGCATCAACAAAGCCGTGACATTAGCGGCTCACCCTGATGCCTTTGCCACAAGCTATTACCATTCAGCAACTTCTTTCATCGGCAGTGGAGAAGATGTTCCATATAACTGTCTTCGGAGGTTGTACTGACTCTTTTTAGGAAAAGGAAAGAACAATTGTACTGTAACTGCAGGCCATTCGGTTGTGTTTTATTGCATTGTATACTTGCAACTTTACAGATTGTGCCTATGAAATAACATTATTTTCATTGTGCAACATGTGGGAGGCTTTATTTAAAGTGATCCTGAACACACATTGTTTAATTTACATTGTTCCTTCTATTTCTGTATATAGATGATGGCATTGTAATTATTTTAATTCAATCTTATTTTATTGAGAAAGGAAAAGTGTACACAGTACACAAATATGTCATTCAATAACACATATAAAGAGATAAACATCATTTTAATACCATACCATACCAATACCGGTACCATAACGTCTCATTGATAGGGAATTTGTTAGCTTCAATTAAGTTTGTTTGATATACAAGCCCGTGTAGCTATATCGTCTATCATGACTTATTATGGGTTGGTGAACACCACTATCCACTTAACGAGTGGTGCCCACTTATTGGATTGTAAGTATTTTAATTTAATTATTTTAATTTAATTGTATATCGATTTTTCCTAATCAATATAGGGCTGTCACATGACCCAGCTCTCTCCCAGCCTGTCTGCAGGGAAACATAAGCAGGAACAGCTTCCCATTGTTTCCAATACCCTTTCTATGCTGATGACATCCAAATCTATCTCTCTACCCCTCGTCTCACCCCATCAGTTCCCTCACATACACTAAAAGTATTGGGACGCCTGCCTTTACACGCACATGAACTTTAATGGCATCCCAGTCTTAGTCCGTAGGGGTTAAATATTGAGTTGGCCCACCCTTTGCAGCTATAACAGCTTCAACTCTTCTGGGAAGGCCGTCCACAAGGTTTAGTGTGTCTATGGGAATGTTTGACCATTCTTCCAGAAGAGCATTTGTGAGGTCAGGCACTGACGTTGGACGAGAAGGCCTGGCTCGCAGTCTCCACTCTAATTCATCCCAAAGGTGTTCTATCGGTTTGAGATCAGGACTCTGTGCAGGCCAGTCAAGTTCCTCCACCCCAAACTCACTCATCCATGTCTTTATGGACCTCACTTTGTGCACTGGTGTGCAGTCATGTTGGAACAGGAAGGGGCCGTCCCCAAACTGTTCCCACAAAGTTGGGAGCATGAAATTGTCCAAAATGTCTTGGTATGTTGACATCTTAAGAGTTCCCTTCACTGAAATTAAGGGGCCAAGCCCAACCCCTGAAATACAACCCCCACACCATAATCCCCCCTCCACCAAATAATTTGGACCAGTGCACAAAGCAAGGTCCATAAAGACATGGATGAGTGAGTTGGGGTGGAGGAACTTGACTGGCCTGCACAAAGTCCTGACCTCAACCCGATAGAACACCTTTGGGATGAATTAGAGTGGAGACTGCGAGCCAGGCCTTCTCGTCCAACATCAGTGCCTGACCTCACAAATGCACTTCTGGAAGAATGGTCAAACATTCCCATAGACACACTCCTAAACCTTGTGGACGGCCTTCCCAGAAGAGATGAAGCTGTTATAGCTGTAAAGGGTGGGCCAACTCGATATTGAACCCTACGGACTAAGACTGGGATGCCAATAAAGTTCATGTGCGTGTAAAGGCAGGTGTCCCAATACTTTTGGTAATATAGTGTATTACTGACTTACTAAGAGACATATCAGCCTGGATGTCACACCACTTCCTCAAGCTCAATCTGTCCAAAACCGAGCTCATAATATTTCTTCCTCCACATGCCTCTTTCTCTGACTTCTCTGTCAAGATCAACTATCTATTACTAGCACAACTATCAGCCTGTCCCCGCATGCTAGGGTGCTAGGTGTAACCCTGGAATCTGAACTCACCTTTCAGGCCCACATCCAATCCCTATCCAAATCATGCCGCCACAACTTCTGCAAAACATCTCCAGACAATACCAGGACAATGTTGTCCAGTGCCCAGGGCAAGTTTCCAGAATTGCGCCCCCTTCCCCCACTGTTAATACGTGATGTAGAAGGCCGCGTCCCCTCCTGCCCACCCCTTGTCCTGGCCCTGTCTTCAGAATACGCCCCTTTTTAACCAATGACACCACAAAGCTACTAATTCATTTGCTGGTTATCGCTTGATTTGACTACTGCAACCCCCTCCTAACTGGATTACCTTTACCTAGGTTATCCCCCCTTCACTTCACCATGCATGCTGCCGCCAGACTCATCCACCTTACCAACGGTTTGGTGTCTAGCACCCCTCTTTGCCAATTCCTCCACTGACCCCACAAATAAGATTCAAAATACTAATAACAACTTACAAAGCCACCTACAACTTGGTCCCCAGCTACACCATTAACCTAGTCTCAAAATACCAACCAAGCCGCTCTCTTTGGTCCTCCCAAGACCTCCTCCTCACTAGCCCCCTTGTCACCTACTCCCATGCTTGCCTCCTTGACGTCTCCTGAGCGCCTCCCATCCTATGGAACTCCCTACCCCAATCTGTCTGACTGTCTCTGAATCTATCCATCTTTAGATGATCCCTGAAAACCCCTCTCTTTAAAGAAGCCTATCCTGCTTTTAACTAACACACTGCTTGCCCGTTAACGCCTCTCCTTTCCTCACACAGACACAGCGTTCGAAGAAAGGACTGCCGATAACTGGCAAGTCTGTTTACATGTGATCAGCTGTGATTGGATACAGCTGATCACATGAAAAAGGGCCGCTGTGATTGGCCCTTTAACACGATCTGTGATCAGCTGTGTCCGAAGGACACATCAGTCACAGAACGCACCGTATGGACTCCTTCCCAGAACTGGACTACTGCGCTGTAGCCATCTTTTGGCTATAGCGCAGTTGGGAAGTAGTTAAGATTTTGTATTAATGCTTTTTCAGATGCATCTTTTACTCTGTGTATGTATATTTTTAAATTCTTAATAAAAACAAAGAAATAATATTCTTTGCAACTGTGGTAGTGCTGAACACGATCTTCTAGACAAGAATGTTCCTGTATTGGGGTTCCCTGAGGAGTGGTTGATGGGACCTTATGAGAGTTCTGGGCAGCTCAACTGTTGGAAGTAATGAGCCAAGTGCTGGTACTCTAAGGGGTTGTTTATTTTATGTGTGTATATATATATATAGATTGGGGACAGAAAGCATTCAGACCCCCTTCAATTTTTCACTCTTTGTTATATTGCAGCCATTTTCTAAAATCATTTAAGTTAATTTTTTCCTGATTAATGTACACACAGCACCCCATATTGACAGAAAAACACAGAATTGATGACATTTTTGCAGATTTATTAAAAAAGAAAAACTGAAATATCACATGGTCCTAAGTATTCAGACCCTTTGCTCAGTATTTAGTAGCAGCACCCTTAGATCTAATGGACATTATTTCAAGGATAGCGAAGTGCACATTTTGGACAGAGAGCCTGACTGGCTCACAAGAGCCGTGAAAGACTTCTGAACACCAAGGATGGGATTATGGAACTAAAACTAAATAAACCAAACCTGTTGCAAGCTTTTTATTGGTTCAGTCCTGCTCAGTATCAAGTCAAATATGGGTCTGTCACAGTCCAGGGCCAGACTCAAAGACCAATAGCTATAGCAGTAGAGAGTTTCCCACAGACCCGCAGGATAAATATATGAGAAGATCACCCAAGTAGATAGCGCAGGCTAACCTCAGGTATGGAAGTCTAAGCACTAGCCGGTATTAAAGGTAAATGAGAAATCCTGGACAGCTGCGCTCAAAAGTAATCTTCGATCTTTATTTAAGTATAATCATAAAAATACATGCCACAGCATCACAAAGCAGGAAAGCTTTCAGAGCGGTGATATTTTTCTCACTAGCCGGTATTAACCAGAGCTCCTGATGGTGAAGATGGGTTTTGTTGAAAGCTAGTGCCAGGTCGTGGTCCTCAGGATTGCCCCACCAGAAGGTGAGCAAGCTGGGGTCCGGTTGTAGATGTAGAAGGTAGGGATCAAGCAGAAGTGTAGTCAGTAACAAGTGGTTGCAGGTTGAGATCAGGCGGAAGCATTGTCGAGGATCAAGTTGAGGTTGGTAACAAATGGTTGCAGGTTGGGATCAAGCGGAAGCGTAGTGAAGGAACAGCTCAAAGCCAGTAACGAGACATTAAGACATTAATGGCTGCAGGAGTGAAAGGAGCAAGTTATTGGCTGGAGAGCAGCATAAAAAGCTGGCAAACAGGAAGTGCAAAGGCATGGCTTAAATATGAAGTTTATGGGAGGAGCAAGGAGTTCAAGGTTCACAAGAAACAAGGTACAATTCAAAATTATCATAAGGTTCAGACAGGATGCTGTTCAGCATCTCAGGTGGCTCAGCAAGGCAAGCTACTTCCAGCTGTAGCAGCGTTTGTGAGTTCAGATCCTGGCCCTGACAAGGTTTACTTCTCAGTGACCTCGAGTCACCAATGCCTCGTTTCCACCGAGCGGATCGGTTCGGGTCGGATCGGTTTGGAAGGCCTAGAATGGTCCGGCCTATTCAGGCGAGCATTTCCACTGCAAGTCGGACCGACAGGGGCCATACGTGGGTTTAAAAAAAATGCTGTCATGGCGTCACACGTCCACCAATCAGTGTAATATATCGTAGCTCCGCCCTAACCGAACCGTTCCATTTTCTATGGCCCCACATCTGAAGCAGGACCCTGAATGGAACGGTTCAGTTAGGTTGTATGGGCCGCTTTCATAATGGAAACACCCAAAATAGCGTACCGTACCGAACCGAACCAATCCGCTCAGTGGAAACGAGGCACAAGAAATCTTTGTAAAACAGCATCCAATGCTGCTATCCTCTGATAAAATGTTGCTCCCTTGAAAATATAGTGTTGCTCCATTCCTATACAATGTTACTACCTTTCAATCCAATTAGATACAATGTTACTACCTTTGATTCACATTGATGACATTGCGGCCGTTCTATACAATGTTGCTATCTTTCAATCCAATGTTGCTACCATCCGATACAATGTTGCTACCTTCTGATATAATGATGCTATCTTTCTATATAATGTTGCCACCTTCTGATATAATGTTGCTACCTTTCAATCCAATGGAACCAGAAGATTATACCAGTGTCATTTTGTATCTATCATTTATGTTTTGTTTATGTTTTGATATTGTTCTTAACTAGTCAATTGTAATGTTATATATACATTGACTTCTTATCATAATAATTAATAAATTACGTTATTATAAACTTGGTTTTTGTACCTATATCTAGTTGCCTTCAAAGTCCCAACCCTCTTTGTGGGACCTTTCTTTACAACGTTGCCACCTTCTGACACAAGGTTACTACCTTCTGATACAACCTTGGTACCTTCTGATACAATATTGCCACCTTTTGATGCAATGTTACATACTGTACATGATACATGTTGACGTTGCTACCTTCTGAAAAAAATGTAGCTACCTTCTGATACATTTGCTACTTTCCATTATGGAACTTGTTAGTGACCATCATCATCCACCCTGCTCCATCCTCTCCTATAATACAGACTTTGTGTCTTCTGTGTAACTATAGATCCGTCACATTCCATAAACAGGTGTGTGGAATCTCAGAAATCCGACATCACTGCCCAGCAGGCATAGGGACACATCTGATCATTTGTCAGTGTTATAAAGATGTGAATAAAAGCTGTAATTATATGATATTTCATCTAGAACCCCAGCTTTGTGTACAGGACAACTGTAAACTAACCCTGACTTGTTCTATAGTTTGCAATTTCAGTCTCTCATATACCTTGATACTAGAATCTGTTGTATGGTGAGATCAGCCATATAAATGTTCCCCTAGGCAGCCAGGACTTTGCAAGAATAAACATGACAAGTCAGGCAAAGTATATGTAAACCCCATCACTAAAACGTCATATATCCTGAACGTGTTAATGTTATTTCAAAAGGCATTTTCTAAATATTTTAATCTACAGCTTTCATTAAAATAATACTTGGTCCTACCATGAAGGTCTTTTTAAGGTACTTTCTGTTATAAGGTGACAACACTCGGTCCCCATCCCCCATTGTGCTCCTGCATTGTCACCTTGTCACACAGGCTTTCAATGGATACTACAAGCGTCCATTTCCAACATAAATAGGCATGGTCCTCTGTTGTCACCATCAGGAAACTAACCCTGAGAAGTTCCATGCAGCCATCACTGGGGTACATGTGGGAAGTGCAGGGGTCAGCTGTCTTCCTCACTGTTTGGGATGATTCACAATCTGTTCCTGTTTTGGTGATTAAAAGAAAGTGGAAGGAAATCTACATTTTTTCAATCCTCACCAAAACAGGAGATGAGGGGAAATCTCGCTAATCTGTTCCCTACTCTTATCTCTGAACTCCAGAAATTCAGAAACTTTGGAAAATGTTCTGGATTGCTAAGGGTTAAGTCCAACGAGGTGCATGCCACCTTATGGACTTATCTCTTTAATTTCTAATTTGCATTTTTATGGAGCACCAGGATCATAAGTCTTGCCATAATTCCATCACTATGATGCTGGACCTTTTGGTCTCAGCTCCAGCAGCTGCAGAGATGTATGCAGCCGCTGTGCTTGCCTCTCCCCTTCTCTTGCCCAATCACACATCATTTGTGTTATGTGAAATCATTCACAAAATAAAAAGGCTCCTGTGAGGGTCCAGCAGAGATGATGTGTGTGAGAAGGCAGTGTCTCTCCTGTCAGAGCTCCAGGAGTGTAGCGATCGCTGTACTCCCAGAGCTCCATACATATGTTTTCCAATATTTTTATTCAAAGTTTTTTTTCAATAGATACAAAATCCATTTTAACATTTCTTATGTTTCAAGTATTGGAACAAATAACAAGTCGGTTATATAAAAAAAAAAAAAAAACACACAAAGGTTACACACCCTATCATCGCACATTATCATGAAGTTAGACCTTTCCTTATCCTTACTATAACTCTACACAGTAAAGAAGCTCCATACATACCATATATACTCGAGTATAAGTCGTTCCGAGTATAAGTCGTTCCGAGTATAAGTCGAGGCCCTAATTTACCACAAAAAATGGGAAAAACGTATTGACCCGAGTATAAGACGAGGGTGAGAAATGCACAGCTACTGTAAGTGGAAAAGAGGGTCAACAATGCCCATTTGCAGCCTCACTGTGCCCATTTGCAGCCATAGGTCCCCTGAACTTCAAACTTGGTAGTTAAGGGTTCCTAGATGCCCCCTAACTGCAGCCAAAATTTGGGGTCTCTGAACCCAAAGGGTCCCAAAATGACATTGCTGCGGATGGACACAGTTGACCGAATTTGGGGCCCCGTATCTTGGGGCCACTTAGTGCTAAGAACCCCAAATTTGGTGTGCAAACCCAGTGGAACTAGCACCATACAATATCCAAAGCTGGGGTTTCTAGAACCAAGTGGCCCCGAGATACAGGGCCCCAAAAATCGGTTCAGAAAATGTCAAGCACTTTTCTGCAGCAGAGAATGACATTTTCCGAACCGATTTTGGGGCCCCGTATCTCGAGGCCACTTAGTGCTAGGAACTCCATCTTTGGATATGTTGTGTTACCAGTTCCACTGGGTTTGCACACCAAATTTGGGGTTCCTAGCACTAAGTGGCCCTGAGATACAGGGCCCCAAAATCGGTTCTGAAAATGATTTTTTTTGCTGCAGAAAAGTGCTTGACTCGAGTATAAGTCGAGGGGGGCACTTTCAGCACAAAAAAATGTGCTGAAAAATTCGACTTATACTCGAGTATATACGGTATGTAAGATAATTTATAGTGGTCCACCCGAGAAGACCCAGACGTTGCCAACATCCCAAAATTGGGCAATATTATAAGAAGAGTACCCCCCCCCCCCCCAAATCAGTACTAAGGGACTTTAAGGCAACTGATCAACAATTGATGAAAAATATATAAAAATGTATTATTACACAGAATATTAGGTGCATACAACACCAAAAATAAACTTTATATATATACAGCATAGACAAAATCATATAACAAGTATAAGTCTAAAAAAGCAGATCCTTCAATACTGATCCCAATATGTTTCTGGACCTCTGGAGAGTCCTTTCTTCAGGGGGCCGGGGCATATGTAAGATGTAAAATAAAGTCCACAAGGTGGCATGCATCTCGTTGGACTTAACTCACAGTATGCAGCACATTTCGCAGATTTGCTAAATCTCCAACATGAGTTTGGACCAAACCTTGGCTGTTCAAGCCTTCGGATGAATGCACAAACGTTCACCTGTTCAGTGGAAGTGGCAGTGATGTTACTTCCACTATTATACATGACAACAACCCGGATGAAAAACATCTGCTTGAACCTTTTTTGAGAATGTAGCGCACCACAATGCACAGTATATACAGTGTATTGGGCTCTACTGTACAATAGACATGTGCACACTGAAATATTTCGTTTCGGAATTTCGTTTTCGTCTGAAAAATAAATTTATTTAGTTACTCCCGAAATTCGGTTTTATTTATTTCGTTTTTCGTTAAAAATTGCATTCGTCCGAAAATCCAAATTGAGGTCGAATCTGTCATTGAAGGCTTATGGTGTCTGTCGAATGTTCAAAGAAGATTCGACGGAGCAGCTAAACTGTACGACACCGTATAGTTTACCTGCTCCGTCGAATCTTCTTAGAACTTTCAACAGACACCATAAGCCAAAGTACGTGTGTACTTAGTTCTAGCTATTTTACTGCTCCACCTCTTTGGTTACAATCAGCCAATAACATTCATCATCATCATTATTTTTATTTATCTTTTCTCCCCTACGTCGAATCTTTCCTCCCCTACGTCGAATCTTTTCTCTCTGCGTCGAATCTTTTCTCTCTATGTAGAATAATCTTGGACTAATAGAGCTAAGGTTAGGCACATTCGACCACAGGTTTGATGGACACAGATTGTTATTGTCATCATCATGTCGAATCTCCTATCTATATCGAACTGTTGTAGCAACGAAAACGAAAATAAAGCATTTGTTTATGTCGGATCTTTCGTTTTTCGGACTCTGCACTTTCGTTATCCTTTGGTAAAACGATAACGAAAATACCTAAAATTCGGACGAAAATGCATTCGGACGAAAACGAATGCACATGTCTACTGTACAATGCATTGGGGTGCACCTCAAAATGAACAGCAACACAACACACCACACATACAGCGGGTGCATTGCTATGCTTTGTGAGAGTGTGGACTTTAGGGGCACATTGCAATGCACCTTGTAAATGGACTCTGAGATAGGGATGGCATTCTCTTCAGTCTATCAGCCCTGAATGGAAGACTTGCACTGAAACAAAGAAGTGGTAAAAGCAACCAAAGTGCTGCATACTACGGAAGAACCAGAACCTGCATATGTAATGTGCAAACATGATTCATATATCATCACAAATTCTAATAAAATTTCCCTTTAACTTTGAGCTTCAGGAGAAAAAAAAAGTGCATTTGCAATCCAAATGGCACCGCAAGCGCACCGTGCATTTTTCACGCATTTGGGAATGCGAACAGAAACGCGCTAAGAGGCCCCGACACTCCTTCCCCTCTCTCACCATGCTTGCGGCTTCTTTTCTCATAATACAAACATACACATCATATTACAAATTACAATATGATTACCTATTATATAAGAATGGGGACCACAATTTTCTTTTTACCATTCCAATTAAACCTCCTCCAACTCCATGGTGCAGAATATCTCCTTTTATTGTATTTACTTATGAATGAATGCGAATGATGAAGCAGCCAAGAGTAGAAGTGGGTGACCACAGAACAGACATTGAATCACCGCCATGTGTCACCGCTGTGTTTAATCGCTCTGAGCCTCTAATTTTCCGCATGTAAATGCAGCATATAAACCTGTCTACAGGACTCCCAGGCAGATGTGTTCTGCCTACAGGGAAACCTCAACCTGAAATGAGTTTATCATAAAAGTGAGTTATTTCCAAAACCTCAGAGGAAGATCCGCTCTTAAAGGGAACTTACAGTGCCTTGAAAAAGTATTCATATCCCTTGAAATTTTCCACCTTTTGTCATGTTACAACCAAAAACATAAAACTTATTTTATCGGATTGTATGTGATGGATCAACACAAAGTGGCACAAAATTGTAAAGTGGAAGTAAAAAGATAAATGGTTTTCAAACTTTTTTACAAAGAAATATGTGAAAAGTGTGGTGAGTCAATACTTTGTAGAACCTCCTTTCACTGCAATTACAGCTGCAAGTCTTTTTGGGGATGTCTCTACCAGCTTTGCACATCTAGAGAGGGACATTTTTGCCCATTCTTCTTTGCAAAATATCTCAAGCTGTCAGATTGGATGGAGAGCATCCGTGAACAGCAATTTTCAAGTCTTGCCACAGATTCTCAATTGGGTTTAGGTCTGGACTTTGACTGGGCCATTCTAACACATAAATATGCTTTGATCTAAACCATTCCATTGTAGCTCTGGCTGTACGTTTAGGGTTGTTGTCCTGCTGAAAGGTGAACCTCCACCCCAGTCTCAAGTCTTTTGCAGACTCTAACAGGTTTTCCTCGAAGATTTCCCTGTATTTAGCTCCTTCCATCTTCCCATCAACTCTGACCAGCTTCCCTGTTGAAGAAAAGCATCCCCACAAAATGATACTGCCACCACCATGTTTCACGGTGGGGTTGGTGTGTTCACGATGATGTGCAGTGTTAGTTTTCTGCCACATATAGCATTTTGCTTTTAAGCCAAAAAGTTCCGTTTTGGTCTCATCTGACCAGAGCACCTTCTTCCACATGTTGGCTGTATCCTTCTCACAAACTGCAAATGGGATTTCTTATGGCTTTCTTTCAACAATGTCTTTCTTCTTGCCACTCTTCCATGAAGGCCAGATTTGTGGAGAGCAGGACTAATAGTTGTCCTGTGGACAGATTCTCCCACCTGAGCTGTGGATCTCTGCAGCTCCTCCAGAGTTACCATGTTTTTTTTGGTTTACATACTGTACGTTCTAAATACATGCTCTTATAACATGCCCTCTTTGGTTACCCCCCATTTCAAATTTCTCAATCCCAGGGAGTCTTTCCATACTCTAGCAATGGCCCCCTTAAAGAGCCCCCGTTCTATAAATTAGATTAGCCCTTCTCCTTTGATCTTCTGTCCATTGAGCCTTCTGTCCCACAGCTGATAAATAAGGTGAATAGAAGCCGGGTCGGAGGTCACTGCCCATCAATCATTTAGCAAAAGCGGAAAGAAATCCCGGAGAGATTTATTACCACCTCAAGTTCTGTAATCAGCAATAAGCAGAAGGGGACTGAACAGCGCTGGAGCTCATCTCACACACCTAGCTGCGGTCTGCTGGAGTGAAGGGGTCAATTGCTTACATGAAATAAATGTGTCGATTTAATGTCAGATATCTTCAACTTGTGAATGTCAAGCTGGATGAATCCCCCCCCCCCCCCCCCCCAAAAGGAGATTCCTCCCTGATCAACAGAAGTTATCCAGAGGTCACAGAAAGGCTCACCTATCATACAAGCCCTATGGGCAAGAACATTCCTTATGTAGAGATGCTGCAAACCTGGACTGATTTCATTAAGGCATGCTTTAATAATTAAAATGATATGATAATATATATATATATATATATATATATATATATATATATATATATATATATATAATACACAGCAGGTAAAATAAGTATTGAACACATTGCCATTTTTATAAGTAAATATATTTCTAAAGGTGCTATTGGCATGAAATTGTCACCACATATCAGTAACAGCTCATGCAATCCATACATACAAAGAATCCAAACCAAATAAATTCAGAAATGAAGTTATGCGTAATAAAATGTAATGACACAGGGAAAAAACACACTAGCTGAAACGTATTTATTACTTCATACAAAATTCTTTGTTGGTAATGACAGCTTACAGACGCCTCCCGTATGGAGAAACTAGTTGCATGCGTTGCTCAGGTGTGATTTTGGCCCATTCTTCCTCACCAAGTCTTCAAATCTTGAAGGTTCTGTGGGCCTCTTCTATGAACTCTGATCTTTAGTTCTTTCCATAGATTTTCTATTGGATTCAAGTCAGGTGAATGGCTGGGCCATTCTAGCCTTATTTTCTTTCTTTGAAACCAGTTGAGAGTTTCCTTGGCTTTATGTTGGGATCATTGTCTTGCTGAAATGTCCACCCCTCGTTTTATCTTCATCATCCTGGTAGATGGCAGCAGATTTTTGTCAAGAATGTCTTGGTACATTTTTCCATTTATCCTTCCTTCAATGACATGACGTTTGCCAGTACCGTATGCTGAAAAACAGCCCCACACCATGATGTTCCCACCTCCAAACTTCACTGTTAGTATGGGGAATATTTTTGGGGTGATGTGCCATTTGACCTCCAAACATGGGGTGTATTATGGCATCCAACGAGTTTAATTGTGGTCTCATCTGACCAAACTATATTCTCCCCGTATTTCACAGGCTTGTCTAAATGTTGTGCAGCAAACGTTAAATGAGCTTCAACATGCTTTTTCTTCAGCAACGGAGTCTTGGGTGGTGAGTGTATGGCCATGGCGGGTGAGTGCATTACTTATTGTTTTCTTTGAAACAATTGTACCTGCTAATTCCAGGTCTTTCTGAAGCTCTCCACAAGTGGTCCTTGGCTCTTGGACAACTCTTCTAATGGTTATTTTCACTTTCAACACTCAGAAGTTTAGAAATCCTTCTGCAACCAATGCCATCAGTATGTTTTGCAACAATAAGATTGTGAAGGTCTTGAGAGAGCTCTTTGCTTTTACCCGTCATGAGATGTTTCTTGTGTGACACCTTGGTAATGAGACACCTTTTTATAGGCCATCAAAGGAGATTGAAACAGCTGATATTAATTTGCACTGACAAGGGGCGGGATTGCTTTCTAATTACGGATAGATTTCAGCTGGTGTCTTGGCTTTCCATGCCTTTTTGCACCTCCCTTTCTTCATGTGATCAGTACTTTTTCTCTGTGTCATTCCATTTTATTACACATACCTTAAAGCGGAGTTCCACACAAAAATGGAACTTCCGCTTTTCTGAACCCTCCCCCCCTCCGGTGTCACATTTGGCACCTTTCAGGGGGGAGGGGGGTGCAGATACCTGTCTAAGACAGGTATTTGCACCCACTTCCGGCATAGACTCCCATGGGAGTCTACGCCACTTCCCGTCCCCACCGCGCTGTCTGCTGGGAACACACAGCTCCCAGGAGAGAGCGGGGACCACTTGGGACGCGCAGCGCGGGACGCGCAGCGCGACTCGCGCATGCGCAGTAGGGAACCGGGAAGTGAAGCCGCAACGCTTCACTTCCTGATTCCCTCACCTAGGATGGCGACGGCAGCTGCCGAGAACCAAACGTGGGTTCTCGGCGTCCCCTGCCGACATCGCTGGACCCTGGGACAGGTAAGTGGCCATGTATTAAAAGTCAGCAGCTGCAGTATTTGTAGCTGCTGGCTTTTAATATTTATTTTTTTTGGCGGTGTGGGTGAACCCCCGCTTTAATTCCTGAACTTATTTGTTTTGGTGTCTTTGTATGTATGGATTGCATGGACTGTTACCGACATGTGGTGAAAATGTCATGTCCATAGCACCTTTAGAAATATATTTGAATATATATATATATATATAGGCCATCAAAGGAGACACAGCTTACTATGTTTCTGTTATAAATGAACACAGTGAGTGAGTGGGTTCACTGGGTCCATTTAGAAAAGGAAGGGGCCAGTAAATGATATATTTACCAGCCCCTTCCCCCACTTTCCACCCGGAAGCCAGCAGCACTGCGGGGGGCAACATGGGAGAAGCCCAGGCAATAGGGGGAACTAGCACTGCATGCAGTGATTAGGGTGTGCCCAGGCACACCCCCTGAGCACCGCACCTCCCCTGTGCATCGCACCCTATGCACTGGACTCCTCCATATTGTTCTCTTCCAGTGAGTTTGATGATTGATTAACTGTTCACCCAACAGCTAAATGATCTGCAGATTATCTATCTATCTATCTATCTATCTATCTATCTATCTATCTATCTATCTATCTATCTATCTATCTATCTGAAATGACGGATGTATAATTGAGGGTCATATAGGGGTTAATAATCCTACCACCTGGAACACTTGCATGCTGGTGCCATGGGGGATTATATGACATCACCCTGAGATGTCTGTACAGTGTGTGATGTTGAGTCACCTCCTCAAACGTCCCGACATGTTTAACACCAGAATGCCGGACGGAGGCTACAAATTCCAAGAGGCATCCAAAAGTTCCCATCCCTGGGGTCCAAATACTGGATTCCTTCATTCCCCCGGATTTTGAGCACTCATAGCAGAACTCCAGGCGGATACAAAAGACACCAGTAATTCCAGCTCTGCGCTTATTAACCGCTTGCCGACCAGCCACTGTCATTAAACGGCGGCAGGTCGGTACAATCCCGCGAGCCGTTGTAGCTGTACGTCGACTCCTTCAAGCGGGATAGCAGGTGCGCCGATGCTCATGGTCGACGGTCGCAATAACAGCCGGCCACGCGCGATCGCGGGCACGAGAGGCAGAACAGGGACGTATGTGTGTGTAAACACACAAATCCCTGTTCTGTGAGGAGAGACAGAGACTAATAGCTAGGAATCACGATCTGTCATTTCCTCTAGGTCAGTCCCCTCCCCCTACAGTTAGAAACACACACTAGGGAACACAGTTAACCCCTTGATCGCCCCCCTAGTGTTAACCCCTTCCCTGCCAGTGCCATTTTTACAGTAATCACTGCATTTTTATAGCACTGATTGCTGTATAAATGACAATGGTCCCAAAATAGTGTCAAAAGTGTCTGATGTGTCCGCCATAATGTCGCAGTCCCAATAAAAATCGCAGGTCGCCGCCATTACTAGTAAAAAAAAAAAATAATAATAAAAATGCCATAAATCTATCCCCTATTTTGTAGACGTTATAACTTTTGCGCAAACCAATCTATATACGCTTATTGCGATTTTTTTTTTGCCAAAAATATGTAGAAGAATACATATCGGCCTAAACTGGGAAAAGAAATGCTTTTTAAAAAAATAATGGGGATATTTATTATAGCAAAAAGTACAAAATATTGTGTTTTTTTCAAAATTGTTGCTCTTTTTTTGTTTGTAGCACAAAAAATAAAAACAGCAGAGGTGATCAAATACCACCAAAAGAAAGCTCTATTTGTGGGAAAAAAAGGACATCAATTTTGTTTGTTGGGTGCAGCGTCGCACGACCGCGCAATTGTCAGTTAAAGCAGTGTCGAATCGCAAAACATGGCCTGGTCTTTCAGCAGCCAAATCTTCCGGGGCTGAAGTGGTTAATAGATCCTTAAAGAGGAGGGCCCATTAAAAAAAAAAATTAAAATTCAGCAGCTACAAATACTGCAGCTGCTGACTTTTTATTGGACACTTACCTGTCCCTGGGTCCAGCGATGCGGGGGATCAAAGCCCCGCTCGTCTCCCCCTCCGTTCAGCGGCGCCGGCATTGCAACTGTGGGCGCCGGGCTGTGGCTTCACAGCCTGGCATCCACTGCGCATGCGGGAGCGGCGCCGTGGGCCGTGATTGGCCGCTCAGTCACCTGGGACCTGTAATGGGTTCCAGATGATTGACAGGAGGGAGGGAGCAGAGCCGAGTCCTTCCTGTGCCGAGGAGGAAGTGATGTCACCAGCCCAGGCACTGAAAGAGGCAGACTACGAGGGACCCTCTAGCAACAGGCATTTAGAGGTCAGTTAAAAAAAAATTTCCAAATGTTTTTTTTTATTTTTTTTTTTTTTAGGGCACAGTCATGCATTGTTTTTTTTAGGGTGGAACACCACTTTAAATTCAATCACAGACTTTTTTTCCATAAGCGCCAGATGAGCGATTTCTTCTTTTCTGCTTTATGGTTTTGATATCCTTAAATCTAATTGGTAATTGCAAGCAGAAGAAAGTACCTGATTTTGACTTGGTATTAGCCTTTTGAAACGTAATGTACAGCAGAGCTCAGCCTGGGAGCAGGAGAAGCAGCACAAGGAACCAGTCAGCTGTACTGCAGTACTCATGTGTTAACATGGAGCATTCTGAGGAGGAGAGATCAGAGTGACAGAAAAATGAGCTCATCAGTCTACTGCTTCTCCTTTTACTGTTTAGTCACAGGCAGGAGGAGGGAGAAGACCTGTAACTGCTACCAAACAGCAGCAGAGGAAAAAAAATCAGGTCTTCTGTCCTGAATAGACAAAATACAGATAAAGCAGCCCAGGGCATTTCGTCTGTGTAGTTAACTACGGGCAAAAATTAAAAGTCCTTGAACTGCCAAAGCATTCTAAACCATTGCAGCAACCCACATACTCCCCCCCCCCCCAAAAAAAAAAAAATTCTTGGTCCCTGCATAGGTGCCCTCACTTTTATTAATACCAGAGTGCCCGCATGAGTGTATTGGCACTCGGCAATGAGGAGGAGCCAGGAGTGCCGGCGGGAGACCTCAGAAGAGGAAGATCAGGGCGGCTCTGTGCAAAATCATTACCCAGAGCAGGTAAATATAACAGCTTATTATTTTAAAAAAAGAAAAAAGGTTTACAATCACTTTAAGCAGAGAAGTAGAGTTGTATTAGTAACCCGCACAGTCTTTGATGATTTAGCTAAATATAAATCTGTTAGCATGCTGGTTATAGAGACATAGGTGCAACAACTATTCTCATATAACAAACTGTAATGTTTAATTTTACCACTAGGTGGTGAGGTTGTGTTTGATGCTTGGATAATGTAATGTTCTTCTTATTGGAATTACATGATGATGTCATTTCCTGTTTCTGTGTTCCTGTCATTTTCCATTAAACCAAGAAGGGCCCAGCCATATCCCGAGCACCATCCTGATTGGTAAGAGTCAAATCTACAGCAGCTTTTCAGCAAAAGCAACCCAGCCACTACAGTAAATATTTTAAGCCATGGCATTCCTGTAAAAGAACATCAACCATTACTTCCAGAAGTAGTGCTCTGTGCCCTGAGCCCACCTATTTTAACCACTTGTCGCCCGCCCACCGTCAAATGACGGCTGGGCGGTGCGGCTCTCATTCTGGGTGGACGTCATATGACGGCTTCCCAAAATGACCGCTCTCGCGCGACCCCGGGGGCGCGCAGTGTGGCGATCGCGGCCGCACCGCGTTGCTAGGACACGGCACAACCCAGATCTGTGTAAAGAGCCGCGGCTCTTTAACCATGTGATCGGCTGTGTCCAATCACAGCCGGTCACATGTAAACACAGAGATGCCGGTAATCGGCGCTCCTCGCCTCATACTGACAGAGTGTAAGGAGAGGAGAGCCGATCAGCGGCATCTCCTCACAGGGGACAGCTAGGTATGTAATCAGGGCACTGACCATCAGTGCCCTGATTACAATTAAGTGCCCACTCGTGCAAGCAATGATTGCCCACCACTGCTAGCAATCAGTGCCGACCAGTGCCCACAATTGCCACCAATCTGTGCCCACAAGTGCCAGCAATCAGTGCCCACAAGTGCCAGCAATCAGTAGCCATTAGTGATGCCAGTCAGTGCTGGCTATCAGTGCTGCCCATCAATGCCCATCACTGATGCCCATCAATGCTGATTACTGCTGCTCATCAATGCCACCCATAAGTGCCGCCTATCTGTGCCCACCAGTGCTGCTTATCTGTGCCCACCAGTGCCGCCTATCTGTGCCCAGCGCTACCCATCAGTGCCGCCTATCAGTGCTTTTCAGTGCCACATATCAGTGCCCATAAGTGCGGCATATTCGTGCCTCCTCATCAGTGCCACCTAATCACTGGCCATAAGTGCCACCTCATCAGTGCCCATAAGTGCCACCTCATCGGTGCCCATCAGTGCCGTATCATCAGCGCCCATCAGTAAAGGAGAAAAATTACTTATTTACAAAAAAATAAAAAACCCAGGTATGATTAAATACCATAAAAAGAAAGCTCTATTTGTGTGAAGAAAATGATAAAAATGTCACATGGTTACAGCGTAGCATGACCGTGCAATTGTCATTCAAAGTGTGACAGTGCTGAAAGCTGAAAAATGGCCTGGGCAGGAAGGGGGTGTAAGTGCCTGATATTGAGGTGGTTAAAGCCTCCGACTCTAATCACGTGCTTAAAAACAAAAACCCCACATTGAAATCCATGCGTCTGGCACCCTGTTTGGAGATTATGGGCCGGGTGCATGGATTGGGGGGGGGGGGGGGGGCAGGGCCCCTAATGGACGGGCCGCCACTGTTGCGATTTCAGATGAAGTCACGCAATTTCAAAGCCACAGGCAATGTGAACGGAGGCTAAGAAACTGTTTAGTAAACTGCCCTACAAACAGCACATGGGTATGCCCCAGAAACATGCCCGCACTTGGCTACACTGGTGGGTGTGAACCAAGCCTAAAGGTGGGACTTTAAAAAAAAATTTAAAAAAAATAATCCTGTATATTGTGATATGTCAGGAATTTAGTAATGCAGACTTGTAAAGTTCCTGAGAAATTCACTTTTTTACACCTGCGCTCCATCCTGACAATGTGGAAAACATGAACCGCAACAGCCTGCCAGATCATTCCGCGCAACCAAAAGCAGAGGCGTCCTTTATCTCCAGCTGCTGCATCTTTCACATCCTTTTTTTTCCTTTCTTGGTTGGAAATAAATCTTTCCTTGAGTAAAGACAGGAGGAGTGTCCTGTGCAAAACTGGCGGAAAACTTAGAAGGGGGGGAGAAAAAAAAATCCAAGTCAGACATTAACTCCAGAGAATCTCATCACCTGGCTGGCAAGATTCTGCAGCTGCTATTTAAATATCTTTTATTTTATTGGCTGCGGGAAAAGAGGGGAGGGGCTGCAGGATTAATTACAGTGCACTAACTTTTTTTTTTTTGTGTGGCTTTAGGGTACATGCTAAGAGAAAAAAAATTCTGGGAGAGACAACAACAGAGAGAAGCCAAAAAAGCAAAAGACCCAGGGAAGCGAAGATTGGGCAAAGTTAATTTATTGAACTTTTATTACTACTTTATCACTTATTTATTTTTTAAGACTTTTTTTTTTTTTTAAAGATTCTGCAAATCTTTTCTGCGTCCAAAAATTGCTCTCCTAGGGATAAGAAATCCAGAGAAAGGAACCTAAACTTGTCAGGACAGGAGTGTCTGCAGATCCTCGGCTCCGTGTAGAAGAAAAGAAGAGTTCTGGCTTTTGGATTATGCGTGTACAGCAAAGGTAAACTTAATAAAAAAAAAAATAAAAAAAAAAAAATATATATATATACATATATATATATATATATATATATATATATATATATATATATATATATATATGCATACATATGTATATATATATATATATATATATATATATGTATATATATATATATATATATATATATATATATATATATATATATATATATATATATGTATATATATGCATACATATGTATATATATATATATATATATATATATATATATATATATATATATATATATATATATATGAAGAATATATATATATATTATTAAGTATTTTTATTCTTATTTTATTTATATACATTCCTTATTTTTATTCTTTATATAGTAAACACTTTGATCGGACCCCTTGTTGCATGCTTTTTTGCAGAAAAATGATTTAGGTTGAGGCTCTCTCTTTGGCTTGCATAACAATATGAGCTGTGGGTGCAGCAGCCAACGAAACGTCATGTTGTATCAGCTTAGGGCAGCCAGAGCAATGCCATGAATCCGGATTGGTTGCCTTTGCTCATAGCAAAGGAAACCATTGCCAACCTCCTTTTGCAAATTGCATGTCTATTTTATTGGTCCAATGGCTTCAATACTATCTGAACCCATTGTCCTGGAATAAAGTCCTAGCTCAGAAAAGTCAGAAGCCCTTAGGCTCCATTCACACTTGTGCGACTTGTCATGCAACTTTGGCCATCAAAGTTGCATGACAAGTCGTACCCCATGTTTTCCAAGGATACCCATTCCTATATGCCTGACTTAAAGTTGCAGCGACTTGAAATTAGTTTGTGCACTACTTTGGTCTGACTTTCATGCAACTTGATGGCCATGGACTTCAATGTTAGCCCTCAAAAGTTGCATGAAAGTCGTACCTGAATGCTACACAATGCATCAGTTGTCCATTATCACTGGTCGAAACCAAAGTCGTATCAAAGTCGCACCCATCCAAAGTAGCGTCAAAGCTGTATCAAAGTTGCACTCCAAAGTCAGACTTTGGAGTCCTACAAGTGTCAATGGAGCCTTATCAGCATTCTTGTTTCAGGTCAATGACTCAATGTAATGAAGCCAGAGAAGCAGAATGACGGCCAGGCAATTAGCATTTTCAGAATGAGCCATTGTGCAAGTGTTTTGGGAATAAGCTCATTCATTGCTAATGGGTGCAAATTGCAAATGTACTCACCAAACAAACACATATGGCCCCTCGATGCAGCAAGGACACCCACACTGGGGGTTTTGCAGGGATGTGCGACTTCCAGGACTTTTCCCTTTTCCATTGGATGTCTAGAGCTGAGACGAGCTCTGTCCTTGTCTGCACTCCTAGCAATTGCTACATAAGAGGACCCAGTTGGGTCTTGAGCGGCACCTGTCAATTTAGTTTGGGATACCTACACTGGTTTGAAGTAAATGGCAAAAAAATGGGTCGTGCATTTTTTGGTGCAATGAGGATTCATAGGAAATAGATGGGTGCAGGTACCTAAAAGATGCAGTGTGCATGTATCAGTGTAAGTGGGTTCTGAAAGAAAGGTGTAATTGGGTTCTAAAAGAAAGGATGTTCAGTCTTTGAGCATCATTTTCCATTATTCCGCTATTTTCCATAATGAGCAGCTCAGGCAGTAGGGGGGCACTCAATTTTGCCCAGTGGAGGGTGTGTATCACAGCGAGGCCTGCTACATAGTGGATTCTACCACATTCTTCCTACCTGTCCTTCTAATTGAGATATCTCCTTGTCTGTTGCTAGACTTTTGATCCCTATTGTTGTTCCTGAGCTACCGCCTGAAGCATCTGCTCATTACTTCCTTTTGCTCTGCATATGTATAAGAATGAGTTCTCAGTTTAGCCAAGTATTGAGGTTTACAGTGGGGCCAGGTGGTACTCATATCAACAGGTAGTAAAATTTGTCTATGCAAGTGTTTTAGGGGGTGCTCATTCATTGCTAATGGGTGCAAATTGCAGCACATATGGCCCCTCGATACAGCATAGACACCTACACTGGGGGTTTTGCACAGATTTACGACTTCCAGTACTTTTCCCTTTTCCATTAGATGTCTAGAGCTGAGACGAGCTCTGTCCTTGTCTACACTCCAAGCGGTTGCTTCATAAGAGAACCCAGTGGAGCCTTGAGTGGCAGCTGTCAATTTAATTTGGGGCACCTACATGTTGATGTGTATTACAAAAATGGGTCATGTGCATTTTTTGGTGCGTTGAGGATCCATATGAAATAGATGGGCGCAGATACCTAAGTGATGCAACGTGCATGTATCGGTGTGATTGGGCTCTGAAAGAAAGGCTGTTCAGTCTAATGCCCCGTACACACGGTCGGACTTTGTTCGGACATTCCGACAACAAAATCCTAGGATTTTTTCCGACGGATGTTGGCTCAAACTTGTCTTGCATACACACGGTCACACAAAGTTGTAGGAAAATCTGATCATTCTGAACGCGGTGACGTAAAACACGTACGTCGGGACTATAAACGGGGCAGTGGCCAATAGCTTTCATCTCTTTATTTATTCTGAGCATGCGTGGCACTTTGTCCATCGGATTTGTGTACACACGATCGGAATTTTGTTGTCGGAAAATTTTATATCCTGCTCTCAAACTTTGTGTTTCGGAAAATCCGATGGAAAATGTCCGATGGAGCCTACACACGGTCGGAATTTCCGACAACACGCTCCGATCGGACATTTTCCATCAGAAAATCTGACCGTGTGTACGGGGCATAAGGCTGTCCATTTGAGCATCATTTGCCATTATTCCGCTATTTCCCATAATGACCAGCTCAGGCAGTAGGGGGCGCTCATTTTTGCACAGCGAAGGGTGTGTATCACAGCCAGGCCTGCTACATAGTGTATTCTTCCACATTCTTCCTACCTGTCCTTCTAATGAAGATATCTCCTTGTCTGTTGCTAGACCTTTGATCCCTATTGTTGTCCCCAAGCTACCGCCTGCAGCATCTGCTCATTACTTCCTCTTGCTCTGCATGTGTATAAAGATGAGTTCTCAGTTTATCCAAGCATTGAGGTTTACAGTGGGGCCAGGTGGTACTCATATTGGCAGGTAGTCAGATTGCACCTATTTGTTTATGGTCACCCTTAGTAGCAGAGTGATGTGCAGGGTATAGCATTCCATACTGTAGCAGACAATCCTCCGCTCCGCTGGCTGCCTTCAGTGTCGTCAGGAGATGTTGGTCCTCATCAAGCCTTAACACAGGTCCCCTAAGTGCATTCTGATTTTATTAACATCTACTGCTGAAGCCCTGAAAAAGGGGGAGGCTTCCCCCCGAAGCATGTTGGCTGTATTCAATGCTCTTAACCATTAAATGTTTCAAGAAGTCCTTCAAGTGAGATGAACTTTTGCACCAGGCACTCTAAGAACGTACGAATTCAAGAAGAGCAGGCCATCGGGAAAGATGTTTCACTTGAATCCAGGACTGTACTAAGCCTGTGCCATTTAGGTCAGTAGGTGCGGGTCTGCTGTTTCTGGAATTATAAGGTTGCACCAATGGAGAGGCATCAAAGGGCTCTTGTGCCTGACCAAGTTTTGGGTCTCCCATGCAACTACTGGCCAAGTACATTTATTCATTAATTGATTGACAAATAGACCATTTCCAGGTCTACATGACAGCCGGAGGGGGTCCTGGCACCCATCTGATCTAGTAGAAATTGGCCCCTTTGTCCCAGATGGCCCATAGTCTGTACAAACAGTATGTCCACCTCTGGACTGTCCTGCAGTAGGTACATTTTATCTCTTTGGAAACTGTTACAAACACTCACCAGGTATTGGATTTCCTCAACTCAGTGGAAGTCCATAAAACTATATGGCTGGTCATACATGGGCCACGTATTCAGAAGATACTATGGTGGCTCAATTTCTTTACATTATGGGAAATTTTAAGTTAATGAGCAAGAGTACTTTATATTTTAAGACCATTTCATGAGACTGGGACAATTGAAGGGTAATCAGTTGTTGCTTCTGATCATTTAAAGGGTAGAAGGTCACCCTGTTCTAGGTTGCCCTATTCTTTAACTGTAAATGGGCAAAGTGACAGGATCCATTAACTGTTGGGCCCATCTATGTGGATTATCTTGACAACTAGCTGGAGGAGGGTAAAACTGTGGCAGCAGTCATCATTTTTAGCTGTGTAAAGGAAGACCGCTATTTGATGTTATCTTGAGTGCTGACTTTTCCTCCAGTAATTCATCAACCATAGCTGTGGTTTGCTAAATTTGGGGTGCTACAGGGAAGCTCATAATTGAGCTCCACTCATTCGTATCCACAGATCCTGTATTCTTGGAGTTCTTCTTTAGGCGTAACTTTGGTACACACCAAAGTATTGGTACACTATGGCCAAAGGTTTGTGGATACCTAACCATTGCCTCCATATGGGTTTGCTATTACTACTTACTATAGCCTATTTCAAATCCCTGGGCAATATTATGAAACGTGTGGAGTTGTGCAGCGTGGTCCAGTTGCAAATACAAAGAATTTGTATTGTAGTCAGGATATGACAAATCGCAATAAGCCCAGAGGAAGGCAGCCCAACCGGGAACACTCACGGGTGAACAGCAGATTGTAGTGGAGCGGACCTCAACCGAACTGACAGCTTCTGTCTTGAGGGGCGGAATGCAGTCTGGTCGGTCCGAACTCAAGTGGGGAGGTTTCCAGGAGAAGCAGCAGAACCCTAGTCTTTCTCTACTCATCTGGAACCTTTCCCTGCCGCTATTGCTGTCCCTGACAAGCGAGTGACCTATTCATACACTACCTACGTGCTAAATGCACGCCAAACTCAGAAGCCGGGGTCTTAAGTAGACTCTGCCTGACCCAACATGGCCGCCAGAGTCACATGGGCTGTCAGCATCCAACCAGATCACTGCCCTAGTGACCCAGGAAACCATAGAGGAACCATATTCCTCTTGACTTCCTCTCCCTCTGCACTGCCACTGCAGTTGAGCACCACCTGCAGTGGAGAAATTAGACTACAACTGCCTACAAGGAGACCTTCCTTCAGGGCTATGATTGTGTCCACTGTTCTGGGAGGTCTTTCCTACAACATTTTTGAGTGTGTCCATGGAAATTTGTTCCCCTTTGAGCCAAAAGAGCCTTTTCGAGGTCAGGTAATAATGTTTGGAGACCTGGCTCACTAGCAACGTTCCAATTCATCTGAAAAGTGTCCAGTAGGGTTGAGGTCAGGGCACTTGAGTTCCTTCACACCAAACTCGTCAAACACACAATCTTAATGGTGATGGCTTTGTACACAGGGGCACAGTCATGCTGGTATAGAACAGGGCCTTCGCCAAACTGTTTCTACAAGGTTGGAAATGCCCAATTGCCTAAAATGTCTCTCTGTGCTGTAGTATTACCAGTAACCTTTATTAGAACACTGGGAACACTTAAACACAACAGTATGGAGGTGTCCACAAACTCTTATGCTGCGTACACACGGTCGGACTTTTCGTCTACAATAGTCAGACGAATGCCGACGGACCAAAGCCGGCTGACAATCCGATCGTGTGTGGGCTTCCCCGGACTTTCAACTGACTTTTCCAGCCACAAATCTGAAGGACTTTTTTGGAACATGCTTCAAATCTTTACGTCGTAACTCCGCCGTCCCCGGAAATCCGCTCGTCTGTATGCTAGTCCGACGGACAGAAACCCACGCTAGGGCAGCTATTGGCTACCGGCTATCAACTTCCTTATTTTAGTCCGGTGTACATCACCACGTACGAATCCGTCGGACTTTTGTGTGATCGTATGTAGGCAAGTCCGTTCCTTAGAAAGTCTGCCGCAAGTCCGCCGCAAGTCCGCCAAAAGTCAGTCGAACGTCTGTCGGACGGGCTGTCGGACTTTTGTAGCCGAAAAGTCCGACCGTGTGTACGCGGTATTAGCCATGTAGGTTATATGATGCATTTGACACAATCTGCTATTACATATTGCATAGGATACAATGACTGTGATACTCTATGGAATACTGATTCCATATTCATTGTCAGGTTTTTGGCATGGTTTTCCATATTGACAGACAGATCCCTGCTCGTGCTGAATAGATGAAGGGCTCGGAAATTCCTTTTAATATTAACTGACAGCGTCAGCTGGCCAAACATAACTTTGTTACAGCCTGTCTCAAAGGTAGTTATAATAATCCCTTAAGGGGTCACTCTTCCCAGGACAGAACTGATATTTCAGTTTTTGGTAGATGCTGGAGAGTTATAACATGTGACAGTTACCACTATCTCTTTGGTATTCTAGAGGTGAGATCTTTGTGTTCTTGGTCTGTACACCTCTGGTGCCCATTACAAGGGGTTCCCGTTCTCCCCTGTTTATTTATTTGATGGTATGTAAAATGGAACAGGAGAAGTGTGGACACACAAAGGTGGACAGAAACATCCAAAACTCCTCCCTGGCGGACAAGAACAGAGTCATAGTCTCGCTGTTGGAGCATCAAAGACGTATAAGAAGTCAAGGGCTGATTCAGTCCACCAGACTCCAAATAAAACTAAAATATCACTTATGAGGTTTGGACAACCTGTAGGGTTCAGAGATAAGGTAACTACAAGTTCCAGCACTCTGCCCTTTGACATATATTACCGGGGCTCCTGGAGGTTGTAGGTTCCCGGTGTCTAATTTATGGACCTTTCATATTTGTTCTTCATTTAGGACGGCTTAGCTCCAGGTGTTCTACATTGAGCGGTTGAGATTCACATTGTACACTGCAAAGACTTGAAAGGAACAGCAGCTGCAATCGCTGACGGATTAGATGTTGGATCTTGAATAAAGCAAGACATATGCCGCCCAGAAGGCCAGGGTGGTAAACAATTTATAGTAGAGAACTTACAAAAATAACAATTTGCAGATATCTTTCAGCAGCATTCAAATGTAACCCCTTAATACAGCAGCCTTTATTATCAACCTTTATAATACAGAGGAACTTTGGAAATAACTTTCTGGTCTTTGGGAACCCTGCTATTAGTATTTTATCTACAGCTCATGGCATATTATCGAGATGCTCAGTGGGAAGAATGCTTTGTACAGTGGTGGTTGGTAGAAATAATGCTCTTTACTTGTCATTGGGAAGAATGCTTCTTACATTTGTGGTCAGTGATAAGTATGTCCCTTACACTGATAGACAGGAGGAAGAATATCCTTTACAATAGTGATCAATGTGAAGAATGTCCCTTAAATTGGTGGTCAGTAGGAAGAATGTTCCTTACATCTGTGGTCAGTGGATATAATGTTCCTTATATTGGTGATCAGAGGAAAGAATGCTCATTAAATTGGTGGTCAGTGGGAAGAATGTCTCATACATTGGTGGTCAGTGGGAAGAATGTTGCTTGCATTGGTGGTAAGTGTGAAGAATGTCCCTTAAATTGGTGGTCAGTAGGAAGAATGTTCCTTATATTGGTGATCAGTGGGAAGAATGTCTCATAGATTGGTGGTTAGTAGGAAAAATGTTGCTTACATTGATGGAAAATGGGAAGAATGTCCCTTAAATTGGTGGTCAGTGGAAACAATATCTTTAACATTGGTGATCAGTGGGAAGAATGTATTTTACATTGGAGGTCAGTGGGAAGAATGTTCCTTACACTGGAGGTCAGTGGGAAGAATGCTCCTTACATTGGTGATCAGTGGGAAGAATGTTCCTTACATTGGTGGTCAGTGAGAAGAATGCTCCTTACATTGGTGATCAGTGAGAAGAATGCTCCTTACATTGGAGGTCAGTGGGAAGAATGTTCCTTACATTGGAGGTCAGTGGGAAGAATGCTCCTTACATTGGTGATCAGTGAGAAGAATGTTCCTTACATTGGAGGTCAGTGGGAAGAATGCTCCTTACATTGGAGGTCAGTGGGAAGAATGCTCCTTACATTGGTGATCAGTGAGAAGAATGCTCCTTACATTGGTGGTCAGTGGGAAGAATGCTCCTTACATTGGAGGTCAGTGGGAAGAATGCTCCTTACATTGGTGATCAGTGAGAAGAATGCTCCTTACATTGGTGGTCAGTGGGAAGAATGCTCCTTACATTGGTGATCAGTGGGAAGAATACTCCTTACATTGGTGATCAGTGGGAAGAATACTCCTTACATTGGTGATCAGTGGGAAGAATACTCCTTACATTGGTGGTCAGTGAGAAGAATGTTCCTTACATTGGTGATCAGTGGGAAGAATGCTCCTTACATTGGTGATCAGTGGGAAGAATGTTCCTTACATTGGTGATCAGTGAGAAGAATGTTCCTTACATTGGAGGTCAGTGAGAAGAATGTTCCTTACATTGGAGGTCATTGAGAAGAATGCTCCTTACATTGGTGATCAGTGGGAAGAATGTTCCTTACATTGGTGATCAGTGAGAAGAATGCTCCTTACATTGGTGATCAGTGAGAAGAATGCTCCTTACATTGGTGATCAGTGGGAAGAATGTTCCTTACATTGGAGGTCAGTGAGAAGAATGTTCCTTACATTGGTGGTCAGTGAGAAGAATGTTCCTTACATTGGTGGTCAGTGAGAAGAATGTTCCTTACATTGGTGATCAGTGAGAAGAATGCTCCTTACATTGGTGGTCAGTGGGAAGAATGTTCCTTACATTGGAGGTCAGTGAGAAGAATGTTCCTTACATTGGTGGTCAGTGAGAAGAATGTTCCTTACATTGGTGATCAGTGAGAAGAATGCTCCTTACATTGGTGGTCAGTGGGAAGAATGTTCCTTACATTGGTGATCAGTGGGAAGATTGCTCCTTACATTGGTGATCAGTGAGAAGAATGCTCCTTACATTGGTGATCAGTGGGAAGAATGTTCCTTACATTGGTGGTCAGTGGGAAGAATGTTCCTTACATTGGTGATCAGTGGGAAGATTGCTCCTTACATTGGTGATCAGTGAGAAGAATGCTCCTTACATTGGTGATCAGTGGGAAGAATGTTCCTTACATTGGTGGTCAGTGGGAAGAATGTTCCTTACATTGGTGATCAGTGGGAAGATTGCTCCTTACATTGGTGATCAGTGGGAAGAATGCTCCTTACATTGGTGATCAGTGAGAAGAATGCTCCTTACATTGGTGATCAGTGGGAAGAATGTTCCTTACATTGGTGATCAGTGAGAAGAATGCTCCTTACATTGGTGATCAGTGGGAAGAATACTCCTTACATTGGTGATCAGTGAGAAGAATGTTCCTTACATTGGTGGTCAGTGAGAAGAATGCTCCTTACATTGGTGATCAGTGGGAAGAATGCTCCTTACATTGGTGATCAGTGAGAAGAATGCTCCTTACATTGGTGGTCAGTGGGAAGAATGCTCCTTACATTGGTGATCAGTGGGAAGAATGCTCCTTACATTGGAGGTCAGTGAGAAGAATGTTCCTTACATTGGAGGTCATTGAGAAGAATGCTCCTTACATTGGTGATCAGTGGGAAGAATGTTCCTTACATTGGTGATCAGTGAGAAGAATGTTCCTTACATTGGAGGTCAGTGAGAAGAATGTTCCGTACATTGGAGGTCATTGAGAAGAATGCTCCTTACATTGGTGATCAGTGAGAAGAATGCTCCTTACATTGGTGATCAGTGGGAAGAATGTTCCTTACATTGGAGGTCAGTGAGAAGAATGTTCCTTACATTGGTGGTCAGTGAGAAGAATGTTCCTTACATTGGTGATCAGTGAGAAGAATGCTCCTTACATTGGTGATCAGTGAGAAGAATGTTCCTTACATTGGAGGTCAGTGAGAAGAATGTTCCTTACATTGGTGATCAGTGAGAAGAATGCTCCTTACATTGGTGGTCAGTGGGAAGAATGCTCCTTACATTGGTGATCAGTGGGAAGAATGTTCCTTACATTGGTGGTCAGTGGGAAGAATGCTCCTTACATTGGTGATCAGTGGGAAGAATGTTCCTTACATTGGTGATCAGTGAGAAGAATGCTCCTTACATTGGTGATCAGTGGGAAGAATACTCCTTACATTGGTGATCAGTGAGAAGAATGTTCCTTACATTGGTGGTCAGTGAGAAGAATGCTCCTTACATTGGTGATCAGTGAGAAGAATGCTCCTTACATTGGTGGTCAGTGGGAAGAATGCTCCTTACATTGGTGGTCAGTGAGAAGAATGTTCCTTACATTGGTGGTCAGTGAGAAGAATGCTCCTTACATTGGTGATCAGTGAGAAGAATGCTCCTTACATTGGTGGTTAGTGGGAAGAATGCTCCTTACATTGGTGATCAGTGAGAAGAATGCTCCTTACATTGGTGGTCAGTGGGAAGAATGCTCCTTACATTGGTGGTCAGTGGGAAGAATGCTCCTTACATTGGTGATCAGTGGGAAGAATACTCCTTACATTGGTGATCAGTGAGAAGAATGCTCCTTACATTGGTGGTCAGTGGGAAGAATGCTCCT